>JASCZW010001846.1:0-106864 GCA_034211315.2 Aedes japonicus | reverse complement strand
GAATGGATGGATAACTGTACACTTGCTACTTCTCGCTGCCGTGATGCTGGTGTGCGTGTTAGATAGTAAACAGTCAATGACGTCATCGTTATGCTGTGAGGGGTAGTAAAACGGTAGCATGGTTAAACCATAGATAGGTGGTCGGTGTTATCTCCCACACTCCTCCTCAACGATCCCCGGATCTACTTATCTCGAAACTCCGCTCATCTCCACCAGCTGCCGAAATTTTGTCGCACCCAATGGCTTTGTGAGTGCGTCCGCTATCATCTGCTCCGTTGGACAGTAGATTAGATGAACTTCGCCTCGCTTCGTCATGTCCTTCACGAAATGTTGTCTCGTGTCAATATGTTTAGACTTCTTGCTTGTGCGCTCCGATTTGACGAAAGACAGGCAGCTTTGATTGTCTTCGTACACAGTTGTCACCTTTGTAACATCTTCTCCCAGATCTGCCATCAACCGCCGAAGCCAAACGAGCTCCTGGCACGTTTCGCTTAATGCGAGGTACTCAGCCTCCATCGATGACAGACTGACACACGATTGACGCCGACTCGCCCATGCGATGGGGCCGCTTCCGTAAAGAAATATGAACCCAGTAGTAGATCTTCTGCTTGCATGATCTCCGGCCCAATCAGCATCGGAGTAGCCAATCAAGGCCCATTCCTTTCCAGGTTCGAATCTTAGTCGCATATCCATAGTCCCCTTCAAATATCTCACAATACGCTTCGCAGCTTTCCAATCCATCTCGGTTGGTGCACTAACTTTTCGACCAAGTATGGAGACACTCGTAGCGATGTCTGGTCTGGCATTCACCGCCACATACAAAAGAGCTCCAATGAGACTTCTGTACAGAAACGCATCCGGAAATAGTTGACTGGAATCGTTTACTCCTACGTACCCAGGATCCATTGGGGTACTCGACGCCTTGCATGCTCCTAGGCCAAACTTCTTGATTAGCTTCTTGATATAACTCGTCAGCCGCAAGTTGTAGTAACCGCTCGCACACTGAACTTCGAATCCCAAGAACTGCTTCACAGCACCAAGGTTCGTGACATCAAATTCCTTACGCAACGATTCAAACACATCAGTAAGCAATTCCTCCTTCGTACTGCCGACCAGGATATCATCCACATATATCAGCAAGAAAAACGACTCCTCTATCGTCGTCTCGAATGTACAAACAAGAATCTGAAGAACATCGCTTGAATTCAATCTTGACTAACGCACTATGCAGCGCTCGGTTCCAGCAGCGCGCAGACTGTTTTAGTCCGTATATGCTTTTGTTCAGCTTACACACGAGGGTCTCCTTCCCGGTAGTCACGAAACCCGGAGGCTGACGCATATATATCTCCTCCTCAATCGTGCCATGTAAATACGCTGTCTTAACGTCGAAGTGATTGAGCACCATTCCTCGCCTACCTGCCACAGCAAATAATGCCCGGAAAGTCTCTTGTCTCGTCACCGGTGCAAACACATCGAGGTAATCCCCACCATAGCGCTGCCGATATCCCTGCGCTACAAGCCTGGCCTTGTGTTTTACTGTTTCTCCTGTTTCGTCACGCTTCAACTTGAAGACCCAGCGTGACCCGACGGCCTTCTTCCCCGGCGGCAACTCTACCAAGTCCCAAGTCTTGTTCGCTGCATGGGATTGCAATTCTTGCTTCATTGCTTCCTTCCAATCAGGACTATGTAGCGCATCACGGTAATCCGTCGGTTCCTCGGCCTCATCTATAGCGATACCAACTACGAAATCATTGTAACGTGCTGGTAAGACACCGCGGTTACGCCTACGCAATGGTGTTTCTTGTCCTCCTGACCTCGAACATCCTCAGCAGCAGAACCATCTGAGACGGCATCATCCCAACCTTCAAAATCTGACGACGAAGCATCGCCATCCTCGCAATCGTTGACCTCTTCAACGGGAACATTCCCTATATCTCCTCCAGTGATTGGGATCTCTACCTCAGCTACAGGGTCTTCCGGTTCAGGTACCGGTTCCATTGGCTTCTTGACTTGATCAGACCCATTGCCCAGTTCAATGAACTTTGCATCCCGGCTGACCGTAACTTTATTGGTTGCGCGGTCCACAAAACGATAACCTTTGCGATCTTCTGCGTACCCTACAAAAGTAAGCTTAACCGATTTGAAGTCCAGTTTTGACCGCTTCTCTTCCGGCACTTGTACGTAAGCGTCACAGCCGAATACGCGAAGATTTGCTAAGTCTGGTTTCTCACCCGTCCACATCTCAAAAGGAGTCTTGCTTTCCACCCGTGACGGCAACCGGTTTTGAAGATATGCTGCCGTCAGGACAGCCTCGCCCCAGTACAGCTTCGACATTTCTGCATCTGCTTACATGGAAAGGGCCATCTCCTGCAACGACCGATTTTTGCGCTCGGCCATGCCGTTCTGTTGGGGGGAATAGGGCATCGTGTACTGTGCTTTAATTCCTTCCGATGTATAAAACTCCCGGAGATTGCGACCAGAATATTCACCCCCACCATCCGATCGAAACACGAGAGGCTTCCTCCCAAATACATTCTGTACCCACCGGACGTATTGTATAATTTTATCTGCAGCCTCATCCTTGGTCTTGAGCAAATGAACCACGGCGTAACGACTATAGTCGTCGATTAAGGTCATAATATATCGATTACCTGAGGGTGTGGTGGTCTCCATGGGCCCACACAAATCCGAATGAATCAGCTCCAGGGGTCTCGAAGTCGTCCTCTCGACCAAAGCAGGAAACGGTGCTCGAGCCAGCTTCCCTTTAGATAGCTCTCGCATGTGATACGAACACCGCAGTCTTTCATTCCAAAACCGCGCACGAGATCCTCGGATTTCAATCGTCGCAGAACATCGGGATCCCGGTGTCCGACTCGTCGATGCCACGTATGCTGGCATTGTTCGTGATGATCACCAGTCACTTGGAGCGAACACTCCTGAATTCGCAGCTTATACAAACTTCCCAATTTGTTGCCAATCACTATCACTTCACCATGTACATTGCGAATCTCGCAACCCGATGCGCCGAAATTCACGGAAAACCCGTTTGCAACCAACGCTCCGACCGAAATCAACCCACCGTCTAGTTCCGGAACAAACAGTACATTCTTCAGAGTAACTTCAACTCGCTCTCCGCACGCATTCTCACTGTACACGATTCCCTTACCGATTCCCGACGCTTTCGTTTTCTTACCGTCGGCCAAGGTCACTGTTGCACCAACGGTTTCCCGTAATTTCGCGAAAAACGATTTGTCACACGTCATGTGACACGTAGCGCCACTATCGATTACCCAACAGTTACGAATCGCTGCACCAGCCACAAAGCAAACCGCCCTATCGGTGGCATCACCATCAGCTTGTTTAGCTTTTGGATTTTTATCTCCACTTTTCGGCTTCTTATCGAAATCTGCCTTCTTCTGCGCGCGCCACTTTTTACAATGCTTTCGAACGTGTCCCGGCTGCTGGCAAAAATAACACAAATGCTCCTTTTGCCACCCGCAGCATCTAACTTCATAGCTTTTACATCGTCCGCGAATGATTCACCACGATTTTGACGCTGTCGGTACTCTTCTAGCAACCGATTCTTCACTATCAGTACAGTCCAGTCCGCGTTAATCTGGCTCTGCATACCATGCACCAGATTCAGATAGGACGACGGCACACTTCGAAACACCATCGCGATGCGCAGCGACTCTTCGAGATTCTGGCTGGCTGCCGTAAGCTTGTCGAACAAATCTTCCATGTTCTCAAGGTGGGCTGCCATGCAGCCACCCTCCGACAAACTAGCACTGCACAAAAGATTCAGGTAGTGAACAATCGTCGACATGGACACTTTCTCGTGGTGGGTTTTTAATGCTTCCCACATACCCTTAGCACTTTCACAATTTTTCACTACTTTGAACTGGCTCTCGTCCAGAAAGAGCCCAATGTTTGCACGCGCTTTTCTGTCTTTTGCTTTCCATTCCTCCGTTTCAGGTTCTGGCTTCGCAACAGATATCACTTCCCAAAGGTCCTCACGCTCTAGCAGCCACTCCATACGCTGCTTCCAGGAGCCCCAATTTGACTGGGTGAGCTTCGGAAAAGAAACTTTCGCACCTTCCGCCATTTCAACACAAAATCAACCGCTTGGAATTTTCTCGATCGGAAAACAAAAAATGGAGTCGCACTCGCACAATCGATCGGAACGAAATTCTTTTTTTTTTTTTTCGAATGTTCGACACTTTTCCGCACTATTCACGATCTGGGCCCACAACCTGTGGGCAGAACCAGCAGAATCGAAGCGAACCGGAAAAGACTACGGAAAAAGGAACTCTTTCGAAGGTAAAAATAAATATACGAAACCGAACTTGTTCACACTCGTTTAATGATCGATCTTCTCTTTACGAATACAAGATTTGGAATGGATGGATAACTGTACACTTGCTACTTCTCGCTGCCGTGATGCTGGTGTGCGTGTTAGATAGTAAACAGTCAATGACGTCATCGTTATGCTGTGAGGGGTAGTAAAACGGTAGCATGGTTAAACCATAGATAGGTGGTCGGTGTTATCTCCCACACACTCCACTTCACGTGTATTTTGCTAACCACCACCCAATGGTACATTTGTCGAAGAAAATCCATCTGGCCGCATACACTATCCGTCTCTCTTAACTTGCTCTTAGATTTTCTACAGAAATGGCTAACATCAACTATTTTGAGTAATATAATAAATAAAAACGTAACGTAATGCAATAAATAAAAATAACTAACAACTGCAAAAGCGCAGTTTCAAGCACATCACTTTTTTCTCCATTAGCTTGTTTTTGGTCTTACTAGAACTGTCAAAATACACGTTTGTCTTCTTCCTTTTGCTCCACATCACAACTCAACAGCTCACCGTGATCCACCTTACGGTGGATTGATGAGCTGCATGGTGGTTGCATGTGAGCTTTTATCTTGTTGCGTGACATCGCTGTGACATTTCCAGGCAAGCTCATCAAAAAGCTACTGGTGAGAAAAACAACAGCACTCCTGTTTTCAAGGTACTTTGGTCTTTGTATTCACAACGAGGGAACGGCATGAGCATAACATGATCTGTCAGCCCGTTTACTGGGGAGTGCTCAGTCGAATCGTTTTGAATTTTTCAAAAGGACATTGAAATAAAAAAAAAATTTGTACCAACTGTCCCATCTTAGCATTCTTCTCCGGTAATACGGTAATACTGCCATGGTCGGCCTTCTGTCCAAGCATCAAACGTCATCACCCACCTTGACGTCGGAAATACTTAACCAAAGGAGCTAGGACGGTAGATATAAACGGAGCGATGCCTTGAGCATTTATGAGGTCCAAGCTGCGGCGGTTTTCATTTACTACGTGGTTAATCTGAGAGAGCGATGCCACACTGTAGCTGTAAAGACGGTGTATAGCTACTGAATGAAAAACAGATCGTTCGCCATTTACGAGCATTCCATTTACCTCCTGCTACGTCCAAATCCCTTAGTACCATACCATCGGAGCAGCACGGTCTATTGGTTGATTAGCTTACCTTGATTACAAATAGAAATTAGCAGAACGAGCATCTTGTTTATTTAGAGCAGTTAATTAAAACAGCAGCATGTGTCAAACTGAAGAAAATTAAAAATCCTGTTATGATCATTTGATAGAAGCGGAAAAGGAGGGAATCGGTTTAATTGATCAAGAAGTCTACCTGGAAATGCGAACGTGCACTAATAAGTCCATCAAATACAATTAATATACAAAAAGTTCAGGATCTTTCTCTAAATTTTTTTTCAAAAACATTTCACTACTAAATCGTTTATTGATCTATTTATGCCATTTAATATATTCTCGTTCATATGTATTTGGTCACTCTCCTTACTGAAGAGAAAGACATCCTTTGATACAATTTTTTGATTCCGCAATATTTTAAGTTTAAATTTCGACTTCATTTCTTAGGTGATTCCATTTTTAAACTAGATACGAGATACCTACGAGATACTATTAAAACTTCATCCAATAATCAGACCTGATTTATATTATTCGTAGATGAGCTTCATGAAGCAAATTCACAACGATTTCTTGATGTAGATGAAATGATGATCGCAGTAAGCTTAAATTTTATAACAATTACATTGGGGTGCCATTTTTCTGATAGTACTCTGCTAATTATGACGCACAGTGAGGAAATTCTGAAAAAAAGAAAAAAAAATGATGGCCAAATCGTTTTCGCACCTTTTTAACTTTTATGATATGGTATGCTCAAAACGTTTGCCTGTTTTTTGCATTTATTTTTTTCGTTTTATATTCATTGTTCACTTCTACAGCAATCATTAGAGTACTGAATTTTTACTCTAAAAATATATTATTACTTTTATTGAGACCTAGGTTGAGATCAATCTTTATTTATTTTCGATACCTTACACACCATTTATCTTTTTAACATGCTTTCAGAGTTTTTGATTATATGAAACTGGTGGATTTGATGGTGGATTCATCAACATGTCGGATGGGAAAAAGACTCAAATCCTGGGTGAAGGAAGTGGTATGGTGTATGGCATTGACAGTTCCGGTGAAGCCATGAAGATTGATGTGAAAGGAGTGAAATTTGTGCCTGGACTGTCCACAAACCTGATCTCGGTCGGGAAGTTGACTCAGAAGAACAATAAAGTGATGTTTCACAATGAAGGTTGTCAGATCACGAACAGTGAAGGTAGAGTGTTAACAACCGGATCTCACTATGGTGGGTTGCCGATGCGTCATTGATGATTTCAGCCGGTTCACGATAACTTACCTTCTGAAGCCGAAGTCAGAGGTTGCTGAGATACTAAAGGACTATGTCCATTGGGTCGAACACCATTTCGGTCACAAACCACGTGTAGTTCGATGCGATGGAGGGGGCAAATTCAACAATAAAGAACTGCGCAGCTTCTACAAACTGGAGGGAATCCAACCGCAATTCACTACCCCCTACTCTCCTCAACAAAACAGAGTAGCAGAACGCAAAAACAAGTCACTGACAGTAATGGTAACATGTATGTTGGATGATTCTGTGATGGAGAGGCTCTTCTGGGGTGAGGCTATATTAACTGCCTAACGAGTGGAGATGGAAACCAGACATTAGCCATCTTCGAGTATCACGTAGCAAAGCATACGTCTTCTTCTTTAGCATTTCAAGCTTATTGCTTTAACAATTCGCATATTGGTTGCTCGCAACTTAGTGTTCCAAATGCACTTTCACAGTTATTAGTTGCTAGCTTTCGATGCCAGGTACCATTTGTGCATTAGTAGGATTGTGTGGCAAGTGAAATCATACCGTATGCCCGGGGAGTAAAGAAATTTTCATTAACGAAAACTTCTAAGACCAGACCGGGAATCGAACTCAGCCTCCTCCAGCATAATGTTGCTTTGTAGTTGCGCCTTTACCGACTGAGCTAGAAGAGGACACCAGCAAAGCAAAAGTCATGTGCCGCATACCAAGCGTAAGAATCTGGACAGCAAAGGAAGGAAGCTGACGATTGTCGGCTACGCGATGGAGCTGAAAGCATACCGCTTCGTGGACCTGAATACGGATCAGGTTACAGTGAGCCGTGAAGCTCGGTTCATCAAGTTGGATAACAGTTCTTCGTTGGTGAAAGTATCAGCCCCTGTAATGAAGAAAAGTGATACAGTGAGAGAAGAAAATGAAGAAGACATTGAACTGTTCTCCCTTAATGAAGAGAGAGAAGTGTTTGAAGACTTTTATGAAGCTGAAGAAGATGAAGTGAGTTCCAGCTCGAACGTTAGTCGCTCAGGATGACTGTATCTTGAAAAGTGGTCACGGAATCTGGAGGATTTTGACCTGGGGTATGCCCTCGGTTTTGCGGCATGTGCTGTTGAAAGGCCGGTCGATAATAAAGAAGCTCTGAAAGATCATGTGTGACGCGGAGCTATGGTGGAAGAGCTGGAGTCTCATCGTTGAAATAGCACACGGGAAGTAGTCCCAACTATCAGAAGGAAGAAAAGCAATCGGTTCAAAATGGGTGTATAAGGAGAAACATAATGAACTTGATTCTTAGTCGTGATGCTGGGTTTTGCTCAGTGATCCGGAGTCGACGTAGATGACGTATTCGCGCCTGTGACGTGTCAAGCAACACTTCGAGCCTTGCTTTCGGTGGCTGTGAAGAATAACGTGTACGTTCGTCACATGGGAGTCAAGATGGCCTACCTCTTTGGTTCACTTAAGGGGGAAGGAGTACATGGTGTACCGTCTATTAGTACACTGACAAGTTGCTCAAAGTTTTTGGCATGGAATAGTGTAAAACAACCAAGTCGTTCATAGACCCCGGGTATGTGGAAATGGTTGAAACTAAACAGGTAACCAATAAGCATTAGCATTTGCAGTACATCAACCCCAAACCTGCATTTCAAATGCTACAAGCATTAAATTAACATTATATCAGCATCTTGAATGCTATCTGTTGTAAAGTTAAATTTCAAATGCTATTTAAATGCTTGTAACCTGAAATAAGCATTTGGAATGCAAAATAGCATAAATGAAGCATTATCATAGCATTGCAAAAGCAGCCGTATATTGCTCTCGAAGTCGAGTTATTAGTACGAGACACTGAAGAAGTTTTCACATTGTAGACAAAATACGCGTATATGTCAAGATAAGCAAAGGTAGTTGGAATTAAATGGAAAATACTCATTTTTCTTCTCATTTCTAGTTGTTTATTATTGTTTTTTTTAATAATGCTTGGATTCTATGGGATGCGCTCTAAATTTATGTTATTTGTTCAATGAATCTGAGTTATTTTAATTTTGGTTTTGGCTTGAATGCCAACAGGAAAATAACCTACCGATTAATGTGACTGGCTCATGTTGCGACCGTCGGAAGCTTGCCTCGCCTTCATATTCTGGCCATATTCTCCGGAGAGGGAAGTTCACGTTCAAATACGCCTACCCAATGAATGTATTGTTGAAACTAACATGCTTCGAATTTGATTTAAAAATTGTTATTTTTGTTCGAAACATGCTTTCTATTAGCTTCAAATAAATTTTATGTTTCAAGTTGAACAGCGATATTTTTAATTTAAATGGACGAAATTTGTATCCGTGTACCATGAAATTTCAGCAAAATTAACTATTTTTACTGTAACAGCTTCAACATTTGTGGTATATTTGAAAAACCTAGTATTGATATCAACCTCACCATAGTTGATATAATCGCAGGCATGGTAAAATCAAACACATTTATAGTCATATCTTCATATTTTTTTGTATGGATCGTCACGTTTTCCAAAATCCCCCCTCCCCCCTTACTGTGTGACATAATTAATGGACCTCCTCAGATGAAAATTTTTGGTGTTTACACTTAATTTAACCCCAGCGGTGTTTTTGCGTGTACGTATCTTCGACTCTATGTTTCTAGACGAAAAAAAAAACCGCAGTAGAAACTACCATTTCAAGGGTTAAGGCTGGTTTACAGTTCGGGAAAGGCGTCACGGGATTTGGGCACCTGTGTGTTTTAAATGGAGCCAGGGATTTGAATTCCCGTTTTCCTGAAGTGTAAACCCGTTCACGGGATTTACTCCAGGAAATAAAATTCGCCTCTACAAACTTCTCCTTTGGCGGGAACAAATCATTCCGAATTGTTTCCGGGCGGATTTTGCAAGTTTGAACTCGGAAAGGATAGAAATGTTAAAATGTCAGAAAGAGAGCCGAGTTTAGAAAGATTTTGTTCGATTTTGATTTGCTCGAAGACTTTGATGGGACTCGGATGTCAGTCGGGGTAATGTTGATGAACAGCTACCCAGGATGAAATATTGAACTAATAAAATATAAAGTTTGTTCCAAAAAAAGAAAAGCGTTGGAAAAACGACAAAACGGAACAAGGAGATTGACATTGAAGTTGCTCTTTGCCAAGAAATTTTAAAACATGATTCGACAAATGATTCGTAAATTTCTAGCATTTATTTTGACAAAATTTGTGAGAAATCCGGTGCGGTTTTCAAAACTGTCCATTTTTCAATGCTTCCAGCTAGGAAAAACTTTACAATACGCCATACGCCAAATCTGAGACGCGAACTTTGCTTGTCACTTAGTGTGGAGAAATGTGGAGAAACATCATCTGGAAAATTTCCCGTGCCAAATCCCGAGCGAAATCCCGTTTCCAAATCCCGTGATGCTTTTCCCGAACTGTAAACCAGCCTTTAAGTTAAACGCAAACACCAATAATTTTCACCTGCGGGAACGTTCACTAATTACTTCACGCAAAAAATGATTTTTAATACACCCTCCTCCCCCTTGTCACGTTTTCTGTATGGACCTTCAAATTTTTTTTGTATGGATCGTCACGTTTTCCCGCAGAAAAAAAAACACCGTGATAACAAACACATTACAGGTAAACCCAAACATGAATTTAGTTTATTCTGGCCACAAACATAAACTCGCTTTATTGCAAACATTTTCTATTTTTGAAATCAAGTGACATTGATGTTTGAAATAAAAATCATTTTATTTTAAATATATTAATTACATTAAGACATACCAATTTTTGAAACAAGAATAAATTACAAATGTGTTTAAATAATATTTGTATTTTACTGGTTACGTTCTAAATTTATTTGATTCATTCGATGAATATGGGTAATTTTAATTTTAGTTTGGCATGAATCAAGCGAATAACCTACCGATTGTTGTAACGATTGACGTCGCAAGCTTTCCAAGCAACCACAAGCATTATTTTTTTCCTTTTAGACCATCCCCACCGGTGGGTTCGTATCTGGGGAACATTTTGATGACTGAGAGCGTCCCTATTTTGATTTATCCACCCACTTTCGCACCGGTCGTTCATAAAAAGGTAACACAATAAGAATCAAATTTGTTCTCGCTCCGGTTTCATTGAATACTTTTCCGTACAATTTCTGGTTTGTCCCAGAGATTGGATCTTTTGAAACATTCAGCCAAGCACTGCAAAACATTTCGTTGTCTTGTTGCGTTCAATTCCGTCCACGGGGATTTGATGCACTCATTTTTCCACAACATATCACAATAAACGTGAAGTTAGCAAAAAACACACCTTAATTTCGTACATTTGTGGTACGGCGTTGAGTTGACAAACAGGGAACAATTTACCGATATTAAACAGCACACGCTTATTCAGGTCAACTCAAATTTGAGTCGATTGTACTCATCTCAGCGGCATGTATGGCTACCCAATATTGAGTAACCGTACGTTGACTCACTTTTGAGTAAGCGGCGATTATACGGAGATCTGAGTAACATTCACTCACTGTCAAATGAATGAGGTTTTGAATCATTTCTACTCAGTTTTTCAAATATGCTTAAATTGATGCAGCATAATTTTAAATAATTTGAATAAATGTTTTAAATTACAAAACAACTTTATTTATTTATTAGGTAATATGATCGATACTATGAATCAGTTATTGATCAGTTCAGATACACATATGAATAAGTATATGTTCAGTCTAAATGGAACGATGGTAGAGCCAAAGCTTAAAACATCAATCGAGCTCAGCCTGCTTTGCCTCGGTGATGAATCCACACACGTCATTTACAGCTTTCCGATTGCTATGGTCCATGGTTTTGTAGCACAGAATGTGAAATACATCATTTAGCATCTGAATCCGGGTTGGCACCTTCACTCCGAACATATCAAATCATTTGAGGTACAGATCAAATATGCGACGAATTGAAGAATCCTTTACGATTTCAACTCCTTGGAAAGCAATCGAATATCGACCGGATTTGAAAACCTCGCAAATTATGGATGGTAGGCACTCATCTTCGCCGGTACCGGCGATGTTTTCCAGGATATTCTGTAAACAAACACTTCTGAAAACAAAATGAGCTATACTAAATGAAATATTGAAGTTCATACCATTGACCACTGTACCAATGCACTATGGTCCAGATCAGGAATTTACGAGGAAACATGCTCCGAGCGCCTAAACTTGAAACTTTATAGCAAAGTAATGTTCTACATTATGGTTTGTATCATCAAGGTTAATTTTTTTAAGTTGATTAAAATTAGGGTGGTCCCCATTTTCACGGAAATACAAAACCTAACTTTTTTGTTTGCAGAAATAGACGTTTACACCCTTAAGCAAAGTTGTAGCGCAAAAAATTTCAAGGAATTTTTTTATAGAATTTTTTTTGTAGCTTGAAAATTGACCGATTTAGAGCAATTTTCCCTCATCAACTTAGGGTGTACCATAAAAAAATGTTTTTTTTCCCTTACTTTTTTATTTCAATTCCCACCGTAAATTTGTGTTCAAAAGAGTTTAAGAACTATTAAAGACGCATACCTTGGTATACAAACTTTCACTAGCTTCAATAAATCAATAGTTATTGAAGTTTTTCTAAGAAAAATACGCCCTTTTCAAATGTAGATTTTTATGATTGGGGCAAACACAAAAAAATATGCTGTTTCCTCGTAAATTCGTCATTTGGACCATAGTGCGATGGGGCTGCCCATACATACTCAGCATTAGCAAAATCGTTGCCTTGACTCGCATATCTGCTGCATGTTCCTTTTTGGAGTAACTTAGTGTGATGTGCATCCCTAATTATTTACGACAATAACCCAACCATAAACAAAACAAATCACAACAAGTAAACAAGCAACTCCAAACCGAACTAAGTCCAGAGACTCAAGTTACATAGAATGCAAAATGCAATTGCATCCATATGCGGCGCCCGAGCCGCGGTGCTAGAATTATTCCATTCCTCTTTCCGCCCTCTGAGTGTGCCCTACACTGACGAGCAAACGAAAACGAAAGGTTTCAAATTGCACAACCGGGTAGGACCACCGAGGCATACAAAATGTCAACCTAGCAAATCAAGCACATTTTCGGGTACGGACTTTAGTTGTCTCATTCTCACCAATAGGAAAGTAGATTAAGCCAAATATTGTATCTCAACCGAAAACCATATATAAACCCAATGACACCGAAATAAACAAGCTCTATTATCGATCAGCAGTCGACCCTTTTACTGTGGTCCTTACTGGTGATAGCTCTCGAGCTCACCATAGTTTGGAACTCTACGAATGAAAGACCTTCTCCGATAACTAGAAATAAACCTGCCACATGGCATACCGTGACAGGTTATCTGAAGTCGTGAAAAGTGGAAGAACTTAACGGCAGTGTGCAGAACAAAAATCAAAATGGGCTGGTTCAGCTCTGATGAACTAGTGAATATAGAAAACAGTGCGCCGCACGACACAGTGCAAACAGTAGCACTTTCCGTACTGGCATTCATTGCCTTGGCTTACGGAGTGCTGAAAATTTTCAACACGCATAACCGCCACCAGTCAGAACAGGCTGCTAACACAGTAGTGCGATAACAAACGATGTCAAGTGTTTGAAAAGGACGATTTTGCTCCGCGTTTCTAAAACAGTATGGCAGCAAAAGAAGAAATAACGGTAAAAAATAACCGAATCAATAACTCTATTAAAAATAAAGTGCTTATAAAAGTGGAATTAAAACTAAACAGCATCGAACGACTAATTAAAATGCTGGAGTCAGAAAACATTAAAGTGATAATAAAAAGATACACCAATTCTTGCCTAATAACGGGTGTCCACTAAATAATGAGAACGAAAAGAATGGGTCAGGAAAAAAATACCAGTGAAGTTTTGTTCAAACTGATTTATTTTATTAAAAGGGTCAACTTAAATCTTCAAACTAAGTTTAGTGAATATTGTCATATGGTCCGTGGTCCGCCGTGCGGCGCAGCTTAGTCGTTATGCTGGAACATGACCGTTGGACGGCAGCCACATCGATTTTTCGGATGCAGCTTTTGATCCTGTTGGTAAGTTGCTTGGTGTTCTTGGCCTTCCAATTATCCTTGTATACCATGGAGCTCAAAAGACCGAAGAAATCCTCGATAGGACGGCACTGTGGCAAATTTGTCGGATTCCGGTCTTTTGGGACATATGGTATATTTTGGCTCTCCAAAAACGTTAGCGTTTTTTTTGCGTAGTGCGATGATGCCTTGTCCGGCCAAAACACGTATTTGCCATCCGAGTGATGTTGTTTAAGAAATGGGATGAGTATTTTCTGCAAACACTCTCTTTGGTACACCTCCTGGTTGATGGCCAAACCGCTTGGTTTGAACCACGGCTTCGAAATACCCTTATCGGATATTACGATGTATAACATAACCTTCGATTCAAATTTGTGCTTGAACTTATACATTACTTTTGGAGGAGTAGTAGATTTGTCCTTAGTGTAGAATCGGTCGTTTCCCGGTATCTGAGACTTCGAAAGAGGAAAGTAGCTTTCGTCGTCCAGAACGAAAGATTTTCCGCCGTAATTCCGAGTCATCCAGCGGCATTGGGATTTCATGGTTTGAATCTGCTCATCTGCGTACTCTGGGGATCTGGTTTTCTTTCTACACACTATTCCTTATTTCTTTAGCGTCTTGCAGATGAGTGACTTCGAACAATGGAACTTTCGGGCTGCTTCCCGTTGACTTACCGAATCCTTGTTGTTGAACATGCTGCGCAGCGAGCGGAGCGTTTTCTCATTCATTATTTTCGCTGGACGGCCGCAACCTTTCTTCCGGGTTACTCTCATGCATGCCAGGTTACGGTATACGGTGGATACCGGAACTTTTTCACGACAAAAATGGTCCACCGTGTATTTTTTTTCCACGATCTTCGTTCGCTTGAAAGAATTGTACAACGCGCGCGCGCAGTTCTTCCTGTTTCGACGGCATGCTGAACACGACTGAACATGTTAGAGTGAAATAAGAGTGTATGAAAACTTTCTGGAGAGTGCAACGATTCATTCATCTAAAGTGACATTTCTATGCGGCCGTTTTTGTTCTGATGGAAAAGTATTGAAATCATTCTCATTTTTTAGTGGACACCCGTTTAAAGTGACAACCGGGATAACGACATTAGAGGTATTACCTCACTTTATACACGTGAAGAAGAAGCAACTCGCAGTGTGGTGAAAAAGGCTACTACCACATGAAGGAGGACACCTGATCATCTCAACCAGTAAAGGGATGATGTCCCATCGTATTGCTGAACAGAAGGATCTACGAGGACAAATTATCGGGTTCATCCACTGAAAAATGACAAGTGTTGAGGAGAGCGCCTCCACAGTCTGGTTTGTGAGTAAATAAAAACATTTTTTTTAGATTTATCTTTACACTTACTTACCACATATGAACCCTGAGAGAGCCATTGAAGAAAAAATACATGAATTATTAGATTTAAAAACTAATTTCGACAAAAATCCTTTTCGAAATTATAAAAGATTAACGTTAACTAACAAGTTAGCTAAAACCAAAGTAATTTATAAAGAAATAACAGAGCTTCTTTTAGCTAACGAAGCTTAATTTGATTCAACCAAACTAAATGTTAACATTAAACTAAGTCGTAAATTATATAGTGAACTTACGCAGCTTGTGTCTCTAAAACTAAAAAAATATCAAAGACAATTTCAAATTTCGTTCAATAGTAAATAGCATAATATTTTGTTTAAGACTGAAAAATTTAAAAATAGAAAAAATGGCTAGTATTATAGAAATAATAAAAGTTATAACCTCACTTGTCCCACCTTATGATGGAAAAGGTGACAAGCTAGAAAATGTAGTATCTGCTGTAGAGGCATGTAAACCTCTAATAACAGCTGATAATCAACTAACTGCCCTTCAAACAATCCTATCAAGATTGGAAGGTAAAGCTCGTGCAGCAGTGACTGGTAGCCCTGCTAGCATAGATGAGATAGTAAATAAATTAAAGGCAAAGTGTGCTGCTAAGGTAGCAGCAGACACAGTAGTAGGTAAAATTAACGCTACAAAACAAAACGGAAATTTTGATAGCTTCGCAAGCAATGTGGAAAAACTGACTATCGAGTTAGAGAAGGCTTATCTAGGAGACGAAGTTCCTCTAGATACAGCTACTAAACTTGCAAATAATGCCGGTATTAAAGGACTAATTAACGGTATTAAAAACGAGCAAACAAAATTATTGCTGAAAGCAGGACAATACACTACTATTGCCCGAGCAACTGAAAAAGCTTCAGAACTCGAAGCAGAAAACAATTTAAACAGAACAACTGATATTTTACACTACAATTCAAATTCTGGTCCTGGATCAAGAAAAAATCACCAAATTGCAAACACTTATCGAGATAATCGATACCATAATCAAAGGTCAAATCAACGATTGAACCAAAATTGGTCAAATCAACGACAACAACAGAATTGGCCAAACCAACGGCCTAGATATAATAACAACAACTATCAAAGGCAAAATAACCAAAATAACCAAAACTACAGACAAAACAATAATAGAAATCATGGTAATACTAGAAACCGTGGACCCAACGTATACAATTTGGCCCCGGAAAACCAGCTGGTCCCCCAACAGGTACCAGTTGGGGGTCGACAAAATACACAAATTCAAAACACACAACAACAACAACCGCCACAACAACAACAACCTCAATTCCAACTTGCGCTAGCCAATGTGCAGCGCCAAAGACATTAAAAGGTGTTTTCAACATCTCAACTGCATTGTCAAACTTTGTAACTTTGAGAACGGAAGTAACAAACTCTGAATGTACTTTTCTAGTAGACTCAGGAGCAGAGATCTCAGTTCTAAAACCTACAAAATTAAACAATGTACTGAATATTAATAATAACCAAATATGTTATTATTACAATAACAGGCATACAACAACAACCAATAGATACACTTGGATCTATTGACGTACCACTACATTTACCTCAAGAATGTTTAGTGTCACATCAATTTCATATAATCCCTGAAAATTTACCAATACCAACAGACGGAATCCTAGGAAGAAATTTTCTGACTAAATTTAGCTGTGTAGTTGACTATGACACATGGGCCCTATCAACTTTTATAAATTCTCAATTGATTGAACTTCCTATTCAAGATAACTTGAATGGTGAAACATTGATGCCACCACGTTGCGAAATTTACAGACAAATTACCATAGATAACCCTCATAATGACTATGTTATTTTATCCAAAGAAATACAACCAGGAATATTTTGTGCAAATTCCATTATAAATGCTAAAAATTCATTAGTCAGACTTATAAATATAACAAATTATACTGTTAAAATTCGAAAAAATTTCGAATAACTAATTCAACCTTTAGAAAATTTCAATATTTATCATTTCAATCAAACAAATCAAAACAACAGAATCGAACAATGCCTTGCAGAATTACAACTAAACGATACACCTCTTTATGTAAAAGACAAAATTAAAGATCTGTGCGTAAAATACAACGACTTATTTGCCCTTCAAACCGACACATTAACTTGCAATAATTTTTACAAACAAAAGATTAACTTAAATGATCCGACACCAGTTAACATAAAAAATTACACCAGAAGTACATAAAACAGAAATTGACAAACAAGTAAATAAAATGCTAGACGAACAAATAATTCAACCATCAATATCTCCTTACAATTCCCCAGTATTGCTAGTCCCTAATAAATCCACAAACAATGAAAAAAAATGGCGTCTTGTAGTAGATTTCAGACAATTAAACAAGAAAATAATAGCAGACAAGTTCCCACTACCACGAATTGACGATATCCTTGACCAACTAGGTCGAGCTAAATATTTTTCTACGCTCGATCTAATGTCAGGATTTCACCAAATCGAGTTAGAAGAACAATCTAAACAATACACAGCTTTTTCAACGAACTTAGGTCATTATGAGTTCAACAGATTACCATTCGGACTAAACATTTCACCTAACAGTTTTCAACGTATGATGACGATAGCCCTTAGTGGACTACCGCCAGAATGCGCATTTTTATATATCGATGACATAATTTTCGTCGGTTGCTCTGTAAATCACCATTTAGATAATTTGAAAAAAGTTTTTCAAAAATTAAGAAACTATAACCTAAAATTAAATCCCGCCATATGTAGATTTTTTTGTTCAGACGTTACCTACCTAGGACATCATATCTCAGTTCAGGGTATACAACCCGACAAATCAAAATATTCAAGCATCCTAAATTAACCACAACCTCAAAATGTAGACGACGTTAGGAGATTCGTTGCATTTTGTAATTACTATAGAAGATTCGTTCCCTATTTTTCCGATAAAGCAGCTCCATTAAATGCCCTTCTTAAGAAAAAAGCAAATTTTAACTGGTCCGACGAATGTCAACAATCTTTTAAAACTTTGAAAAATGAACTTCTAAGCCCCAGAATACTTCAATTCCCAGATTTTAAGAATCGATTTATTCTCAGCACAGACGCTTCAAAAATAGCTTGCGGCGCTGTGTTAGAGCAAGAACACAATGGCATAAGGTTACCCATAGCCTACGCCAGCAAAAAATTTACAAAGGGCGAAAGTAACAAATCAACAATAGAACAAGAACTAACCGCAATACATTGGGCAATATTACATTTCAGACCCTATCTCTACGGACGAAAATTCACAGTTAAAACAGACCATAACTCCCTTGTACATCTCTTCTCAATGAAGGATCCAGCCTCAAAACTCACACGAATGCGACTTGACTTAGAGGAATTCAACTTTGATATCGAATACGTAAAAGGTAAAGAAAATGTCGGCGCCGATGCTCTTTCCCGTATAGAAATCAATTCTGAAGACCTTAAAAATATGACGATCTTGCCCATGCAGACAATATCCATGACCCGAACTACGACAAAAAATCCAGTTAACGAATCTACAGCTACTAAGATTGATCACCTTAAAGCCTATGATTCAATTAACAATATTGATGATTTCAACCTATCGAAAGTAATTTTTGAACCAAAACTTGACCATTTTAACATCTTATTTAAAAAAAAAACCTGAAAGGAATTATTGCTCAAGCGCAAATATTCCATAATGAAGGAACAATTTACTTCGAAGAATGCATACAAATGATAGATGAAATGGCCAAAACAACGAAGATAAAGAAAATTGCGATCAGTGTAATGGATCCAATATTTAATTATATTTCCCGGGAAAAATTTAAAGAAGTATGCAATAAAATTTTAAATGACGTCATAATAATTATATACCCACCAGCAAAGGTGATAAAAAACACCGATGAAATAAATCAATTGATAAAGCAAAACCACGATACCCCTTCGGGAGGACACGTAGGTATTAACAAATTATTACAAAAATTAAGAAGAAACTATTACTGGTCTAATATGAAAGACAGCATAACCAAATATGTTAAAAATTGTTTTTCATGTAGACAAAATAAGCATAGAATTAAAACTAGAGAAATTTTCGAAAAAACATCAACACCAATAAAACCATTTGAACTCATTGCAATGGACACTGTAGGTCCAATAACGAGATCAACAAAAGGTAAGCGTTACGCATTAACAGTACAATGCGAATTAACGAAATATATTATAACAGTTCTAATAGTAGATAAACAAGCTAGTTCATTAGCAAAAGCACTAGTCGAGAACCTTATTTTAATTTACGGATGTCCTAAGATAATTAAATCCGATATGGGCACCGAATATAAAAATGAAGTATTCCAACAATTATGTACCATACTATCCATAAATTAAAAATTTTCAACAGCCTACCATCCGGAAACCATAGGAGCTCTCGAACGTAGTCATCGTTGTTTAAATGAATATCTTAGACAATTCATAAATGAACAACATGATGACTGGGACTCATGGTTACCATTTTTTACATTCTTTTATAATGCAACGCCACACACAGAACATAATTTCACACCATTTGAACTCGTCTTTGGTACTCAAGCAAATTATCCAACACAACTTAAAGAAGAATCCTCAATAGACCCAATTTATAATTATGAAGCATATCACAAAGAACTAAAATATAAATTACAATTAGCAGCGCAGAAAGCAAAAAATTTGTTAGACAAATCAAAAGAAAGAAGAAAAGTAAAACAATCAGGAAAATTAAATCCAATCAATATCAAAATAGGAGACCAAGTATGGTTAAAGAAGGAGAACCGAAGAAAATTAGAACCAGTATATTCTGGACCATTTACTATCATTGATATTCAACATCCAAACGTTACAATAAAAAATCAATGAACCAGTGAAAACCAAACAGTGCACAAGAATAGAATTATAAAATAAATACCTAGACTAAACAACCGAGCCTAACCTCTAAAAATAGTAAAAATAAAAAAAATAAGTGAAAAAAAGAGGTAGGTCAAGAGTCTAACCTTGTGTTAAGACGTGAGAGATTCGGAATTAAATATTAAGTAAACTAATTGAGTAATATAATTTTACGCGAATTTAACAAACTAAATTTTTTATTACCAACTCATGAAAAAAATAATTAGGGAAGCGGAACCTATCTTGAGCTCAATAAGCAGACCTCCAGGAGAAATCGGTGAATATGCACTGAATACCGAACACTGAGTACACAAGTTATTCACAATTTATTCATCCACTTACCGTTAATCGTTTAGCAACACACAAAACATTCGATTCTGATAATTTTCTTCCAAATTAATACGGAAAAGTTGAAACTGCTATGTACCTATATTAATAATATCACGAAACACATTAATCCTATCTTTGTACATATGTTAATCGTACTGATTTTAATCAAGAAAAAAATACAAACAAGTTAACGCTCTTCACTACTACACCCAAAAATACAAACGTCAACAAAACTTTTAAAAGGGCCTATGCTGCTTTAATCACTGTTTCTATTGTCGCTCATATACTAAGTCGCACTTGCGATGCGGTAATGGTATTTTAACTGCCCAGTTTGCAACAAGCCTAGTTGTTGCGCTTTTTAGCCCACTTTGATTGCGCGGTGTGATTCTATAAGTGCGACAACGCGAATACAAGTCCGATCTAACGTTGAATCGTGTTTGGGAGGAAGTTCTACATAGAACACATAAAATGTAACACATAGCTTTATCAATCTTCAAGAAAATTTCAATGGGCCGTATAAAATTAAAGCAACTGAGATAACCCACCAGATTGTATTAAGTGGGCAACTTTGGAATTTTGGTATAAATTTAAAACAATGGCGTAACTGTTTTATTCAGGCTTTTAAGAGTTGTAATGGTCATCACAATCAATCTCACTATCGAGGAGTTCCATATCATTTCAGCAACGAGTAATTTTCATATTTTTTGATTTGCATGAAACCTTGCATACACGTTTTTGGGGAAGAAAAACGCCGTTTTGCATACTTGGTTCGCCATTTTGAATCTAGCCTTGCTTATGAGAAGGGCCTATGAAAAATGCACATGATATCTTCAAAAAATTGTATCTCGGAAACGGTTTGTCCGATTGGTTTGGTGTCTTGGGCGAAATTTTAGACAATTGTTGGTGCTATATGGAAAAAATATGCACGGTAAAAAAAAGTTTGGTTTTTGTGTTTTGAACTAATATATAGATTTTCCCTTAAAAGTGACCTGTCAATAATTTTTTAATTATTCTTATGTTATGGCCCAAACACAATGATAACGGAAACGGAACGGAAAACGGCAATTTTGACAGTTGCTGCAAATGACTTCGATATGTCCACTTAGAATCGGCTTGTATCTAACCAGTTTTCTTTCCGACAAGCAGGCATACTCAGATCGGGCTTTGCCGTTTTCCGTTTCCGTTATCATTGTGTTTGGGCCATTATAGCTGACTTAAAATGCTATCTAGCGCATAGTTAGTTGTTCTGGAGAAAAATAGGTTACAATGAAAAAAAATTTTTTTAAAAAAATTACAATTTTCAAAAAAGCTATTAAGAAAAGTCAAAAAAGTTTGTCACCCTAATTTTATGAAAGTACATCAAATTTGCAAGCAAAAAGTACTTCGGTAACATTTTTCTAAGATGCACCGTTTAGAAGATATTACTGATTCAATATTGATTTTTTGATAACTTAATAAGTTTTGGCCCTTTTCGGATGTACTCCGTATTTTTTCAGTTTCGAAAGTATTTTTTTTGGAAAGATTGAAAAATTTTGAGTTAAAATGACACTGACAGCTTAAAGATTCGAGTGGAATTCTCTGCCTTAAAAGTATTTTGAAAAACAAGTTACAAAATCCCACTATCAGGAACAATGATTTCTTCCAGTTATTTTTGGTGTATTGTGTTGAAAACGTGCTAACAAGTATTAGATACAGGTAATTAGATACCAGTTAGCTGTACTACGTACAGTTGGAAATTGTAAACATGGTTCCTGATATCAGGAAGCGATCGAAGGATTTGACATTTTGCTTGCGTCGACTAGTAAGTAGACGATCGAATGAAACAAGACAAACGTCAAATCGTTCGCTGCCTACCAGAAACTGAGCACGATTGTGGCGGCCATTAGCGCTTGTAAAAACTTGGATGGATCTATCTTTTCTCGCCGACTTCGTATTGACGCACTTGCTCAAAATTCCACGCGGTGTACCTCTGTTTACTCCATCCTTATGAGAAATTACATTGCGACGTTTGTGAAATCTGTGTCAGAAATCACATATTTGCGACAGATTTGGAGAAAAAAAACTAGTATCGACCTTTTAAGGCATAGCTAAAAAGGAACTAAATCGATATTGTTTGTTGCATTGTTTTCCCAAGTTCTTTAAAGCTTTTTTCGTTGTTTTGATTCTCGAGTCACTTTGACAGGCAGTGACAGCCAAATATAGGTGACGATTACTGCATGCATACTGACGTCTTGCAGATTCAGCGCAAGCACCCTTTTGTTTTCCATAAAATTCTTATACATAAAAACAATGTACACATCAATTCGTATTTTTCAAAACCTTGTAAGTAAATTCACATATTACCCAACATTAATTGCGAGCGTGTAGCTTGACGTTTAGTTTTAAAGGAAAACATTGAAGAGGATCACTACCACATCTACACAACAAACACTAATATATTTGAATGTAATAACCTCAATAAACGCTTGCACCTTGACGTCAGCACTTTTTATCTACCTCTTTCACTCTTTTGGTACGCCCTATCTAGCCATCACCTGGCTCTTAGAAAGTGTCAGCATTGTTTACATTTTTTTTGTATGAGATTAAATTAGTTCGTTTATAGTACGTTCACACTACAGCCTATATTACGTGATATAGAGTATCTTGATATCAAATGACATGTACATTATTTCCAGTGAAAACTAGATGTATAGTTGCTGATATCAAGATACTCTATATCACGTAATATAAGCAGTAGTGCGAACGTACTATAATCGTCTATAACGCTGTAGCACAAGTACACATGGGTCTGTTAAATGACCAACTCGAACTAACTCAGAGTATCATGCTAACTCTTATTGGCATCAATCCCTGAACGAATGCCGAAAAGAGACAAAAAAGATGTTGCGAGTCATTGCGAGCTGGTCATTATACAGGCCTAATATCTCACTTTCAGCACATATAACGTATTGGTTATACATATCATAGACTAACTCTAAGACTAGTAGTTGCATATTAATTGTTGGTTATATTGCGCATTTTAAGTGCAGAGCCGTTAACAAAAGTGCTGGTTTGCATACAATCGTGTCGATGTCTTCGGCGCAGTTATTCTTCACGAGCCGTTGCATAAGTGCGCTGAAGACAACGACACGATTTGAGACAATCTCGCACTTATAAAATGTAAGTTCGAAGTCCAGTGGTGAACGAAATGCGCAATATTGGTTTAGGAATCTCTGAGAAATAAAGGATATTAATATTGGTTTTCATATTCAAGGAGGACGGTGGCAGTTTCAATTCAAATCAATGATAAAAAAATTCAAAACTTAACTGAAAATATTTATTGATTAAAATGCAGAGTGTGACATAAGTAAAAGCTCAATGTTTGCAATCAAATGGGCGTTCTGTGCAGTTTCATACAATCAATGTCTTTGTTCGTTTCTTTATTAGTTTTGAACTAGGGGTGCGACACTCATCCATTCATAGTGGATAAGTTTGATTTATCCATGATTCTTTTAATTTTACACAATAACTCTCATTAATCTAACTATGGTGAAATAATGTCTGCTACTTTCGATTATTCACGATTTCATCCGATTCGATCGGATTTCATCCGATTTGATCGGATTTCATCCGATTCGATCGGATTTCATCCGATAAGAGTCACGATTTTGATCAATTTTACTTGATCGTGTACGTTCATAATGGCAGCTACGAAAACAAACAGATTTGTTGCTTGATTTTACCAACGCTTATATGGATTGTTTCAAACAAATTTTAGTATGATTCAAACTGAATTGCTGTTTGAAAATAACAATCGAAAACTGTTGAAACAACAAACATTTCCGTTTACATTTTTCCTGTAATTTGAAGAACATTCTTGTTGCAGTTCAAAACCGGAAAAAATCACTCGTGCAAATCAGTTAAATGCTTTTCCATATGGCAACAAAGTGTCGCATCTACTGGAGCTGTGGAGAAAATCAGATGCGCTGTACAGCTCACTAGATGCGCCACAACGCAAACATTGGCAAATAGAGTAAAATTGTTGGCGCTAGTGGGGTTTTCCGGTTTTCAGCCTACAGCAGGGAGTTATAAGAATATAACAACATTACTAAGGGCAGGCGCCCATTGATGTGGTGTAGGTGTGGCATCTGCTAGCATGCCAAAATACCTTGTCGAGGTTCGCATCACGCCACAAGACTTTGAAACGATAATTTGGCCTGGTATGTGATACCACACCACATCGCTGCGCTTTTCGCTCCTTTTTTCTGATTGGCCAAGCTGACAGCCAATGTTGCCAATGGACACTCTAAACAAAATATACTTAAATAAGTTTAACTCACAATAATCGATGAAACTTTTCAAAAATCGACTATATCGAAATATCGGATGAAATCGTGAAAAATCGTCGATTATCTTTCATAGCGATGAGCGAAAACTGGTCGATTAGAAAGAGATGCGAATCGCTTATTACGATTTCGTTCGATGAAATCCGATAATTTGGTTAAATCGAATTTTTTAGAATTTTTTAAATTTTATCCGGTTTGGACTAGACATTTTGATTAAACATCATTTCTTTTCAAATTCTGTGATAATCCGGAAGAGTCGCACCCCTAGGTTTTGAACCGTTCTTTTTCATTTCTTTTTCCATTTCATTCATTTTCTTGGCGTTTTCTTTCTCTTCAGCTCGGATTAGTGCGGCAGCCTCCTTCATTATTTTATTCTGCTTGCGCTTCTCAGCTCTTTCTTCCTTCAGTCTTGCTGCTTCTGCTTTATTTATTTCCATTTGTTGCAATTCATGCAACCTTTCAGCTGCTGTTAGAATTAAGTATGACTTCTGTTTATAAAACCTGTGTTTCGGGTTCCGCTTTGGAGTCGGAGGAGCCTTAAAAAAACTTGATGCGCTGATAGGCTGCACTTTTGGAAAATCCAGAGAATTTCCTATGTCGAAGAGCACAGCAGACGATTTCAAATCTATAAAACATGGAAAAGAATTTTATAACGGGCCCGTAAATGTAAACGTTATATTTCTCAATAAATCATTATGAACTTATGGGTAGAATGAAGTTGAAAAGTACTGCCCAACAACAAAGGAAATGCAAAATGCTGTTATATACTGTCAAAATTACTAAAGCGGTACGAAGCCGAAAGATAGAGCACATTTTTAACTTAAAGTCATTTTGGCATAATGGTCGTTTGGCGTAATGATTACAAATTTTCACATTTGTTAAAATCATTGTACTAGAGTATAAAATTGCTTAGTAAAAATCCTATTTGGGTGCTAGAGAGGGAAGTAACTGATTCTAACGGGTGTCCACTAAATAATGAGAACGAAAAGAATGGGTCAGGAAAAAAATACCAGTGAAGTTTTGTTCAAACTGATTTATTTTATTAAAAGGGTCAACTTAAATCTTCAAACTAAGTTTAGTGAATATTGTCATATGGTCCGTGGTCCGCCGTGCGCATGGCTTAGTCGTTATGCTGGAACATGACCGTTGGACGGCAGCCACATCGATTTTTCGGATGCAGCTTTTGATCCTGTTGGTAAGTTGCTTGGTGTTCTTGGCCTTCCAATTATCCTTGTATACCATGGAGCTCAAAAGACCGAAGAAATCCTCGATAGCACTGTGGCAAATTTGTCGGATTCCGGTCTTTTGGGACATATGGTATATTTTGGCTCTCCAAAAACGTTAGCGTTTTTTTGCGTAGTGCGATGATGCCTTGTCCGGCTAAAACACGTATTTGCCATCCGAGTGATGTTATTTAAGAAATGGGATGAGTATTTTCTGCAAACACTCTCTTTGGTACACCTCCTGGTTGATGGCCAAATCGCTTGGTTTGAACCACGGCTTCGAAATACCCTTATCGGATATTACGGTGTATAACATAACCTTCGATTCAAATTTGTGCTTGAACTTATACATTACTTTTGGAGGAGTAGTAGATTTGTCCTTAGTGTAGAATCGGTCGTTTCCCGGTATCTGAGACTTCGAAAGAGGAAAGTAGCTTGCGTCGTCCAGAACGAAAGATTTTCCGCCGTAATTCCGAGTCATCCAGCGGCATTGGGATTTCATGGTTTGAATCTGCTCATCTGTGTACTCTGGGGATCTGGTTTTCTTTCTACACACTATTCCTTATTTCTTTAGCGTCTTGCAGATGAGTGACTTCGAACAATGGAACTTTCGGGCTGCTTCCCGTTGACTTACCGAATCCTTGTTGTTGAACATGCTGCGCAGCGAGCGGAGCGTTTTCTCATTCATTATTTTCGCTGGACGGCCGCAACCTTTCTTCCGGGTTACTCTCATGCATGCCAGGATACGGTATACGGTGGATACCGGAACTTTTTCACGACAAAAATGGTCCACCGTGTATTTTTTTTCCACGATCTTCGTTCGCTTGAAAGAATTGTACAACGCGCGCGCGCAGTTCTTCCTGTTTCGACGGCATGCTGAACACGACTGAACATGTTAGAGTGAAATAAGAGTGTATGAAAATTTTCTGGAGAGTGCAACGATTCATTCATCTAAAGTGACATTTCTATGCGGCCGTTTTTGTTCTGATGGAAAAGTATTGAAATCATTCTCATTTTTTAGTGGACACCCGTTATATTGATTTGGTGGCTGTTCTTTGCCATGGAATAGCACCTAGTCAACCCACTTGCATCTCTCTGGGGACCATTTGAACCCTTTTGGGGTCTCTCTGGGATTCTTCTAGTCCTAACAATTTTTCCTCCATTATGCCAAATGGTCATCATGCCAAACGCCCATTAACCAAATGGCCATTGGTCCAAACGGCCTTATATCAAACGGCATTATGGCAAACAGGGTTCATTCTCTTCAATCTATGTGGAAATCTTTGAAATGTTGACTTGAGCTTACCATTATTAGGTTCACGTTGGACCGTTTCAGTAACCGGTCGGATCTCCAATTGGTCGTCGTGAGTCATTACATCGGAAGCAGGATTCGGGTATATATGAGAACTTGTCGGATCGATCATATTCAGACGTTGAACAGATGGGTCTCCGTAAAGTACAGTTTGTCTATCAAAGTTCCAAGCGAAATCATCTTCCTCGATCATTGTTGTGAAGTCCTCACTGAAATCAGCTGCACCTTCTTTGAAGCCTTGATGCTCAGAAGGTCCACCGCTTTCGCTTGTTCTGAAGTTCTCACTGGAATCAGCTACACTTACTGTGTAGCCCTGGTGCTCAGAAGCTTCGTCGATTTTGCTTTGACGGTTAATCGCTTTACATTTGACCAATGTAGCTTGACGGTTGAGGTCATCAACAACTTGGTTGGAGTCATGATGACGCTCAGTGGATCTACCGTTTAGTGGAGTTGGAGTTATATTCCATTGTGCGTCTCGTTCAATGTCTTCGATTAGGATGACGAGTGGTTCAGCAATTGCCGCTTCCAAGTCTAAATCTGACGTATCAAGATTACCACTGGAATGATCATGGTGATTTAGGCCTTCATTCTCTTGTCCAACAAGTAGTATGTTGTTGTAGATATAGAATAGCGCCTTATCTTCAGTGGAGAAACTATTTGGATCTCTAAATTTGAACATCTGTATCTTCTGGACTCCGATCATCTGTAGCGCTTTCTCGATTGCCAACGAGGGTACGAGTGTCACTGAACCATCGTCCATAGGCAAAGCTCTGGGCAATACCGTATTCGCTAGTGTTTGAAGAGATGGCTTCCGTTGATACTGGCCGTTGGAGATGCATTTACTGTAATCAACCGCATCTGAATTGAACGGGAACAAGCCACATACACGGAATGCGTTCTCAATTGTCATCGTTTTGAAAGCACTTTGCATTGCATTTAGCAGCAGGGATCCAAACGTTGGAATCGAGAGTCTCTCAGCCATGTTATCCGTCCTCCATATTTCCACAACCTTGCCTCAACTATTCTTCAGTGGTCTGAATATTGAGACATCGGCCGGTTGTAGAATACGAGTTGCATTTGGGAAGAGCGCAATCAAAAGTATTCCCAATTTCGCACATGCATCTGCCACCTTGAAAGCAGTGTGGGACTTGTGTCCATCGACAAAGTACAAGACCGGAAATATTACCCCCCTTCTGACAAGGTACGGGTACAAAACTTTCTTAATATATAGTGCGAAATTTGGTGCATTCATCCACCCAGAATCAGACGTGCCAAGTCCCCAATCTGGAGGGAACGATTGAACGATCTCCCGACTCAATCGTTTGTATGGCAAGATCACGTCTGGCGGAATGACTGTGCCGTCAGCCGCAAAAGAAAACAAAACTGTCACATTTTGCTTCCCGTTTGGGGTTTCTACCAATGGAACATTTTTTGCCCCTTTCGTAGCTAGTACTTTATTCGGAGAGACATTCATGCAGAAGCCTGTTTCATCTCCGCTCAGGACTCGTGATGGATCTCTCAGTGCGTCTGTCAAATTGTTTTCGATCAGATAATCTTGAACATCTGTGAACCACTTTCGAATATCTTGCTCGGAGACTTTAGAACTGGCTGATGTTACAGCTTCGGGTGTTCTGTAGGCTAATTGTGGGTGACGGCGCATGAACCCCTCGAGCCATCTTCGACCTACAAGAAAAAAAAATATCCCATATACCATTTAATGACTGGGGAAAGGGGTGTCAAGCAAAACGTGACAATCCAAACAAAAAAGTTTGAAGAGCTCATACAAAAACAAACCGTGATGGGGGTGGGAAGGTTGAAAACTCCCAATTATCACGTGACGTAATTTGTTCATCACGCGTAAAAATATTCCAAGATTACAAATTATTTACCTGGTACGTTATCACGACACGGATTTGGCCTGGGATTCGCCCGGAGATATGCGGATACTTTGTACCTTAAGCCATAACGCGTGATGGGAAACCCTCTTCTTTCCATAGTCTGAAGCCAACGCACAATTACTTCTTCCTCATTTGTAGTTAGCACACTGTCGGGTCCTGTTCGTCCCTTATTGCGGAAAGCACTGCTCAACCGGTACTGCAGAGTACCGCGCGGCACACCGTAATATTTTTCGGCATGGTATTTTGTCATCGAACCGTCCCGAATTTGTGCCAACATGCTCTGTAATAACAGTTCGGTGTAGCGGCGTTCCTTCTGCTGCCCTCTTTTGATGATTTCGCCAGCGACACTGTGTTTACGCTTAAAACCAACTGATCCATTCGGCGGTTCTGGCCCGTCACTGTCCACTGTCGGATAATGCTCACTTTCAACAGAGCCAGCCGGCGGTTTTAGCCCTGCATCACCATCGGAAGTGGACGGTGGAAATTGGGAGTGTTGGTGGAAAGATTGCACCAAATCCATGTTCCACAAGTCCATTGTCGAATGCAGCTAAAATATAAAATTGGTTCCATTAAGACGGATTACATAGTTTCAATAGAATAAATCAATAGCTTACATTATTTTCGTTTCATTCCCTAGTGAAACAGCAAGCGGTACAGTTCGCTTTTTCCGTGCTCCGTTGCGTTTAATGGTTTCTAAAGGTGCATTAGTAGAAATTTCAGTAATTTTTTCCTCGACATTATTGGCCTCAGTTTTCATCGAGTTTTTTTTTCTGAAGTAGAAGACCTTTAGCATAGACTAACTCTTAGACCAGTAGGTCCCATACAAAAACGATTTTTTTCTTGGCTCAGTCAGTACTAGAACATAGTCCCAAGCTCGGTCCCAAGCTCAATAATGCACCCCTTATAATGAACTCACATGAACACACTCTCAAATACTCTGTCAAAATAACACAGCAAATCAAAACAAAGGCGCAAATATGCATAACAAGGTGCTGGCTTCAAGGTGTAATTCGGACCAAGGGGTTCTACAACAGTGAACCAATTTCAAATCGCTAGTTACATATTGATTGTTGCCTTTAGTCAATACAGTGTTCAGCGGTAATTAATTTAGTGCAATCAAGTGACAAGCCATTTTGCCGCATCTCAGCGTGATCACGCATGCTGTTTCATCGGCTGTAACGGTCCGTCGCAACACACTCGTTGCGTCCCGCTCATCACCGGTATAGGCAGCCACACACGGTCATCGCCCGACCGCACCAGCAGCACCAGCAATAGTAGCAGCTCAATAATACATATAAGATAAGTGTTTTGTTTTCCTCTTTCTCCCCTGAATAGACCGTATTTTCATTTGTGTTGTCGTTTGTGTTAAGCTAAATCTTTATTGTTTTGAATTGCATTGAATATTGGGTTTTTTGCCTCAGTGGTTGAGCATAATAAGCTCCCACGGGTGCGACATGGATGAATTGTCGGAAGATGATTCATCCTTGACGCCAAATAATGAGTCCCATATAGTTATCCGGTCACGAGCCTATCCACCTGATTCAGTTGGTCCATGGGTTGTCTATTTTCAGCCCAAAACGAAACCTCTAAACGTTTATCAGATTTCTAATGATCTGACGAAACGATTCTCGGCCGTGACTGAAATTATTAAGATAAGACCCAATAAACTTCGGGTCGTTGTGTCCAACCTAAAACAGGCTAACGAGATTGCTGTCTCACAGTTCTTTACACTTGAGTATAGAGTGTACATCCCAGCTCGAGGTATTGAGATAGAAGGTGTGGTCACCGAAGCGACTTTGACCCCTGAGATACTGATGAAGCAGGGGCTTGGTCGATTTAAGAACCCCCTGCTTTCTCCAGTGAAGATACTGGATGTGAGAAAATAAGGCACAGTATCGATCACTAAGGGTGAAAAGAAGTTCACTCCGTCAGATTCGTTTCGCGTGACCTTCTCTGGTTCAGCCCTCCCTCAAAACGTCGAGTTGGGAAAACTTCGACTACCAGTGCGATTGTTTGTACCTCGGGTAATGATCTGCCAAAAATGCCAGCAGATGGGACATACGACCTCCCACTGCGGCAATAAGGCACGCTGCTCCAATTGTGGGGAGAAACACGAGGATGGAGCCTGCGCAGACAGCACACCAAAATGCGCTTTCTGCAAGGGTTCTCCTCCTCATGCTCTCTCGTCATGCCCGGCGTACAAGCAACGCGGGGAAAAATTAGAACGCTCGCTAAAACAGCGTTCCAGGCAATCTTTCGCCGAAATGGTGAAAAAAGCCTCACCATCACCCAATGTGAATACAAATCCCTTTGCTCCTCTGTCAGATGACGAGTCTGATTTTGACTTGGATGAAGAGGGAACATCATTCAGCATTCCGAAAGGCACTTCACGAAAGCGAAGACGCGTTCGCCCACGGAAAGTTGCTGAGCCGGAGCCCAAAACCAACTTGCCAATTTTAAAAAAGGTGGAAAAAGGGAAAATCCTAGTCCTCCTGGTTTCCGCAGTAGTAACTACTCCCAGGACTTTCCATCTCTTCCGGGGACATCTAAAACCCCTAGCACCCCGATTTTAAGAACAGAAGTTCCTTCTCCATCAGGACTGTTCTCATTTGATGATATTGTTGAAAGTATTTTCAAGTTCCTCGAAATTTCTGACCCTCTTAAAAGCATTGTTCTGGCAATGCTTCCCACAGTGAAAACGTTTTTGAAGCAATTGACAATCAAGTGGCCCCTCCTTGCAGCAATCATTTCCTTCGATGGATAATTTTCCAAATGAGGTCAGGGATTTTATCACTGTTCTACAGTGGAATTGTCGAAGTTTGATTCCTAAATTGGAATCTTTTAAATTTTTGGCTCACACTACCGGTTGTGATGCATTCGCTCTTTGTGAAACATGGCTCTCTTCCGAAATCGATCTTCATTTTCACGATTTCAATATAATTCGTCTTGATCGTGAGGATTCACGTGGAGGAGGAGTACTTTTGGGGATCAAAAAGTGCTACTCCTCCTATAGAGTGAATTTTCTTCAAACTCCAGGTATTGAAGTTGTCGCATGTCAGGCTGTTATTAAAAATAAAAGCCTTTGCATTGCTTCTGTATATATTCCTCCTAGAGCCTCGATAAACCGAAAACAACTCTCAGATATTTGTTCGGTCCTTCCTTCTCCACGGTTGGTCATGGGAGATTTTAACTCTCACGGTACAGGCTGGGGAGAACTGTACGATGACAACCGATCTACCTTGATATATGACCTCTGTGTCAACTTCAATATGACAGTACTTAACAATGGAGAAGTAACACGTTTGGCTGGTACATCCTCAGTTGGCAGTAGATTAGACCACACTTTGTTCGAATTCATTATCGTTGGATTGCACATGGAATGTGATTCAAGATCCCCACGGTAGTGATCACTTGCCCATAAAAATTTCGGTTGCCACCGGGTTCAATCCGCCGAAATCTGTCAACGTCACGTATGATCATACCCGTCACATCGATTGGACAAAGTTTAGGACAGCAGTAGATGAAGCCGTAACGACGGTAGAAAGGCTTTCATCGCTGGAAGAGTATAACTTCCTCTCCAACCTGATCTTAGACAGCGCGCTTCAAGCTCAAACTCGACCAGTTCCAGGAACGTCATTTCACCGGAAACCTCCTTCTCCATGGTGGGATCAGCAATGCACCGAGGTTTACCGTAAAAAGTCCGACGCGTTTAAAGTTTTCCGTAGACGTGGAACACCTGAGCACTTCGAAGTATACACGGCTCTCGAACGCGAACTTAAGAGCCTCATCAAGGCCAAGAAACGCGGTTACTGGCGAACATTCGTGTACGGGCTATCGCGCGAAACGTCGATGAGAACTCTTTGGAACACGGCGCGAAGGTTGCGTAACCGAACTACGAACAACGAGAGCGAAGAGTACTCGGACCAATGGATCCTCAAATTCGCGCGAAAAGTGTGTCCAGATTCGGTGCCGGCACGGATGATTCCTCGCGAAAACACGAATTCGATAGATGAGATCAGCCAACCCTTTTCAATGGTAGAGTTCTCTCTCGCACTCCTTTCGTGTGGCAATACGGCTCCAGGGGCTGATAGGATCAAGTTCAACTTGCTTAAGAACCTCCCAGACGTCGCGAAGAGGCGCATGTTGAACTTGTTTAATCAGTTTCTGGAACTCAACATTGTACCGGATGATTGGAGACGGGTGAGAGTTATTGCCATTCAAAAACCTGGTAAGCCCGCGTCCGACCACAACTCCTATCGACCCATCGCGATGTTATCCTGTATTCGAAAGTTGTTGGAAAAAATGATCCTTTTCCGTCTGGACAAATGGGTTGAGACGAACAACCTGCTTTCAGATACTCAATATGGTTTCCGTAGGGGTAAGGGAACGAACGACTGTCTCGCGTTGCTTTCCACAGATATTCAGCTCGCTTTTGCTAAAAAAGAGCAAATGGCTTCTGTTTTCTTGGATATAAAGGGGGCTTTTGATTCAGTATCTGTTGAAGTTCTTTCAGATAAACTCCACGCTTGTGGTTTTTCACCATTAATGAACAATTTTTTGTACAATTTGCTGTCAGAGAAACATATGAGCTTCTCTCATGGAACCTTTACAGCTTCCCGATTTAGCTACATGGGACTCCCCCAGGGATCATGTTTAAGCCTTTTTTTGTAGAACTTTTATGTCAAAGACATTGACAGTTGTCTAAGTGACAACTGTACGTTGAGACAACTTGCAGATGACGGCGTAGTGTCTGTCACGGGACCCAATGGGGTCGATCTGCAAGGACCCTTACAGGATACCTTAGACAATTTGTCTACTTGGGCTCTAGAGCTAGGTATCGAATTGTCTACGGAGAAAACTGAGTTGGTAGTTTTTTCAAGGAAGCATAACCCAGCACAACCGAAGCTTCAAATTTGGGGTAAGCCGATAACTCACTCTATGTCATTTAAATATCTTGGGGTCTGGTTCGATTCAAAGTGCACCTGGAGATCCCATATTGAGTATGTGGAGCGAAAATGCCAGCCAAGGATCAACTTTCTCTGCACAATTACCGGGACCTGGTGGGGAGCGCATCCGCAAGATCTTCTAACGTTGTACCGGACAACGGTTTTGTCGGTTATGGAATACGATAGTTTTTGTTTTCAGTCAGCGGCTCGGTCGCACTTCATTAAACTGGAACGTATTCAGTATCGGTGTCTTCGTATCGCGTTAGGTTGCATGCACTCGACTCACACCATGAGTCTTGAAGTGCTGGCTGGCATGTTGCCACTCTCGGATCGGTTTACAGAGTTATCTCTCCGGCTCCTCACCAGGTGTGAAGTTATAAACCCCCAGGTGATCGAAAATTTTGAGAAGCTTCTTGAGTTGAATCCTCAAACGCGCTTCATGACTTTGTACCATTTGTACATAACACAGGATGTCAGCCCTTCACCGAACATTTCTAATCGTGTTTGCTTCTCCGTTTTCGACAATTCGGTACATTTTGATTTATCCATGAAGCAGGAGCTTCATGGAATCCCAGAGCATCATCGTCCTATGATTGCTCCTGTGATATTTGCTGCAAAGTTTGGCCAAGTTGATTCCACTAAATCGTTCTTCACTGACGGATCATTGATAGAGGAGTCAGCAGGCTTTGGAATATTTAATGAAATTTATAGCGCCAACCGTAAACTTCAAGCTCCTTGTTCCGTATATGTCGCTGAATTAGCGGCAATACACTTTACGCTAGAAATTGTTGCCTCACTAACACCGGATCAGTACTTCATTTTCACGGATAGTCTCAGTTCTATAGAGGCTATTCGCTCCTTGAGGCCGGTAAAGCACTCCTCGTATTTTCTCATGAAAATACAGGAGCTTCTAAGTGCTTTATCTTCGCGTTATTTTATCATCACCTTTGTATGGGTCCCTTCTCATTGTTCAATTCCGGGCAATGAGAGAGCGGACTCGCTTGCAAAGGTGGGCGCTATAGAAGGCGATATTTATGATCGACAAATCGCCTTTAATGAATTTTTTACTATTTTTCGTCAACAGTCACTCGTCAGCTGGCAGTATAAATGGAGTAAAGGAGATTTGGGGCGATGGCAACATTCTATCATCCCAAAGGTGTCGAAGAAATCTTGGTTTGAGGGGATGGATGTGGGACGAGACTTCATTCGTGTCATGTCTCGCCTCATGTCCAATCATTATTCTTTGAACGCTCATTTATTCCGTGTTGGACTGAGCGACAGCAATCTCTGTGAATGTGGCCAAGGTTACCAGGACGCAGATCACATTGTTTGGTCATGTGCTGAGCATCGTGGAGTCAGATCTGAGCTTTATGATTCCCTTAGGGCTCGAGGTAGACAACCCAATGTACCGGTTCGAGATATTTTGGCTGTACGTGATCTGGAGTTTATGAAACTCATTTATGTGTTTTTGACTAACATTAGCCTTAGATTGTAGTTAGTTTAACATGTATGTTTAGTTTAAGTTTTTTTTTCTGTGTTTGTGTGTTTTTTTTCTCCTTCAAAAATGTTCGAATAAAAGAAAACCAAAAGTTGTATAGTTTTAAGTTTTTTGAAGTTTTATGTAAACCATAATTTAAATTCCCGCCCATCTCCCTATCCGTTAAATTGTAATTCCTATTAACCTCGAGTAACCGCGAGTGTTCAGCTCTATCCTAACTTTAGATTTGAATGCATGATGTATACAAATATGAAAACTTGGCTCTGTAAAGTTGATTCGATTGAGCCTGTATAAATAAATGATTAATAAAAAAAAAATTATTTTCGTTTCATCAGCAAAGTAAGAAACAGCTTTCATCTATCACTATCTGTTTGTGTTTTGACGTTTCACTCGGATTCACTCTGACACATCTGCCAGTAAAAACTTCAACTAGGCCCTTTATAGAAAAATTCTCGCATGAAGAGATCATTTGACAGCACTTCACGTGTGTTGGTTAGCATGCATATAACCATGTGACAAAATGAGAGGGTTTGTTTTTATTTATTCCTCTATGAGAATATTGACAACAAGACTCACCACAACGTTGGGCATAGAATGCTCTATGAATGATTAAACACGCACGCTAGCGTTGATGTGTATGCTATACAGTATATGGATGATGCCATAAATTCAACAGAGATGGAAAAATATTATTATATGTTGAATTTATTTCTCGGTAAATATTGAAAAAATCTGCAATAAGAAGCATGTTATTATTTATTTAATCTATGGAAAAATAAAATAGTTCAACTTTGGGCAATTTGTATACTCCCACAAAAAAGGTGATATTGAAGTACTGAAACCCATTTCATTCGAATAAGAGTCATAATAAAATAGTTTGGCAACATCAAGCGATTTCGTCGATTGTAAACACGGTTCAGAATAGGTGCAAGCGTATTTAATTTATTGTGAAAATTAATCCCATAGTTTCTAGTATTTTATCACGTATTCGTAGATTCTCATTAGTAGCTAGTGTAATAAGTGATGTGATTTTTCATGGTTTGTGCAATTACGCATGTTTGAGGATATAGTGCGATTAAAGAGAAAACTTGGAGTCTGGCTCAGTATATTCTCTAGTACGGTTTGATCAATACGACGAATTTGTAGTCTGAGTAAGAAATTGTGTTGAAAATGTGAATGCTCATTACATTTTACGAAATTTAAGTCTCGAAACGTTTTTGTAGCTTTTAATTATATTCAGGACCTAATTTTATTTGCCAAGTTATAAATCTTGGTTACTGCCTCCATTTATTGGAGAAATTAAACATCTTATTACGTTTGAAGTTGGATGACTGCAGAATGTGATGAATATATGTACTATGGTGAGAATAGGTTCCGTTTCCCTATATATATATAGGGCAGCAATTCCATGAAAAAAAGTTATACGATCTCTCAGAATTTTATAATATTCGGTAGGATTGTTCAACATCGAAAAAATATTAGACCCGTATTTTTTATTTCGTTATTAGACTGGACCTTTCTGCGTTAGACTGGTCCAAAAGTCGTGATTTTCAAAAATCTTCAATTTTCAAAAAATTATAACTCTAAACCGTTTAACCGATTTTAGTCATTTTGGCCATTGTATTGGTATTCCAAGCAAAATACGAAACCTTTGAATATATCAATTTTTGTATGAAAAAAATACAAAACAAATAGTTTTCTTGAATTTGACTGCGAGGGGCCTCAACGACTCCTTGTTTTAGTATTTTTAAATGAGAAAGAGCATTTAATTTTACTATATCAAAAAATTGGAATGTTCTGCGTGTCGTTTGGAGATACAATTTTTAAATAATAAATCGTACTCTTCATTTTATACATCACCCGCCTGTAGAAACGATGAAGATGCATGGTAGATTACCATGCGTCTCCATCCAATCAAACCTATGACTAATGAAATCTATGAGTAGGATCACAGAATGTCAAGTAAATATTATATAATAAATAATATTTACTTGACATAATTATATAATATTATAGCAACTAAGACTAATGAGACTTTAGGTAGATATTGACAATTTGATTGCCTAACATTCTTTTCGTTACACAGAGGGGCATTGGTATTATTATTTAAAAGAAGAACCGTTGATACGTATTGACTACCTACTGTAGATGTAGAATGTTTATCGACCTGTGAGATTGAATTGAATTGTTTCTCGGCTGTAGCGATCAGGTCTACTCGCTGACGGGAGGGAGTAGAGTGGAATTTCTAAAGCGGAGAAGCAGCAGAGTGAACAACATCTCTTTCATTTCATACTCGTCGCTCGCTTGCGTTATCTGTTATTCTGTTGCTTTCTCGCTTTAGAAATTCCGCTCTACTCGCTCCCGTCTGCAAATAGACCTGATCGCTACAGCCGAGAAACAATTCAATACCTATTGTAGTCTCAGGCTGCAGTTCACTTCACTTGATCGTAGGTACAATATAAACATCATATAAAACACGGAAATTTATGTGAAGTTACCAGTTGAAAACAAAGTATCATATCAGAACAGTTATATCAAAGAATATCGTAAAATGAAACGTAAGTGTTCAATTTGTAGTGTTTGGGTGTTGAGTTCGTGTTCCAGAAAAATCAACGCAAAATTGTACGACCATGCTGTGGAAAAAAGGTTAAAATTGATGAGAGTAGCTCTTTCATTTGTCAAAGTTGCTACAAGAAATTGTATAAGCTAACATTGATACCATGACCGAAGAACCCATTACAGGACCATCCAGTATAGGCACTACAGGTATGTTATATAAAAGTTCATATAATTCTGTTTTAATTTGAATTCTTCTCTTGCAATTGTTACTGGAACATTTTTATTTTTACATTCTTTTAGAATCGTGCGAAGCAACCAGTCACGAAACGATTGCCCTTGCAGGACCGTCCGGCATTGTTCCTTTTCCCTACCAAAGTAAATAATAAAATAGAAATTATTTGCATGATTTCCAATCAATCAATTTTTAATCAATAATTTGTTATATTTATTTACAGGCTCATTGGAAACAACCAGCTATGAATCGATCGGTACCACCAATAACACGTTTTTTGTCTGACGATAATGAAATGCTAACACAGCTTAAGGATAAATTTAAGGAAACAAAAGATAGCAATGAGCGGTATAGGATTTTAACCACACTGCCCAAAAGTTGGTCTACATATAGGATTATGCAAGAGTTTGATGTTTCCCAATATATGGCCAACCAAGTGAAAGTATTACAACAACAGGAGGGAATAATGTCAGTGCCTAAAAAGAGGATTAGTAGAGCTTCGTTAGGAGAGGAAACGCTAATGCGTGTTCGTAATTTTTATAATAGCGACGATATAAGTCGTGTGTGCCCGGGAAAAAGGGATTATTTGATATCCAACAATGAAGAAGGTAGGATCTACATACAAAGAAGGTTAGTTTTATGCAATTTGCAAGAGGCGTACTCCATATTTAAAAATACTCATCCTGAGATTAAGATTGGATTTTCGATGTTCGCCAGTAACCGTCCAAAACACTGCATATTTGGCAGGAACAAGTGGCACGCATACGGTGTGCGTTTGCATTTACCACCAAAACGTTAAATTGATTTTTAAAACACTCCAAAGTAAACAATTACTTCCAGATGGTGTTCAGTCCTACCATGATATGTTTTTCAAAAATAATTTGTCAAAATCAAATGAGCATTGCTGGCAGCAATGTTGCGAAAATTGTCCGGGAATGCAAATTTTGGCGGTAGAACTTATGACCATTCTTAATAACGGTCACGTTGAATCATTACAATTTAAACAATGGCGTCAAGCAGAAAGATGCAGTTTGGACTTAGTTGAAATGGACACACAAGAATTTATTGATACTTTTTTAGAAAAAATACTCAATTTATTGCCACATAACTTTACAGCTGAGCGACAGGCAAACTATTTAAAACACGTGAAAAACAATTTAAAAGCTACTGAGTGTATCATAATCTGTGATTTTTCGGAGAATTATTCATTCGTTGTGCAGGATGCAGTTCAAGGCTTTCATTGGGTAAACGCTCAATGTACTATTCACCCTTGTGCTATTTATTTTAAAGATGAAGAATCAAATGACTTGAAGTTTACCAGTTTTATTGCAATTGCTGATTTCACTAAACATAATCATGTCGCAGTGCGTCTTTTTTGACTCAATGCATAGCGTTCATAAAAAGTAAGTTATCAGGTTTAGAGAAAATTTATTTCTTCTCAGATGGATCTGGAAGCCAATACAAAAATAAAATGACCGCTTTTAATTTGTGCAACATGCAAAAGATTTTGGCATAGATGCCGAGTGGAATTTTTTCGCTACTTGTCATGGAAAGGGCCTTGTGATGCTTTGGGAGGCGTATTGAAACGAAATGCTGCGAAAGCTCAGTTTGCAAGATCATCACATAACAACGGCCGAAGAACTTTATTCATGGGCTATTTCTAAGCCAGACTCGAAAATACACTATCAATTTTTTCGGAATCCGACTATAATAAAATGGAAAGAAAATTAAAAAATCGTTACACACGTGTGAAGCAAATTTCAGGGACTCAGTCATTCCATAGTTTTAAGCCTCAAAACGAAGAGTATATTATTGTGAAACAAAATTCATTTACAACGGAAGAAAATGTATAAAATTTTATGAAAAAACTTAATAAATAAAAATAAATGTATAAAAGTGTTTTTCTTATTTTTAACATGTTCATCATGTCGCGCGGCTTTAAAGTGTTTTTTCTTGGAACTTACACTAAGCAAAAATATTTGAAATTTTAAAGCCTTATTTATTTGAAAAGGTAATCGTCAAAAATAGCAATTGGTCTGTGTGGTTAACGGAAAGCCTTAAAGACTGATTCGAATGTTATACTAAGTTTGTAGGTAACTCATAGATTTCATTAGTCATAGGTTTGATTGGATGGAGACGCATGGTAATCTACCATGCATCTTCATCAGTTTCTACAGGCGGGTGATGTATAAAATGAAGAGTAATGATTTATTATTTAAAAATTGTATCTCCAAAACGACACGCAGAACATCTCCAATTTTTGATATGTTATGTAAAATTGAATGCTCTTTCATTTAAAAATACTTAAAAACAAGGAGTCGTTGAGGCCCCTCGCAGTCAAATTCAAGAAAAACTATTTGTTTTGTATTTTTTCATACAAAAATTGATATATTCAAAGGTTTCAGTATTTTTGCTTGGAAATTCAAAAAATACCAATACAATGGCCAAAAATGACTAAAATCGGTTAAACGGTTTAGGAGTTATAAATTTTGAAAATTGAAGATTTTGAAAAATCACGATTTTTGGACCAGTCTAACGCAGAAAGGTCCAGTCTAATAACGAAATAAAAAAATACGGGTCTAATATTTTTCGATGTTGAACAATCCTACCGAATATTATAAAATTCTGAGAGATCGTATAACTTTTTTCATGGAATTGCTGATATATATATATATATATATATATATATATATATATATATATATATATATATATATATATATATATATATATATATATATATATATATATATATATATATATATTATATATATAAATATATATATATTAATTATATATATATATATATATATATATATATATATATATATATATATATATATATATATATATATATATATATATATATATATATATATATATCTATTTACAAATATCAGCTAAAACACCTGGAAGAGTCGAAAAAAAAATGGTTACATTCAAATTTCATTTTCATTACACCATTTTTCCCAAAGGGGGAAGGTGTGATGTGCATCCCTAATTATTTACGACAATAACCCAACCATAAACAGAACAAATCACAACAAGTAATTTACTCCAAACCGAACTAAGTCCAGAGACTCAAGTTACATAGAATGCAAAATGCAATTGCATCCATATGCGGCGCCCGAGCCGCGGTGCTAGAATTATTCCATTCCTCTTTCCTCCCTCTGAGTGTGCCCTACACTGACGAGCAAACGAAAACGAAAGGTTTCAAATTGCACAACCGGGTAGGACCACCGAGGCATAAAAAATGTCAACCTAGCAAATCAAGCACATTTTCGGGTACGGACTTTAGTTGTCTCATTCTCACCAATAGGAAAGTAGATTAAGCCAAATATTGTATTTCAACCGAAAACCATATATAAACCCAATGACACCGAAATAAACAAGCTCTATTATCGATCAGCAGTCGACCCTTTTACTGTGGTCCTTACTGGTGATAGCTCTCGATCTCACCATAGTTTGGATACCCTACGAAAGAAAGACCTTCTCCGATAACTAGAAGTAAACCTGCCACATTAGCGAAGATCCTCAATATTCCTCGAAGATGAACTAGAATAAAAATATATCTTATAATCACTACAAATAAAAGCAAATACTTTGTTCTACAAACTTATAGTAAAATAGACCTTGGCGTTGGAAACAAATGAGGTAAGGGGAAGAAGCTTAACTATACCCTTACCTGTTATCTTCAGGGGATTGTTAATTGAAAACATTGAGCACTAATTTTAATCGTTCGTTTGAGAAACCACATAAGTCCATTTGTCAATCATCCAAATCCTTTCATCCAATCATCTTTGTCCACTTTTCGCAAAAACTTTAGTAATGATAATGTGAAATTGATGTTTTTAATGTATAAGTTGTAAACTGTATAGAGTCTATACATTATAAATCCAAAATTCTGATGATCTACGGATGGACTAATGCAGATGTTTACGATTCAGTTGTTGGATGGATAGATTGAACGTGTAGGTAAATATGCTTCCCGGAAGAAATTCAGAACATCCGGGAATGCAACAGTTGATACCTAGCATAGGATGTTTGCATAGAAATGAAAGAAATTTAAATTGTACGAATGAAAACTTACCAGTCAGTAAACCATACGTATATCAACTGAGTTTCGGATCTGCTCCATAGCGAAGTTTTCTACTTAAACTTGATAATTTTAAAATGATAACAAACGAAGCTCCACTTATTTTGTTTTTTTTAATGACTGTACGCTGAGAAAGTCTTACTCACTTTGACGTTGCTCACTTACTCATTTTTTGACAACTCCATACTTGGGACAAAACTGAGTAGAATCGACTCACTCAGTGAGTAGCTCAAAAATAGCGTGCACTATCACAATGGTCCTCCTGCGAGATATATCTGTATAGGTAGTGGGGTTGGTTGTGGGCCTTGCGAACCAAGACCATTAAAAAGGAATTGCAATAAATAATACACAAGGAAGACATTCGAACCGGAACAATCGACATGGACCTAGGCTACGAAACCAATAAGTTATTTAAGGTAATAACAATCACATTCATTTAAACTAAAGTGGTTTATTTATTCCCAAGTAACCAACAAGCAGTTCAAAAGCGCCTTTACGGCAGCCTATCAAGCAATTAAGTCGCCTTAAATGCAACATAAATGCCGCTTTTGGCCCAATATAAGGCCTCTTTTACTGCAATGCTATGATAATGCTTCATTAATGCTATTTTGCATTCGAAATGCTTATTACAGGCCACGAGCATTTAAATAGCATTTGAAATGCAACTTTACAACAGATAGCATTCAAGATGCTGATTTAATGCTAATATAATGCTTGTAGCATTTGAAATGCAGATTTAGAGTTGATTTACTGCATATTCTAATGCTTATTGGTTACCTGGGTTGTTTTAACTAAAAACTTTTATGAGCGCAAATTTCATACTATATCTGCCTCTGCTTCTGTATAATGTAACTTTAAACATACTCAATTATAATTTTTAAAGCAGATTATCAATTAGTTATTCTCTTTTCAGATAACTGGCCTTTAGAATCGGGTTGACATGATGTAGCCCATGTCCATGTCATAAGGCTAAAAAAATGATCTATGAAGCATGAAGTTATACTCCAAATAAAAGGTTTTGTTTTATCAGTTCATCAATGTTTATTATTTCAGCAAATGCGTTTAGTTGGCTCAAGAAACCCGATTTTCAATTTTATAGAGCCCGATGTTCAATTTTATAATTCAATGGTTTTCTTGAATTAGTTCATCATTGTTTGTTAGTTCAACAAATGCGTTTAGTTGGCTTAACAAAACATTTTGTTTTGGGCAATAAAACACGATGTTCAATTCTATAAAGCATGAAGTTTTATTTCAACTCAAAGGTTTTGTTGAATTAGTTCATCAGTTTTGTTGGTCCATATTCGAACCAAAATTAGTTGAATTGATTCCTTTTTGTTTAGTTATACCGTATTTTTTACGGTGTGTTCCTACTACTTTTCATCTACACGCCAAGTTTTGTTTGCTGAACTCAGTAAAAATTTTACTGAATTTCATACAGCTGATTATTCAGTAAGCAAATCAGTAAAGGTATTTTTAATGACCGATCGTCAAACTAGTCATGAATTATCAACTGTCAAAAACTACTGAAAAACGCATCAAGCGACATGGAAGTTCAGCCAAATATACAGTTAATTTTTTAAAATTGGAAGCACGACAGTTACTAAAAAATAGTGAATGCATCCTCAATTTATAAAAACATAAGTGTTAAATTTTGTTTTTTGCTGCTCTTTTTTAATGTTTTATTTTCAATAATCTTATTTCTCATGAATTAATCATGTGAAAGATGAGCTGTTTTCTCAAGCGCCTGAAGAGATCTGGTCTCAGGATTCCGAAATAATAGCTGCAAGGTTTGCATTATGGGGATATACATAAATGGCTCACCGACGCGAAAGTTTTGTTGACACCATCTATACAGCGAACGACACCATATCTTCCGATGCATTTAAGAGTTGGTTGAGGAACACTTGTTGGAGTTGCGTATAAACTGATCACAGTGTATTGGGTATAAACTTAAAGGTAATGGGTTATTTGATTGTAACCAAGAGCATAAATAAAGAATTTTCAGTTTCGTCTTTGCATAACAACGTAGCACACATGTTTATTTATTTCTTCGTCATCCGTTCTCAAGTTATGGGCCCAGCCATAGCGCCACTGCACGTTCGAATACGATTGAAAACGTTTTTGCGGTAAACAAAAAAAAAGTCGCGAGTTACGATGGAAGAGGACAAGAAAATTTACCTCTTTGATGAATCCAACTACGCCAACTGGTGCTTCCGGATGGAAATCCTCCTTGAAGAGTTGGGGCTTGTGAACTGTGTACGCGGTGAAGCGGGAAATGTTCCGGAATTGCAGATCCTCGCCAATGATACTGCTGAAAATAAGAGGAACAAGGAGAAGCTTCTGGCGGACCATCTCAAGAAGGAAATCAAATGTAAATCGGTATAGGAAAGGCTTGTAGGATGGAACACGATCCGTCTTTTGCTCGTAAAATGTATAATTTTTATATTTTCGCGGTTCCAAAGGAACTAAAAGGCTCCAACTTTGCTTAAGCAACTGATTATTTATAGTCATAAAAAAAAATTATGGCCTATTTTTGAAATCCATCGAAAATTCCAATTTCAAAAAATGGCTTGTATGATGGAACACCATTCGTTTTTTGCTCGTTACATGCATAATTTTTATTTTTTCGTTAATATTTCAAAAGAGGAACTAAAAGCCTCCAAGTTTTCCCACGGAACTGATTATTTATAGTCGAAAATTGCAATTCAAGAAATGTATTGTAATATTTCAATTTATTGTTGATTCCATGGCATTTCCAAACACAAAAAATATCATTCATATGTTTTAAAAGGAAAAAAAAAATTTTACAAGCCTTACAGTGTACCATCTTACAAACATGACGCCATAAACACAAATTGTTTCACTTCACGATTTGTTTGGAAATGCCTTTGGATCATAAAAATATACCAAAAATGCTAGCCAACACAAATGTTAACCTTTTCATATCGATGGGAAATTTCCACTTGTTAAACGCTAGAAAAACAGCAATTAATTATTCCAACGCCTTCGAACATTGAAACATGGAAGAGCTAAATCGAATGAGTATATTCACTCCAAGAGCAAATGAAAATTGAAGAATAGAAAAAAAAAAATGAGGTTAACACTTGTCAGCGCGATAGTGTTGCCGCTGTGAATGTCAAAAGTGACGCTGTTACATCTTACAAGCCGTTCCATCTTACAAGCCTTTCCTCTACTGGTTCGGAAATCGCTGACTCGCAGTTGGAGTATATTAAACGCAAGCGCACGCTGGCTGGGAATCTCCGGGCAGTTCTACTTGATGAAGCGATTGTCGGCAATGAAGTATGATGGAACATCTATGCAGTCGCACTTGCTGGTGTTCGACCAAATGGTTCGGGACCTGGATTCGGTCGGAATCAAGTTGCATGAGAATTTGATAGTGTTCTACCTTCTACAATCGATGCCGAAGTCGTAGCTGGTCACAGTGCTGGAAACCCTGTCTACGGAGCAATGCACGCTGGATTTTGTGAAAGCTCGTCTGTTTAGCAAGAGTGTCAAGCGGGATTACAAAGAAGATTCTGGAGGCGTTTGCAGGTAAAGTCAACAAAGTGAAGTGTTTTACCTGTGGAAAGTTAGAACACAAGCGTGTGGATTGTCCTCAACGGCACGAGCATGGTTCTGAGAAGCACGAGAAGCCAACGAGTAAGCCGAACAAGAAGGAGAAGGCACACGTGAGTTAATCGGAATTGACATTCATCAGCAGCTGTATTGACGGTGAAAAGTTTGCTACAAGCGATTTGATTTCAACTGGATCTTAGATTCCGGTGTGTCGGATAATATGATTTGTTCCAGCGAGCATTTGCGGGATGTGCAGCAGCTAAAAAGTGAAGTGTTGATAAAGATTGCTTCTGGTCAGGTTCGCCAAAGTCACCAAAGGGGCACAGTGGACATGACTGCTAGCATCGGGAAGCGGCAAGTAAAATGTGTAGTGAACAATGTGCTTTGCGTCCCCGGTTTGAACTACAACTTATTTTCTATCCGCCGTTGTGGAGAACTCGGTATGGAAGTAGTGTTTACAAAGAACTCTGCCGTAATCAAACGGGAAAATGAAGTGGTGTGCGCCGGACGTCGTACAGGTAGACTGTATATGTTGAATGTTGAGGTGAAGAAAGTGGTGGGCTCGGAGAGCCTGGCAACAGTACGATCGATGGACGATGTAGACCTGTGGCACAGAAGATATGGCCACATTGGTAAAACTGGCCTAGCAAAGCTGATTGAGAGGTGAGAGGTGTTTGCCTGAAGAAAAATGCAGTGCTGAACATGTAAGTGTATGGCCCGTGCTTGAAGGGGAAGCAGACCAGAAAACCGTTCCAGGATATTGTGCTGCCGCGGAGTTCTCGGCCGCTCGAATTGATACACAGTGACGTGTGTGGTTGGATGAAGCCTGCTGCATGGAATGGAAAACGGTACTTTGTCTCATTTACCGACGATTATACCCATTTTTGTGTGGTCTACGAAAGATGAGGTGTTAGACTCATTTAAATCGTATTTTGCGATGGCAGAGGCCCACTTTGACAGCAGAGTAAGTCGCTTGCGCTGCGATATCAGTGGCAAATATGTGGATAAAATGTTTACTGAGTTTTGTGATGTCAAAGGTATACGGGTAGAATATACCGTACCGTACACCCCACAACAAAACGGCGTGAGAGAGCGCCTTAACCGTACTATAACTAATAAAGCGCGGTCGATGATAGGTGATTCTGGTTTGAGTAAGTGTCTATGGAACGAGACGGTTCAGATAGCAGCATACCTTATCAACAGGAGCCCGACGTCAGTGGTAACGACAAAAAAAATGCCGTACGAGTTGTGGTATGGCCACTAGCCGGACGTATCACGGATGCGGATATTTGGAAGCTTGGCTATGACCCTTATTCCAATAGAGAAACGAAGTAAGCTAGAAATTCCCAACAAGACTAGCTATTTCGTTGGATACGGGCTGAACGGATATCGGTTGTGAGACGGCAAGAAGATATTCTTTGCTCGTGACGTGGTGATTAATTAAGTGCCGTTACCCCCTCTCGAAAAGGGCGTATGTAGTGATCAGCAAGCTGTACCGGGTCAGGAAGGATGTACGTTGGGTGAACCCTTTCTGTCATCAAGTGCAAATAATGATCGACAGTTAGTCAGACCAATAGGGGGTTTTAATTTAAAAATAAAAACGTGTTTTTCTTCCATCTGTATCGATGATGGGTGTTCTTCCTAGCACAAAGATATATATTATGAATCTCAACTATTTTTTCTCGTTTTTTAAACAAGAATAATCTTATCATTTTTTTTCACAGTTTCACAATGTTACATTTATTTTCAGTAACGGGGGCTTCCAGCACTTAAAAACAGCTCCCATTATGACATAAATGTCAACTTATTATGGCTGGTTTGTTGGTTGAGGTAGTCTGTTTTTTGTAGCGCGTTTCATGGTGATTTCAGGGTGGTGTTGTCTTGCATTCATACACTTGTCAGAATTAAAAAAAAAAATACTGCCGGTATATTATTATATTTACTATCGAACAATGTTATTATCAACATACCCCTATAATACCCTATTGAGCAACGTTTGGATGAATCTTCGGACGAACAGTGTTTTCAGGACGGTGACAACAAAACAACAGAAGAGATGTCAAGTCAAGCTAATGAAAGCGAAAACCCGGAGACAAAATCCTCGGAGACTTTTAATCTACGTCGAAGCGATCGCATTCGAAAGCCACCCGCAAAGCTGGATAATTATACGTGCATGGCGTTTGCATTGAATGCGGAGAACTATGTTGAGAGTATTCCGAACACTATAGAAGAGCTGAAGCAATTGGATGATTGGCCAGATTGGAAGCGAGCTGTGGATGATGAGCTGAGATCGTTGGCTGATAACGGAACATAGAAGTTAGTGCAGGGTGCAGGCCAATCGACTGCAAGTAGGTTTTCCGAATGCAGTTCAATTTGGATGGGGCTGTGCAGAAGCGGAAGGCGAGATAAGTCGCCAAAGGATTCACACAGAGGTATTGGTTGGATTTCACCGAAACCTATGCGCCAGTCGTGAGGATGTCTACTGTCCGGGCCATGCTGGCATGCGCCAATCAACACGATTGGTACGTCCATCAGATGGACGTAACGGCACAGGACTGAAGCGGCTGTCATCTACGAACAACAATCGTGAAGCCGAAAACTTGGTACTGCGTGAGGTCCTGATTTGACAGCTCGATTTTCTTGAAGGCTTTATGCAGCAAACACAATATTCGCGGCAGAAGTTATCGTGTTTTGTCGTTAATTTGATTCGCGAAAAAAGAATCCGTGTTATACTTAGTGTAGTGGTTATTAAAACGACAATATTTTTTCATTGTTTACCAGCCAGGTATTATAATGGTTTACCTTAATTACTGTTACTAGTAGTTTTGATGAAGAAATATGGTAAAGAAATATTTTGAGCCAAGCTTAAAATGTTCAAATCGTCACTAGCGCCACACCAAAAGTGGCTGGCTTCAGAAACTATCGCTCTTATCAGTCCTCTGCGTAACGGCTGCTTTCCTGAATGGTACAATCACGGAGGATATTTACATGCGTCAGCCCAAAGGTTTTGAGGAAGGAGAAAAGGTGTGTAAACTATCCAAATCAATTTACGGGCTGAAACAAGCGTTGGAAGCCTGGAACGATCGTTTTGATGAATTTATGGGCAAGTGTGGCTTCCAGCGATGTGAAGAAGACAGTTGCCTCTATGTATGGAGCCGAGTTCTCGTTAAATGTTTACTTTCTAGCAATTCTCAAATTTATCGAAAAACTCGGTTGACAAAAATAAATCCAATCAGCAATAACCGAACCTCGGTTAACTGAAACATCACCAAACGCTGTCAAACAAACCAACTTTTTTTGTTGCAGTTACAGAATTCGGTTCTTTATGACGGAGCTGTTACTTAGCATAAAAAGTTACTTTTTGCGTGTCATAATTAATGGACGTTCCCTAAAAGGCCATGTAAGATAATTGCTCAGCCTTTGCTAAGTAACCAGATGTTTCTGATCAGCCGGTCCAGGTCCTTCTAAAATATAACTCAAACACAAACTGTATGACACATTTTGAAGAAGTGGTTTAGTGTTCACATTAATATTATGCGTTGCTTAATATATTATCGTGAAAGTTGTGCAAAAACGGAAATAAATCTGCGCGTTTACGTTAAATCGTCATGATATCTTCTACAATAAGTGCGCATCATGTGGGATAATGATGAAAATGTATAAAAAAAATATGAAATATCCAGTGCCGCTAAGTGGTTAAAACTACTGCTACTTGGCACCCCAGTGGGCGTGGGTGAGATTTTACGGAGGCGGTTACGGTCTCTGGCCACATCGTCTTTTGGAAGAGATGTGAAGCCGTTGGTCCCGGCTTGTGTGTTGATGAGTGCGATTTTAGGCCCTTCCTCGGGTGTTGAACTAGCCTAACCATGGAAGGCACCTTAATACAGAAAGAAGAAGACCATATGAAAAGGAAAATATATCTGTAATATGGTAAAGTGTATTGGACCTTTTGATTTTTTTTACAGATTGTATATACTCATCACAACATGATTTTATTACAAAATAAGTGTTTGTTTGATAATAGCAAAAAATTAGGCCACCATAACAAATCCATGTTTTACTCAGATGGGTTCAAATGTTACATTGGACGTAATGAAAATTAGTTTTTAACTTTATTTAGTCATTTAAGTTAAAAACTGGATAATTAGTTGACCGAAAATCGATTCTCTTTATCTAACCGTTATTCCTAAATTTGGAGATAGTGCGTTGGAATCTCACAGGAATACGCTATATAAAGTGTGGACCATTTAGTAATGGAACAAACATGTTTGATTCTAACAGCGACCCTTTTGGTCGGATTTGTAAACTAAGACCACAGAGAACAGACATCTAGGCTCAACATTTTTTTTACAATTTACTGTGTAAATTTTTAAAAGCAAATCGTTAGCAAAACAACGCCACCTAGTCAAGGTTTCACCAAACTAAAATTGACACACTATCAAATCTCGAGGGGGGTTAGTAGCGGCATCATCATACGATTCGACAAAACTAACGAAATAAAGCTGTAATTTAAAATTGGCAGTTACAGAAATTTACACACGAAGGGCACTCTAGCTTGGATGTTTTTCTCTGTGCGTTGACATCTTATGTGTTCCCTATAACAATAACAACATCAGAAGTTTTTTTCGCGGAAGGAGAAAGAAGAAAAAGAATTGTGCGCAATCATTTGGAAAACCCTTCCTGGTCTGGGCCATAACTTGCTAAAGTTTTGGGTTTTCCCCAAAATACCGTGTGTCGTGTTTTGAAAAAGTACAGAGAAACTTTGTCGACGGATCGAAAGCTTCAAAGCAAGCGTCAGGCGGGTACTGTCAACTGTCAACTGCGGAACAAAATCATCAAGAACATTAAGGCAAACCCCAGACCGCTATTTGGCCAAAAAGTTTCAAGCCGCACGCAGTATCGTGCAATGGTTTCGTCTCCGGGAAGGCTTCAAGTCATAGCGTGCCTGTAGACAACCTAATAGGGATCATGGATGATGAAACCTATGTAAAGGCCTATTTCAAACAGCTACCGGGACAAAAAAATTACTTGGCTACGGGTCGGGGAGATGTTCCTGCCAAATTCAAGTTTGTGTTTGAAGATAAATTTGCACGTAAATACACGATTTGGCAAGGCATATGTAGCTGCGGTAGAAAGACCAAGGTTTTCATCACTGAATCATTCATTGCCATTCATCAGATACCACAATGAACCTGCCATATTTTGACCAGATCTTGCAAGCTGTTAGCACATTATAACCATAGACTAACTCTAAGACCAGTAGGTCTCATACAAATACGATTTTTTCTTGGCTCCGTCAGTACTGCCACATCGGTCCCAAGCTCGGTCCCAAGCTTAATAACGCATCCCTAGTAATGAACTCACACGAACACACTCTCAAATAATCTTTCAAAGTAACACAGCAAATTAAAACAAGGTGTATAGCAAGGTGCTGGCTTCAAGGTGTAGTTCGGACCAAGGGGTTCTACAACAGTGAACCGATTTCAAATCGCTAGTTCCAGATAATTGTTGGTATAACAGTGCTACAGTGGTATGAAACCAACGGGATTCAGTTTATACCGAAAGAACTCGACCCACCAAACTGTCCCCAGCTCAGACCGTGGAGAAATTTTGGGCTATTATGAAGAGGAAGCTGAAGGTAAACGGCAGTGTCGTCAAAGGCATCAATGAATTGAAAACCAAGTGGAATACGATTGCCAAAACGATGGATGAGAATAATGTGCACCTGTTGATGGAACGTATTCCGGGAAAGGTCGCAAATTTCTTCAAAATCGAGATAATTTTTTTTTTGTATTTGCCCTCTACACTTCACATAAAGTCGAACATTTTAGTTTAAACAGAATACTATTTTGTTAATGTTCACTTTCTGAATAGAGGGCGGGCTCTTCTCCCCGCCCATTGGGGCATCCTCATGTTAGATAGCTTACTCTTTTGACCAATTGTTCAATCTTGTTGTTGGAAGGAGATTTTTTATGTCCCTGTGGATTAGTATAAGTGATGTTGCCTATCGATCCACCCAACCCCTTTTTGGCCCTTCATACAATGGCATAATGAGGATAATCAAGTCTAACAGCGAGGAGAGCTCACTGCTGTCGGACTTAGTTTCCGTGCTACAATGGGTGGTAGTAAATATCATACATCATACTATTTTGTTAATGTTTATCCAAAATATGCGCAATAGTCTATGTTCCAATTCTAACTAGGCCACTACCACCGACGTAAGATGTAACGTTAAGATCAAAAGAATAATCGAGTTTCGCTCAACTGGAATACTTTGTTCCGGAATATTTCAATGTCAAGTTACATTTTGGAAGTGGTCACTAGCCGATATCCATCACCATTTCGAATGAATGGTGGAGACAAATCGGAGAAGCTACAAATATTGCACATGCTAAACTATAATGACTTTTACTCTTTTATAGTATTCTATTAAACTTTGGCATCTGAAATTTTTGCAATCTCTTAAATTGGTGCCTTAAAATTTTTAAAATGGCAATACAATTCAGCCATGATAGCGGCTGTTTTTGGACTCCGGCAAGCTTCACCTTAGACCACAACTGATTTTGTGATCATGAATCAGTCTGCTAATATCTCGAAATGTGATAAGATCATCAAACTGGAGATACCAGCTCGTAGTGAACTCGTTCCTTCTCCTTACAGTGAAATAATTAGTATGTGTTCTCTAGTTAGAGAATAATTTAATGCTCGATGAATTGTTTTTTTTACAACAGCAGATTTGTCTTTTTGAAATTTTGGCACTGACTTCTTCGCTTTATTACAATTAACGATATGAACAAAGACAAAACCCATTTATAGGTTAATGCTATGTTTTAGTACATTTTGTGCCACTAAGATCTACAATTGTCGACACATTATTCTTACAGCATTTATCAGAACGGTAGTACATATTTCTCAACAAGATATGATGAGATATCATCATGATCATAACTTTTTTCTATTCGCCAACGAAATCTGTAGTTCGAGTAAGTATTTCGGTATAATTATTACTGATCTCGGTGTGTTCAGCAGTACCGTTTTGAATTTGGAAGTATCGAAAAGTTTGCAATACATTTTAAATTTTACGGTTTGATTCCTATTGCCTACTCATAAATCTTAAATTTTCCATATTACAGAACCAATTCAATGTTATGCATTATCGATCTAGCATTGAAAATTAGATTATTATGTTGTTCCAACTTGAATCGGCATTTAGTTCGTTTGTATTTGAAATCAACTTGAAGTTTGGTATGCTACTAGGTTGGACCCATCTAATTATATACTATTCATGGATTATATATGTATATGTATGTATATATATATATATATATATATATATATATATATATATATATATATATATATATATATATATATATATATATATATATATATATATATATATATATATATATATATATATATATATATATATATATATATATATATATAATATAAATTTGGTGCAACCTTTGATCGTATGGTTCGATCGGTCCTGTGTTCGTCATCGGTTTTGGAAATGCGGCTGCATGGCTGGCTCGGTGTGTTTCTGCTGAGGTGGCTAATGGATGATGGCCTATATATATTAGGGTGCCAAAAAAAATCGACTTTTCGAATTTCAAAAACGGGTAGTGCTCAAAAGTTTCGTCTCCTCAAAAAAAGTCCCCATGCAAAATTTGAGCTCAATCGGACTTCGTTAAGTGTTGGACCAAAGCGGTCAAAGTTTGACTTTTTTGAAACACGAAAAATTTCCCAAGGGGGGGGGGACCTTAAAAATTCCGAAATCGATTTTTTGTTTTTGATGCCAAATGTCTTAGAAATGCATGAAACGTCGAGATCTGGTGTTATCTCGAAAAAAAATTTTTTGAAAAAAATTGACTTTTTGGGACTTAGAAATTTTTTGAGGTGGAGGAGTGAAATGAATTTGATATGGAGGATTTGAATTCAATTGCTGAGATATCCATGGCAATAGTACTGAAACATGTCTTATATCATCGTTGGCAACTGCTAGCTTATTATATGTGATATTTCATTAGGTGGTTCACTTGTTTTGATTAGGGTGGTCCATTTTATAGAAAAATAAAAAAATAAGATAATAGTATCAAAACATCTCTTATATAATCGTAAGCCATTATCAATATTAAATATATGATATTTCATTAGGATGGTTCATTTATTTTCCATTAGGGTGGTCCTTTGAGTTGGAAATTAAAAGCAACAAAATATTTCCAGCAAATTTACCAGTCAATATTTTTTGTATAGTTTGAAACCATGATTCTTTTTTGGCATACTACACTTCGTTAAGATATTTTTATTATGTTTTTTTTAATAGTTAACAAAAATGTGCCGTTACCAAAATATGGACAAAAATAAGGAAAAAAAACGATTTTTGATGTACCCAAATTATTACAATAGCTTGATAGGCGACTACGAAGTGCAACAAAAGTTTTTTGTTTATCTTTTCTAAAGAGGTTCTTGGCCTTGGACTGCTTCATTTCCGAGAAACACAAGTAGGTACGTTATAGGGGATCAAAACAAAAGTACGTTACCTGCCGCTTGCTGTGGTATACGCGCTTCGGTAGTGACAACGTCTGCTTCGAATGCTTTTTGTTCTGAAGTGTTATCTACCAAAAAAAAATATAAGCTACCCGTAGGCAACGAATACGTCCCAAGCGAGCAGTTTTGAAAGACTGAGTAGGTAATGAAATGGCCACATATTTGGTATATAAGGAATTGTTATTTTTAGTTTTACTCATTCAGTATTTTTATATTTGAACGAGGAACCGCGGTCTAGTCAACAGTTTTTTGTTTTTCAAAATGGAGGATATTCGGCTAGTTGGAAAATACCTACCTTTGTTCCCCGAATCTTCGAATTTGCCTACATACAACGAAGTTTTCCGGAAATTCATGTTTCATTTGCGAGCAGAGAAGCAAAAGACTAAACCAAGTGCACAATTAACAATACAAGCTTTGAAAGTATCATGGAATAAAAAGCATTTGAACCATTTGCTCGACGACAGGACAGTGCAACATAAAATCTTGCGGTACTACGAAACTTGGAAAATCTTGCAGAAGCGCAAGCTAAGAATGTCGGCGAGAGAAATTGAGAAGAGAAAGGATTTCTCTGATTCATTGCAGAACCTTTTCGATATCGGGAAGAGGTATAAACCGAAGAATAAAGTAGAAAGAAAAGCATATCGGTATTTGCAAGAACAACGAGAACTAACTCTTCCAACAACAAGTGAGTCTTTTCCAACGGCAACTATCTCGTGTAGTGATTTTGAGGTGGAAGATACAGCAGAGTCGACAACAGAGACTAATCCACGAACAAGTGAGCAGGAAGAAGCAAGTCTACAGGAAAGAAAAAATTTAACTGCTAGTGATTTCGAGTCCTCATCTCAAACCCAGAGTGAGTCCGTTCCTTCTATCAGTACTATCGGCGAAGATTTTCAGATACCGGGTAAGTGTAAATTGAATTAATTTCAAATATGTTTTAAAATGTTTTTCGTGGTTAACAAACGATTGATTCTTAAATTTTCTTCTAGGTCCTTCCAAATCGTCTTCAACTTCTAAATCACCATTAAAAAATGTCATTACTGTCGATGTGGCTGCTGTTATGGACCGCTGCAAAGTGAGTGATCGAAATGCGGTATTTCTAATATCATCTATAGCGAAATCATTGGGGCACGACGTTTCAACATTAGTGTTAAACAAAGAGTCCATTAGGAATTCAAGAAAAGAAATTCGTGTGCAAAAGCAGAACGAGCTGAGAGCAACATTTAAGCCACAGGTTAACTTAACAGTTCATTGGGATTCAAAACTGCTTCCTAGTATATTGTCGTCTAAAGCCACCCCCAAAACTGAACGATTGGCTATAGTTGTATCTGGTGAAGGCATCCGTAAGCTGTTAGCTGTTCCTCCCATCCAAAATTCAACAGGAATAGAACAAGCAGAAGCGGTGTACAATGCAGTTGTCGATTGGGATCTTGAAGACAGGTAATTTCTATTAGTTTCAATATTATTATTGATAATTTTTAAATTATACCGTTATTCCGTGTTTTAGGGTTATGTTTACATCATTTGATACCACTGCGTCAAACACTGGTCGAAAGAAAGGAGCGTGTCAACATCTTGACAAAATGTTTAAAAGACAGCTGATTGACTTCCCTGTAGACATCACATACACGAGCTGTTAGTTGGCAAGGCATTCAAGGCACTACAATTTGAAACTGCACAATCTCCAAATGTTGAGATTTTTAAGCGGTTTCAGACGGAATGGCACCGTTTAGAAAAGAGCTCATACCATTCTGGTGTTAATGATGTATTCGTTAAATCATCAATAACAGCCAACGAGAGGGTGGATCTCTTGAATTTTTTGAGCGACAATTAAAAGAACAACATCACCGCGAAGATTATCGCGAAGTTATTCAGCTTACGCTTATATTTTTGGGTGGAAAAATTAAAGAACATTTTAAAATTAGAGCTCCTGGTGCTTTCCATAATGCAAGATGGATGGCAAAAATTATTTATTCACTAAAAATGTTCCTTTACCGACACACTTTTGCGTTACCTAAGGCAACTCAACAATAGTTAGCACGATTTAATGTATTCATTGTAAAAGTATATTTGAAAAACTGGTTTCTGTCTACGTGTGCTGCAATGTCTGCAAACAATGACCTTAATTTGATAAAATCGCTTAAAATCTACGAAGCTGTTGACGAAGAAGTTGCCAAAGCAGTATATAAAGGGTTCTTGAAACATCTGCAGTATTTGGATAGCAATCTCATCGGATTGTGTATATTTGATGAAACGTTGGATATCGCAGATAAAAAAAATATATTGAAGCCTTACATACATCAGGTAATTATTTTGTTCAATTCGATGTACGCAGAACATTATATTTCTAACAATATTTTTATTTTCAGCTAACAAAACAAATGTGTGTGCTAAATCCATAGTCGAATCAAACGACGTTTCAACACTACAGCTGCACTCATTTGTTCAAGGCAGTCAGCATACTAAAAACTTGTTATGTGCTCTAGAGATTCCGGAATCATTGTTGGAAACTGATATTACGCAGTGGAATAGCAAACAAGAATATGAAAATGCCATTAAACGAATTAAAAGCTTGGAAGTAGTAAATGACAATGCAGAACGAGGTATTGCATTAATCAAAACATATAATTCGAAATTGTCAACGGATGAAGATCAGAAACAGTTTATTTTGCACTTAGTTGAAGAACATCGAACAATGTATAAAAAGTTCAAAAAAATCAGATGTAATTTAAGAAAATATATGCGATGCAATGTACCAAAAACCTAGCAACATGAATTTTGGAAATATCACAATACCGTTCCCTCCTTTCGTTACGTGTCTTTTGTCACAACCATTGAAAAGGTTAGTTATATCTGCAAATACCGTATTAATGAGATAGTTCCCCATCTTAGGGGTCCAACAAACAATTTTAGCTGACTAAACTCTTCTTTCTCATATAAACAGCTGAATAAACGTTTACTCGGTCAAAATTGTTAATTAGGTTGCAGTCGAAGACTTCCCACTCTACAATATTCGGTAAATGTAGGATAGATAACTCTGAAATTTTTAATCTTAGCTTGCAACGACGGTGCAAAACAGAAATAAGAAACTCACTGATGCACAATGCTTAATCTCTAAGATTAGTATTAGACGAGGGCACCGATCTGTTTCACCTTAAAGAAGCGTCGCATTCCGAATGTAAGTCTCGCAAAAGTTTCAAAAGGACCACAAAGAGAGCGTCTCTAGTAAATAATTCTCTTTGGTAGTCCGTACGCTAATCTTACAGTCTGTGGATAGAAATCGGTTGAAATTATTATATTGATGCACTAATTAATGAAAAAGAACGAAAGAAGCGAATTCCTCATTGTAAGATAGGTAATATTGAAAAGTTTTGTGAGAAATCATTAAGCTTTCTGACGTCTATCATCTTTCTCTTTCAAGCACGTGGAAAGAATAGGATTGTTTTCATACGTTTTTTGTTTTTTTTTCGTATGTAAACAATCTATTCTTTCTACCTGCTTGGAAGAGAAAGATGATAGACGTGAGAAAGCTTAATGGTTTTAACCTATACGAAAAATATTGACTGGTTAAAGCGCTATTCGCATTACAACGGGCCGACGCGGGGCGAGACCGCCGGGGTAATATTTGAAATGATTGCTTGGATTTTGTATGTGACTGTTCTCACTACGCTGATGTGCCGTGCTGGGCGTGCCGTGCCAGCATAGTGAGAATGCTCACATACAAACCCAAGCAATCATTTCAAAATATTGCCGGCGGGCCTCGCCCGCGCCGGGCCCATGTAATGCGAATAGCGTTTAAATTTGCTGGAAATATTTTTTATTGTTCTTAACGACCCTAATGGAAAATAACTGAGCCACCCTAATGAAATATCATATATTTAATATTGATAATGGCTTACGATTATATAAGAGATGTTTTGATACTATTATCTTATTTTTTTTATTTTTCTATAAAATGGACCACCCTAATGCAAAACAAGTGAACCACCCTAATGAAATATCACATATAATATGCAAGCAGTTGCCAACGATGATATAAGACATGTTTCAGTACTATTGCCATGGATATCTCAGCAATTGAATTCAAATCCTCCATATCAAATTCATTTCACTCCTCCACCTCAAAAAATTTCTAAGTCCCAAAAAGTCAATTTTTTCAAAAACTTTTTTCGAGATAACACCAGATCTCGACGTTTCATGCATTTCTAAGACATTTGGCATCAAAAACAAAAAATCGATTTCGGAATTTTCACGTACCCCCCTTGGGAAATTTTTCGTGTTTCAAAAATGTCAAACTTTGACCGCTTTGGTCCAACACTTAACGAAGTCCGATTGAGCTCAAATTTTGCATGGGGACTTTTTTGAGGAGACGAAACTTTTGAGCACTACCCGTTTTTGAAATTCGATGGTCAATTTTTTCCCATACATGCCATTGGCACCTAATATATACATATATATATATATATATATATATATACATATATATGTATATATATATATATATATATATATATATATATATACATATATATATATGTATATATATGTATATATAAATATAAATATATAAATGATATATATATGTATATATATATATATATATATATATATATATATATATGTAATAGATAAATGTATATATAATATATAATATATGTATATATATATATATATGTATAATATATTTATTTAACGATTCCACGGGAAAGAATAGAGTTGAAAAAAAAATTGTCTGATTTGCTCATAATCGCTTGGTATCTTCTTCATCGAAAATAATAAGACCCGTATTTTTTTATTTTTTTATCAGGGTGATCATGTTCGATATAGATTAACCAGAAAAATCGACATTTTTCAAATATATTTTTATAAAAAATATCATAACTTCTGAACCGCTGAATCGATTTTCATTGTTTTTTTATAAATAGAAAGATTATTACTTTTTGTTTTCATTTAAAATATTGGTTAAAATAATTAATGTACTCAAATTTGCGAATTTGAGTTGTAGCGTAAACCACGACTGAGTAAACTTAACTCATATTTTGAATTAATCCACATTTAGTGAACCGAACTGAAACCTTACTAAAGAAACGTTTAATACAATGAAGCACGACTGCTCAAATTGCCATGTTTAGATTAATAGTTACAGGAAACCTACTCTTAAACTATATGGTTATGTAGAGGAGAGGGGAACAAAGTTGGATAAAAGCTATTCCTACTTTTGTAATACCTGCTATTGCAGACTATACCGCTTTATCAAGAAAGAAAACAAGCCAGCAACTCCAAGTGCAGTTAATCTAGAATGTGAAAATAAAGAACTCACCGTTTCTGAACCGTGTTTAATTTTCAAAGAGCAATATCCTACTTTTTAAATTGGATTTTCAATATTTTCCAGTAGCCGCCCAAACAATTGTATTTTGGCTGGTTCAAGTGCAACGCATACTGTCTGTCTTATCATCAGAATGTTAAATTAATGTTTAAAACCCTTAAGGTTAAGAAACTTATTCCTAACCATTTTAAAAGGTATCTTGACTTGTTTTTTAAATAACTATGTGAAAATCCTACAGAAAAATGTTGGTTGAAAATTTGTGATCATTGCCCGGGTACGCAGACACTGGAGAATGACCTGATGAATTTTCTTGAAAACATCGATTCCTTAGAATTTAAACAATAGAAGCAAACAGATCGTTGTCATCTAAATTCAATGCGAATGGATGCAGAAGTGTTGTGGAAACATTTTTGGAAAAATTAAGCGAATTATCTCCGCATAATTTTATTGCAGAGCAACAAGGTAACTACTTAAAACAACTTAAAATTAATTTGGAAGCAACTGACAGCATTATAATTGCTGACTTCTCTGAAAATTACACTTTTGTTATTCTGGACGCTATACAAGGTTTTCATTGGGCAAACGCTCAATGCACAATCCATCCTTTTTCCATATATTATAAGGATGAAGCACAAAATTTAAAGTTTACAAGCTTCATAGCAATCGCAGAATTTACTAAACATAACCATGTTGCCGTTCGGCTGTTTGTAACAAATAGTGTGAATTTCAATAAAAACAAGCTACCTCACCTGAAAAATATCCATTTTTTTTCTAATGAAGGCAGTCAATACAGAAATAAGATGACTGCTTTCAATTTGTGCCACATGTACAAGGACTTCGGTCTTAATGCAGAGTGGAACTTTTTTGCCACTTGCCATGGAAAAGGGCCTTGTGACGCTTTAAGAGGCGTTCTAAAGCAAAACGCTTCAAACGCAAGTTTACAAGGCCATCATATTACAACTGCATATGAATTTTACTCTTGGGCTGTTTCTAAAGTTGATTCCAAAATATATTACTTGTTTTTCTCGGAAAAAGATTACAATGCAATGGAAATGAAAATAAAGAACCGTTGTACTCCTGTAATACAAATCTCTGGGACACAATCGTTTCATTACTTTGAGCCACAAAATGAAAATTACATTATCGTGAAACGATTTTCGTTTTCAGATGAAGAAAAGTGTGTTAAATTGTTAGAATTTTGCTTTGTAATTTTTTTTTTGATGCATTATGAAAAATAAAAATAATTAAATAATCAAATTAAATGCTGAGTTTTAATTGAATGTAATCTGAGAAAACCTTTGATTGTAGTCTAAAGCTTTGATATTTTAGCTTCAATTCCTCAATATAGCGGAGCCTGGTCCAATCCTGACCCTGTGGCCAATTCCGACCTCCCAAGATTCTCTCAGACAGCGCTGGTAGCCAAATTTTTAATAATACCAATGGAAAGCTTTAATTACACAAAGAATTTCAACGTATACCGCATTGGTAGGAGAAATTGTGTTTTTTGGACTTCAAAATTGACAAAATTTGAGAAAAAATGTTCTACACGCTAAAAAATTTGTATTCTAGTTTCGGTTCGGTTCCCTCAAAATAACCCTAATGTGGAATAATTCAAAATATGAGTTAAGTTTACTCAGTCGTGGTTTACGCTACAACTCAAATTCGGCATGAGTGCCTCTGCTATCCTTATGAGCACTCATGCTGAATTTGGACGCTAACGGACCATTGTGGCTGCAGCTATAGCGTAAACCATGGCTGAGTAAACCCTAGCAATGTTGGTCTTTGCTTTTAAACAATTTGAGGCTGATTTATAGTTCTTACATGTAATGGAATCAGAATTGAACCAGCCTCCCCTACTTTTGATGGGTACATTACTTCACAAATAAAACTAGATTTGTAAACATGGTTATCATGAATTTATTAGGAATAAATTTGATAACTTCAATGAAATGATTCCCGCAGTTATTTTGAAGTGATGGAAAATGATGCTCATTCCATGTGTGTATAAGCAAAAAACTTGAAATTTTCAAAAAATTTAACTCAAAAACGGCTCTGTGAGCATTTGAGATTTTTTGATATGTTATATGTTCCCCTATATCGAACATGGTCACCCTAGTAAAAAAATAAAAAAATACGGGTCTTATTATTTTCGATGAAGAACATACCAAGCGATTTTGAGCAAAATCAGACAACTTTTTTTTTCAACTCTATTCTTTTCCTGTGGAATCGCTGTATATATATATATATATATATATATATATATATATATATATATATATATATATATATATATATATATATATATATATATATATATATATATATTATATTTATACATATACTGTATATATAGTATAACTGTAGATTTCACCGTACAGAAAATTCATTCTATTATGAGGGAATTTGTTCGATATGAACGTTTAGGGCAATTGAGATTTTCTAATACATGAGCTGCGAAAAAATGAGTAGGGTTTTCGAACACTTATTCATTGTGGTACAAGCTTAAAAGCAACCGAACAGATTTCCTTTAATAGCGCATTTCTATCAGCATATTCGCAGTTTTCGTTGCGCTTATAATGTGAGTAATGTATACTATTTTTCGACTCCAGCATACCGTGCTGGAATCTGTTACAATGGTTTCAATTGTGATGAGTAAAAAAATTGTATTTTAGTGAATGGCTAAGTATTTATTTTTGTGAAGGTTTACCTATATTTGTGTACCGTAAGTTAATTAAATATATATTAGATTATATATGTCGTTGAATGTTTCTCATTGATTCATTCTGTTTGTAAAAAATGTCCATCAATATGAGCAACAAGCATAAACTAATTTTAACAATCAATTGAAATATTATTTGGCACATAACAATGTATTATTTTCATTAAACTAAGTTGATTTAAAGTTTTACTCCAATCGTTGTAATACGTAAGCAGCCTAAAGTTCCTAATGGTACTTATTTAGTCTCTCCACCTAACATTAGCGACATAAAGCTTCTAACATAACGCAACTACTGGAAAAATATATCACGGAAAGTCAAATTAAATTTTTCAGTAATGATACTTATAGCCCACTCATCCTGCAAGAAATGTTTGTGTGTGTAAACCTTATTTCGTGTCCCAAGGCCTCAACCGAATAGGACGGATATCGTAACGATACTTGTTGTACAATTAGTAATGTATCCGTGGCTTTGTATTCTGACGGGAAGAGGTGAGTAAAAATCCTACCGGACATATAAAAAAACAAAGAAATTCTCAAACTTGCCAAACATTTCAAACGCACACAAGCATGTTTTGCAAATTGTGTGGGATTATTACTCAAGATCATTTAGTTCATATGTTTTTGATGCTATTATTTTCATGAGCAATCGTTTGTCGTTGCATGAACATTACAATTATTACAAATTTGTGCCACAGTACGCGTGGTAACATCGGTACATTGTAAACAATATTTTGATCGCTTACCTCTGCTTGAATTAAAAGTGCTGCATTTTTCATCTCTTACATGTCACATTTTGCTATAAACTCTAAAAAAATAATTTTAATAATTTTGTATGGTGTTTACATTATTTTCTTCATGTGTTAAATATTGTAATAAAATATGAATATTGTTATAAAATATGTGTTTAATATTGTAATAAAATATGACAATTCATTTTAAAAGATTTGCGCTGACTGAAATGGAGCTTTTTTTCTTTTCTATTAACCCCTATTTTTCAATGATCTTTGTTTCCTGAAGCTAAGGTTTGCCTAATGTTTCCTATTTTAAAGAACTTCGAAAATTAAAAAAAAAACATCTTATTTCTTTGAAAGCATAGCAAATTGGAGTTTCAGCATAATTGTTTCAACATTATATCAAATTTCTCAAACATAGTTAATATTATTCATAGATATTATGTCTAAGAAATCAACCGCCTTGCTGTAATCTTTTAGCAGTACGATAAATAAATAAGATAAATGATAATTGATAAATGATTATGATACATAATTGGAAAACAAGTTGTTCTATTTGTTTACTATTTCTATCTTCAACTACAATTCAAAGCTACCGTTCTGGAGACGCAGACGCAGACGTTCAGGTTTGCTAGTCATTGAATTCATTTAGTGGCACTCAAAACTGCTTATGTGTCGACGTTATTTAATGGCTCGTCTTGGAAATTACAGATTAAATAATAAAATAACGTGAATCGTCGTAATCGTTTCATGTTAGGTTATTTTCATATCTGCAAATATTTTCAAAAATTATATCTGTTATATTCATGAGCATTGAAAAGCTTATATCATCTTTTGAAAAACTTATACCTTCTAGGTTTGAAAGGTTTGGAACAGGTTTTGTTCATCCATCAAATTGAAAAACAAGGAAGCATCACTTTTTAAAAGTTTAAGAATATTCAACATTTGAAATTCAGAGCAAATGCTAGAAACTTCAAAAAACAAAGAAAGACAAACAAGGATAAATTGAGCCAATTTAACGAATCAAACGGGCATATTTACATTCTTATAACTTAGATAATATAAAATATCGATAGCACTTAATACTAAAATAAAACCAAAAACTTATATTAGGTGGCAAATGGTTTTAGAAAATTGCTTAGATACGTTCTGTGACATATACTTTGCAGTTTGCTGGTGAATTTGAACGTCTTACAGCAAATGGAATGATGATACCTAGACCAGTCAGGACTACTCCAATCGAATTGATAATAATTCCTTCCTCAATCGTTTGTTGATAGCTATCTCTGAAAAAATAGTGAAGAAAGTTTTTGTGAATACCAGTTTATTGAATTTCTTAAGATTAAAATTCTAAATTACACTTGGTACCGATTTTATCATTCCAAAACTGTTATATATTTCGAAACATGACATAATGCATGTCTTTGACGGTCACCAGTAAAAGTACGATTTATGAAATAAGTACAAGAACCCCGACAGATACTTTGTCCAACGCTCTGGATCGGAATGTCCAACGGCGTGCTGATAATGAAGCTGGCAAAATGTGTTGAACTGTGGAAATTGCTACGTCATAAGCTGTTACAAAAGGAGCGATAGAAACAACAGTAGAAATGTTGATGACATCGTGTTTTGGTTGGCATATATATGAACAAAACAGTACTTGACGGCCTATTATAATAGTAATCAAGCAGTTTAGTCTTCGTTTACATACTGAGCTATTTGTGTACCGATTTTAGTTTTGTTAGCGCCAAATCAAAGCTATAGAGTCTTCACATAACTGGTCAAAATTTCATTATGATTTAAAAATCCTTCATGGAGATATGACCAAAACAATACCTAAGAGCACATCATTGTGTTACGTGTTGCAGTTCAAAACTACAAAACACAACCCGCACTAAGGGCCACTGTAGGAAAAAGAACTCGAAGCTCGCGAACGAACTTCAATCTATTCCTGGTGCAGTTGAAAACCGGAATATAGCAGTCGCTCCAATCGATTTTACTCCCGACCTATGAATTCAAACAGTGGCGCATCTAGTGCGCCATTTGTTTGGACTTATGGAATGGGAGTAAAATCGATTGGCGCGAATGCTATATTCCGGTTTTCAACTGCACCAGGAATAAATTTCATGAAAGCGCAGAGTGAGGAAACGTTTCAGTTCTCATCGCGAAAGATTTTTTGTTCCTCCATCTCACAACGTTTCACTCGTATTCGAGATCCGATCCAACCAAATATCTCCTCGGCTTTGTTCTTTTTCTCTAGTGAATATGTGTAGGCAATGTTCACGTGAGTTGTGATGTTCGTTTTTTTAAGTATTGTGCGGCCGCAAAAATCGAGTGGTAGGAAACTTCTGCTGGAATGGCGTGACGCATTGAGGACAAATTCAACCCAGCCTTCCCGGCCACACAGTCATCATTAGGGATGTCATTTAAGGGAGATATCTTTCTGTCTAGATTTTATTTCCATGAAATGCGCAGTTTGCTTTTCAAGAACGAATGTGGTGTAAAGATATAGAGTAAAAAAAGATCTGATATTATTCGTATCCTCGCGTCGGTGATTCGAGTAGAAAAAGTTCGCGATGTTTCATTCTCTCATCCCAGAAAGTTCACTCAAGAAACGTTGGCGTGTGAAACTAGCAACGGGAAGTTCGCAAGTGAAAAGGTAGCGCACGATGAACTGATATTTTTGTGAGAATTCCAACACTGCTAAGGGCATCTTCAACGGCGATCCAGATCGTGGATGGGCTTTATTTTTTAAACCAAACGCAAAAACATCACTGCACCGGTGTTGTAAATTTTGTTTTATACTGGATGTATTCTGCATCATTTTAAAACTGCTATATGTTTTCATCTATTCTTGCCGCAATTTGGAACAAGAAAATACTGTTCCAAAACACTGCACAGTGCTTGATGCTACCAATTATTGTGTACATTTTCAGCTCTTACTAAATAATTACTCAATTTTATTGAGTATATTCTGGGGTATATTTGAGAGCCGAAAGGTAACCGTGTTTGCTGCGTGTGATACTGGCACAACACGTTGTGTTGCTTGCCTCGGATGCTGATAACTACCTCTAGTTGCTCCCGCTGCTAGTGAATTGCCTTTAACGTTTCATTCTTAAATAACAAATTCTTGCCTTATTTTTTTTAAGCCGCTCCATTCTCCGGAAAACACTGTCTAGATTGGAATGTGGAGATTTGTTCCGAGATTCCGAATCATATTTCGATTGTTCGGAAATGTAAAGTAATGAAGTCTTCAAAGTAAACAATCTGTTTGTTGATAGTTTTGTTATGATAAGCTCTTGCAAATAGCTCATACTGATAAATTTTGGAGAAGCCTCTAGTTGACTCTAGTTGTCGCATAATGTCCTCCCTAAGCATGCGGAAACGCAGAAAGTGCTTCTCGTTGTAGGTATTCGACTCTTGTGTATCCACTGCCAAACTACAAATCAGCATTATCCAATATAGTTTTTATGAAATGCATGCACTCACCTTCAGCCAAACGAAAGAACAAGTATTCATTATCGTCAGCTAACAACTAACAACAAATCTGAGATCTCTGAAAAAAAAACTTCTGATCTCTGATGTTGAACGATCGACAGGATGACAAGTGTTGGCGGGTTTAACAACAAGAAATACAACACCGGTGCGGGGAACGCATAGTTGATCTATTCTAGCAGTTCTATTTAAGTTTCGTTGTTGCAAATCAGGTATACAGTGGATCTAAAAATAGACCGCCCTGTCAGAATTGACGGTAAAGAGTCACCCACAATTGATACGTTGCGGATGCGTTGACGAAAATTTGACAGAAAACCTATGGGAGAACTGTCAAATTCACGCAAACGCATCCGCAACGTATCAATTGTGGGTGACTCTTATGCCTGGTACAGACATACAACGTACAGCGTTGTACTCCTTTAGTCTAGTACGTGTTTTTTGGTACTGGATTAAAGTATTTGACAGTTCGTACAACGGTCAGCGTTGTATGTCTGTCCCAGGCATTAAGGATTGTTCATTCTTCATTTCTAGACAAATTCGTCAAAAGGTCGAAAGTAACAATAGTGAATAATGACATAAAACGTAAATTGCCTGGAAATGCTAGGTTGCTAACATCTATTTATATCCACTCGACAGGAAGATAATAACTCTCTACACGGAAGAAACAATGTACCCAAAATTAAGTTCCTTTCGCCCAACTCTGGAGTTCCGTGCGGGAAGCCAAATTTGAGTATATTCCATAATACTCAAATTTGAGTAACTGTACTCAAAGTGTATGGTAGGTAAATTTAACCCAATGCAATAAAATTTGTAAACACCAACATATGAGCACTTTTCCGCACGGTTAGTTAGCAAATAATCTACAACATTTAAAATAAAGTGCCTTTCTCGTGATGATAGAATAAAAACATATTTAATTTTATAATTCTATTGATATTGTTTATATCTTAATTTACGCGATTTTTAACAATAACGGCTAGTTTAGTCCTAGGTTTAGTCCAGAGTTTAGAACAGCCCGCGAATATAGCTCATGAAAAAAAAACTGTGGATTGCAGATTATTGGAAATGTCCACTGTAAAATAACTTTATTTTTTCGCAGCACAGCAGTAAATGCTTTTTTTATTTGTTCGATTATATGTTAAACTCAGGCGTGTGTCACACTTTGCGGAGCCGATACATAATATTGTTATTAACAATGTTTTATTATCGATTTCAGTAAAAGTGGGGAGCCAATTACTCGTGGCTAGCTCTAGGTTAATGGGTCACATCATCGTTTGGAAGGGGCTATACAGGTAACTTATTGAACAGTAGTGAACGGTTAAGGATTATATACCTTTTTCATTTTAAAAAAAATCGAAAAAAAATATTGCTCTTGCAGAACAACTCCTTGAGAACATTTTCCCAAATTTTTATAGAGTTTGAGCAGTAGAAAGAAAGTTACAGCGCTCCTAGCCGCATCCTAATTTTTATTTCGCCGAAATGATTTTTTTTTAGTAGAACCTCTAGCGACCGAAAAAATCAATTTTTGCATTAAACGTTCCCGTATGGGAAGGTCCATTAATTATGTCACGTAGTAGGGCTGGGAAAACGTGACGATTCATACAAAAAAATTGAAGGTTCATACAAAAAATGTGACAAGGCGGAGGGGGGGAGTGGGGTAATAAAAAGTCATTTTTTGCGTGACATAATTAATGGACGTTCTCTATGCACAAAAAAAAATATAAAAACGATCGGTCAGATACACGGAATTACTCTAACGGTATTATTTGCCACATTTGAGTTCGTAATTCTGGTAAAGTGTAAGAATGGTTTAGTCTCACCATCGGTAGATTAATTCGGGTTTTATTCATAGAAGGGAAGCACTTTTCCCATTTAAACGAAACAATGGTAGGATGGTTCAAGAATGAACGATCAAGTTGAAGCAGGAGTAACTGGTCCAGGGATAGACATGTCAATTCCGATGGGCAGGGCCTTCTGTATTCCAAGCTGTAATTCAAGCAATTCTGGAATGTTCTGCTATATGCTTGCGTAGAAACTATAGACATTCAAATATATGTATTATGTCAGACAGCCAAGCAGCTCTAAATGCTTTAAAGTCAGCAACATGCACATCTAGGCATGTTGGGAATGTGTTCAATCACTTCAAAAATTGTCTTGTCGTAATCAAGTCAATCTAAACTGGGTTCCTGGTCACTGCGGAATTGGTGGAAATGAACGAGCCGATACACTAGCAAGACTCGGATCGCCTCTTCAGTTCAAAGGACCAGAGCCCTTTTGTAGTTTATCTGCTTCTTCTCTTAGAATGGAGCTGTAAGCCTGGGAATCTTCGAAAGTGAATGAAAACTGGAACAACACTTTCACAGCTAGGCAATCAAAGCGGTTCATTACTCCAAATATTTCTATGACTCGAAAAACACTGGATCTTTCTAAAAAAGATCTAAGCGCATACACTGTTCTTTTTAACAGGCCATTGTCCGAGCCGCTATCACTTGAATGTGATTGGAAAACTTCAAGATGATTCATGTCGCTTTTGTGGCATGGAAAAAGAAGACTCTGAACATTTATTATGCCACTGTCCGGCAATTTTCATTAAAAGAAATCAGTTCTTCGACAAAGGGCTAATAGAACCCCTTGATATTTGGAGGACAAATCCCAGTACAGTAGTGCAATTCATTCGAAGTGTAATACCGTGCTGGGATAATGCTCTAAGTCAAGCGTTGACGACCACTCCTAACAATAGTGGTACGTCACCTGGACAGAGCTAAAAAAGTGGATATTTCACAATAGATCTAAGACATGGTCGCAGTGATGAAAATATCCGACAAGGAATAAAAAATATGGTAGGAAACAAGATAAGTTTTATACAAACTTTATCATTTTTTGAAACTTACCTTAGACTCGTTTCATTAGGGCGAACCTAAAATTGAGAGTTTCTTTTTGATTATATTCTCTTTCATTCAGATTTCAATTACCGTTACGCTCTTTTATTTAAAGAGTATGCTAGCCAACATCTTCGTGTTTCGATCTGTACTAAAGAATCCATCTGTTAGCGAAGGCGTAACGAGCGTGAACCATCCCGTCGCTAGTTCCCACATGGACTCGTGAATCGTTCGGTAACAGGCGAAGCAGTTGTCAGAATGTTTAGTTAGGGATGACAGAACGAATGTCATCGAGGATGATGAGTAGAAATTGATGGAAAAATAAAAGTAGCAGGTTTTAGTGCGGGAAGAATTAAATTTATTGGAATTGTTAGACTGAATGGGATTAAAAATAGATTGAAGTGTAAGTAGATGTAAAACCAAATTCTCACTGTAAAATTAAAACAAATATATCTATAGGAACACACGGAAACGTCTATAGGAAAGTACAGAGAAGTAGGAAACATTAAAAGGTCACTGCAATTGTATGTTATTTATTTACCTAGCTAATGGGCACAAGACTAATCAGTAACTAATTTCTAGCTTTATAGCGCTACCGTTGAAATATATATGGAATGCTAAAAGAACAGTGAGTTTCTGCTTCTTCCGTAAGTACAAAACTATAAAGAATTGCATTTAAGACGTTGGCTGAGAGTACGGATTTCACTATTAAACCACTGGAGAGGCAATTTGGCTATGTCAACAAACGCGGATTTGCACTAATGCATTGCTTGTAACAAGCCGGATCGAGAGGAGAACTTGGTAGCCTGTGATTCCTGCAAGGAACGGTACCACTTCTCATGCGCTTCGGTAGAAGACAACATCCGGCATAAGTGTTGGGCATGTAGCAAATGTGCCTCTGCCATAGACGTGGAGGAAATGTCGAAATCCGGTAAATCCGGCGTATCTGGTCGGAGCAGTCGGTCGTTGATGATTCAAATCCAATTGATGAAGATTGAGGAAGAGCGCAAAGCCGAAGAAATGTTAATGTTAGAACGACAGCAGCTAGAAAAGGAACGTCAGGAGAAAGCTTTGCTGGAGAAAGCAGCCATGCAGAAAAGTTTCCGCGAACAAAGATACGCTTTGCTGATGGCAGAAGCGAAAGAAAGTGACGTGGACAGCGTGAAGAGCCGTAAAAGTCGAGTGAGCAGCAAATATAAAGTTAACAAGTGGATTTCAGACCACGCGGGTATGTTGATCGATGGCATTAGCCACCCCGGTGAGCCGCCAGCGAAGACAGCCGAAGCGAAAACGAATAGATCAAAGAACGAAGAAACCCCCCTTACATCGTTGGGTGAGAAAGTTGGTAACCCCAAAGACGCGATACCGAAAGAGACTGCATTTCTTAAACCAGTCCCACACACGTCGACTCCCATTCAGCAAAATCATATGGGGCCACCGGAATCATTCCTAAAAATGCAAGGAGAACCTGAACGTCCGACGAACCAAGTAGAACCACCGAAATTCCAACAACAACCGATTGAATTAGGCCACCTGTCACAGAGACTGAGCAGCCCGGTTCCTGAACCGATTCCCCAGCCAGTTTCTCAGCAAATGCTTCAAGAAGTTCGTCAGCCCGTTCATCAACCGATTTCTCAGCCAGTTCATCAAGTTCCAGAATCAGTTCCTCAGCCATTTCAACAATCGACAGCATGGCCTCCGGTTCAGCAACCAGTTCTACTTGCGTCTAGCGAACATCCGGGACGAGCATATCTATGTCCAACGCCGTATCTATAAGATCAGCGACCAATGCTTCATTCACAACACGCAGCTCAAGCACCGGGACCGCAGCAATCTCAACGGTCCTCAGGGTTTCCTCATCCGAGGATCCATCCGAACCTACTGAATACTTCGCAATCGTACCAACCCGACCAATCACAAGCCGCTTGGGGCCAGTTTCAAAAACAACTGGCCGCTAGGCAAGTAGTTCCGAAAGAACTTCCCATGTTTACGGGGAACCCCGAGGAGTGGCCATTATTCGTGAGCAGTAACTGGAACTCGACAACAATGTGTGGCTATTCTGATCCGGAAAATCTCATGAGGCTGCAAAAGTGCCTGAAGGGCAGTGCGCTCGAGGCTGTCCGGAGCATTTTATTGCTGCCTTCGTCAGTCCCTTAAGTGATGTCAACGCTAGAAACACTGTTTGGTAGTCCCGACAGATTGCTTCAGACTATGTTGAAGAAAGTGCGTAGTGTTCCAGCACCCAAGTCAGACCGGTTGGAAACATTAGTCAGCTTTGGCATCACCGTGCAGAATCTCGTTGGGCATCTGAGAGCAGCGAACCAGCAAGCCCATATAATGAATCCCTCGTTGCTAAGTGAATTAGTGGAGAAGCTGCCAGCTAACATTCGTTTGGACTGGGCACTTCATAAGCAGCGTACCGGATTTGTTGACTTGGGTACCTTTAGCGACTATATGATGAGAATTACCTCGGCAGCCAGTGACGTCACGCAGTTCAGCGATCACGATATTCATCGAGTCAACCGAATCGAGAGACAACAACCCAAGGAGAAGACGTATATGAACACTCACGCTTTGCCAGATATTCGTAAGTCAGGGACCAATGGAGGTAAGGTAGTAGAAAACCATGCAAGACCGTGCTATATTTGCCAGAGCATCAATCATAGAATTAGGGATTGTGGAAAATTTAAGACACTTTCTATTGGGGACCGTTGGAAAGCAGTTAGTACGCACCAACTATGTAAGATTTGTTTGGTTCCGCATGGCAAGTGGCACTGTAAGTCTCATAAAGTATGTGAAGTCGGTGGTTGTTCAAAAGGGCATAACACTCTGTTGCATCCGGGTCTTCCTGAAGAGTCTTCACGTTCGGGGAATAGTGCGCCGGCGGTCGTTTCCGTGCATCGACAACTACAGAATTTTATTCTATTCCGCATTATCCCAGTCACGCTCTATGGGAAGGGAACACAAATCACAACCTTTGCGTTTCTTGATGAGGGTTCGTCATTGACTCTGATGGACGCTGACATTGCCGATCAGCTAAACATCGTCGGAGACGTGCATCCGCTTTGTCTCACATGGACTGCAAATATCAAGCGGCGGGAACCGGAATCTCGGCAGGTTAGCTTAAAAATTTCGGGTGCATCGAGCGATACAAAATTCGTATTGGACGATGTTCGTACGGTGAATGGTTTGGCGCTACCGACGCAGACTCTATGGTACAGTGAATTGGCAAGAAGGTACCCGCATTTCCAAGGAATTCCGATCCAGGACTACGAGCAAGCAGTTCCGAGGATCTTGATAGGGATGGACAATATTCACCTGTCTATACCCCTAAGAAGAAGGGAAATAGGTGCACGGGAACCAATTGCAGCGAAGACAAGATTAGGATGGACTGTATTCGGCTGCGTTGGAGATCCAGCGAAAGTTATTGAATCGCCATCGTTTCACATGTGTGAATGCACAGAACTTAAAGGGATTCATGAGCTGGTAGAAAGTTTCTTCGCGGAGGAAAGTCTGGGTATTGCTGTTCAACGTACACTTGAGGGAGATGAGGACCACCGAGCAAGAGAGATCCTAGAAAACACAACAGTACGACGGGAAGATGGACGCTTTGAGACTGGATTGTTGTGGCGCTACGATGAGGTGCAGTTTCCTTCTAGCTACGCTATGGCGCAGAGACGACTGGCCTACTTACATCGCCGACTGAAATCAAATCCGGAGTTGCTAGCGAACTTAGAGATGCAAATTGCGGACTACCAGTTAAAAAAGTACGCGCATAAAGCGACAAACCAAGAAATCAAGGAGTTCAATCCCAAGCGGACTTGGTTTTTGCCATTAGGCGTGGAAATCAATCCGAAGAAACCCGGAAAGGTCCGCATGATATGGGACGCGGCTGCCAAAGTTAAGGGTATCTCGTTCAATGGAATGATATTAAAGGGTCCAGATCTTCTGACGCCGTTGCCGAAAGTATTGTTCCATTTTCGTCAACGTCAGGTAGCAATAGTCGGAGATGTGAGGGAAATGTACCACCAGTACTTTTTTCGTAAGGCTGATGTGGAGTTCGAATTCATCGAAATCACCGGAAATTTTTGTCATGGATGCAGCGACCTTTGGCTCGACGTGTTCTCCATGTCATGCACAGTTTATCAAGAACTTAAATGCCAAGAATTGGGCCAACGAGTTTCCAGAAGCAGCCGTAGCATTGACAGAAAATCACTATGTTGATGACTTCTTAGATAGCAGGGACACTGACGAGGAAATAACAAAACTAGCAGCAGATGTTCGAACGGTACATGCTAAGGCCAGTTTTGAAATTAGGAACTGGCAGTCAAACTCTAACAACGTGCTGGAAAATCTAGGAGAGCAGCACGTTACAGAGCGGAAGGATTTCTCCAGTGACAAATCCTGTCACGTTGAATTCACGAGGATGTATTCATCTTCAGTTTATCTCTACCAGAGGACCTCCAGCAGCTCGTATCGGGAGATTCTGTGCCTACGAAAAGGAAGATTTTGCGATTCATCATGAGTCTGTTTGACCCACTTGGGCTTATATCCCAAGTTCTTATACATAGTAAGATCATCATTCAAGATCTGTGGCGATGTGCAGTCGGATGGGATGATCCGATACCAGAAAAAGTCAACGAAACCTGGAGAAGATTCGTAGGTGTATTTGGTGAGCTGAACCATTCCACGCAGTTCGCATTCCACGCTGCTATTTTCCCGGCTACGAAAAGATCAGCTACAACAACTTGGAACTCCATATGTTTGTAGACGCTAGTTTGTCCGCTATGTCGTGTGTGAGTGTCTTCCGTATTATCGATAGAGGACAAGCACGGTGCTCGTTGGTGGCATCCAAGGCGAAGGTAGCTCCACTGAAGCCACTCTCAGTTCCGCGACTGGAACTACAAGCGGCATTGTTAGGAAGCCGCTTAATGAAGTCCATTGTCAACAGTCACTCCGTAGAAATCAAGAAACGGTACATATGGACTGACTCAAACACTGTCCTTTCGTGGATACGATCAGATGCTCGAAAGTACCGACAATATGTTGCAGTTCGAGTAGGCGAAATTCTGGATGACACAAAGGTGCAAGAATGGAGATACGTGCCAACAGCACTCAACATCGCGGACGATGCAACCGAATGGAAGGGTGCTCCAGATTTGTGTTCAACCAACCACTGGTTTAAGGGCCCAGATTTCTTGTACCTGCCAGAAACTCAATGGCCGGAACAGAAGGTAGAGTTCGTCGACGTTCCAGAGGAGTTGCGCTCAATTCACGTACATCGCGTAGTTGGCAGCGATAGCTTCATTGATTGCAGCCGGTTTTCCAAATGGGAACGTCTTTTGCGGACGACTGCGTACGTGTGTTTGTTCATCAGACAATGCCGCAGGACTCGAGGATCATCCGAATCAGTAGGAACGTTAGATCAAGAAGATTACAAGACAGCGGAGCGTATTTTGTGGAGGATAGCGCAAGCGGATACGTATTCAGGAGAACTGGAAACAATGAAACAAACCAAAGCGAGAAATGAAAGTGGTACGAGCATCGAAGTAGATAAGGGAAGCCCGTTGAGAAAACTGTCTCCCTTCAAATGCGAGGATGGCATACTACGAATGGGAGGTCGTATTGGTGCCTCGCCATTTGTTTCCTACGATGCAAAGTATCCAGTAATCTTGCCAAAAGGGCATCAAGTCACCGACCTTCTCATCGACAGATACCATAGAAAGTACGGCCACCAGAATGGAGAAACTGTGGTAAATGAGATAAGGCAGAAATACCATATCTCGAACCTGCGTGTAGAAATTCGCAAGATGGCCAAGCGTTGTCAATGGTGTCGAACTTACATGGCTAAACCGCAGATTCCAAGGATGGCTCCATTGCCAGAGGAACGTGTGACACCATTTGTAAGGCCCTTCTCGAAGATTGGAATCGATTATTTCGGTCCGTATTCCATCAAGATTGGCAGGAATTTAGTGAAGCGATGGGTTGTTCTCTTCACATGTCTTGTCATTAGAGCGGTGCACTTGGAAGTAGCAGCGTCTCTGTCAACGGAATCGTGTATGCAAGCACTCCGTAGGTTTATAGCCAGGCGAGGCGCACCCGAGCAGATTTTCACCGACAATGGGACCAACTTTGTTGGTGCTGAACGGGAGCTGGCAAAGCAACTGCGAGATGTGAATATGAAAATATCGGAAAGCTTCACTAACACGAATACTAAGTGGAACTTCATTCCACCTGCTTACCCGCACATGGGTGGTGCGTGGGAAAGAATGGTTAGGGCTGTGAAGACTGCGATGGAATCGATCAACCATCCACGTACTCCCACGGAAGAAGTATTCCAGACTGTTTTATGCGAAGCCGAGTCCATGGTCAACTCGAGACCTTTAACATACATGCCATTAGAAGGATCGGATCAGGAGGCCCTCACGCCAAACCATTTTATCCTGCTTAGCTCAGATGGAGTAAAGCAAACTGTGAAGATGCCAACTGAGGAAATAGCAACATTACGCAGCGACTGGAGACTCTGCCAACACATCCTGGACCAGTTCTGGCGCAGATGGATAAAAGAATATTTGCCTACCATTACAAGAAGGACAAAATGGTTTGCGGAAATGAAGGCCATAGAGGTGGGTGATGTTGTCTTCATCGTCGATGGAAGTATCCGAAATCGATGGATTCGAGGTGTGGTAACGGCGGTGTTCCCAGGAAGAGATGGTCGAATCAGGCGAGCAGAAGTTCGTACAAATACAGGAACGCTTCGTAGACCCACCGCTAAACTGGCAGTCATGGATATTGCGGATCGAAGTAAAGCTGAAGGATCGGAGCAACTTTACGCGCTGGGGAATGTTAGCGAAGGCGTAACGAGCGTGAACCATCCCGTCGCTAGTTCCCACATGGACTCGTGAATCGTTCGATAACAGGCGAAGCAGTTGTCAGAATGTTTAGTTAGGGATGACAGAACGAATGTCATCGAGGATGATGAGTAGAAATTGATGGAAAAATAAAAGTAGCAAGTTATAGTGCGGGAAGAATTAAATTTATTGGAATTGTTAGACTGAATTGGATTAAAAATAGATTGAAGTGTAAGTAGATGTAAAACTAAATTCTCACTGTAAAATTAAAACAAATATATCTATAGGAACACACGGAAACGTCTATAGGAAAGTATAGAGAAGTAGGAAACATTAAGAGGTCACTGCAATTGTATGTTATTTATCTACCTAGCTAATGGGCACAAGACTAATCAGTAACTAATTTCTAGCTTTATAGCGCTACCGTTGAAATATATATGGAATGCTAAAAGAACAGTGAGTTTCTGCTTCTTCCGTAAGTACACCATCGAAGGTTTAATAGTGGCGCTTTAGTAAATGAAAGAGAGTGAGACAGTAAAAAATCTCTCATTGTTAGATTCACCCAGTTAAAAAAAGTTCCTAGATATACATATAACATTATTTTGCATTAAAGATGATATTTTTTTTTAAAACGTTGACGTCAGTATTACCAACATATTATACGTATTTGCAACTTGTTCGACAGAAATATAAACGAATTAAACAATAAATGTCAAATCGCTATCACAGCGACAACGGAATAAGTTTCGCCAACATAAATGAAAATATAATCAATCCATAAAATGAATTAAAAATAATCCTGAGCGTCAATTTTGATTATCGATATGGATTCAAGATGCTTAATAAGTACATGATCGTTGAAAATTGTGTAGTTATAGTAAATGGAGACTTTGTGTAATTTTCGAATATACTCGTTGCAGTTCAAAACCGGACCATTCGAGCCAATCGATCCTGCTGTAATTCTATAGAGTCGCAAAGTGTGGCTAGTCCACTGTATGTGCTATACAACGCACCAGATGCGGAATAATAGAATGCAAGCGGCATCGCTTGGGGTGATTGGTCTTGTTCGGTTTTGAACTGCAACGAGTATATTTTCATCTCACAATTATGTGCTCTCAAGTATTGTTATGGTCATATCCCCATGATAATCCAATCATATCAAAATTTTGACGAGTTATTTGAAGACTCTATAACTTTGATTTGGCACTAAGAAAACTAAAATCGGTACACAAAAAGCTCCGTATGTAATCGGACACCAAAATGTTTAATTGCAACTATTATAGGCCGTCGAGTACTGTTTTGTTCATATCTTCGAAACGAAATGTCCGAATGAAAAAAAAAAAAGCGTTCTATGGGAATGTTGTAGCTTTCATTTGTCGTCAAAAGAAATGGAATCGGTTTACAAATGGCTGAAAAGCCGATGAGACATTATTTGTAACGTATAAACACACACACACACACACACACACACACACACACACACACACACACACACACACACACACACACACACACACACACACACACACACACAAGTCGTCTCCGTCCTGTTAAAACCTTGGCAAGCCTCCAGTACGTTCCATTCTCCACCGCCCGACCTCGCCAGTCGGGCGGGAGTTGGCTCAGATAACCCTATACCTGTCTTCCGCTGATCCGGCTCTAAACAGGGTTCCCCATGAAGGGCCGTGTCAACCCTCGCATGGCCTCTCTGCTTGCATAGATAACCATGGGATCACAATAGCGAATACTCCACGTGGGTTTGGATAGCGGCTGGAGGGGGGACCCAACAAAATGGAGGAAACAAATAAAAACCAGGAGAAAGGGAAAGCGAATCCATTCGCTAAAGGCGGCCTAGCGAGGTCCCCACCACGAGGAGTGGTGGAATCGGGTGTGAGTGACACGTGCGGCAGTGCTACGGCATCAGAGGCAGGTGGCAGGCTAGGCGTGGTCATGGATGGGCCAGGACTCATCCGGGCCATGGACAGGATGCGGGAAACCCTTCCTAAAGTGATGGAGGTGTCCGAGCAGTTGGACGCGATAATCGACTTTACGTCGACGCGTAACAACATTGCTAAGGACCTCAAACTAAGCCTTTTGAGGCTGCGCATGACAGTGCAAGCTGCGTGCAAAGAGAGGGAGGAGCTGAAGGCCAAGCTCCTAGCCGAACAAAGTGCCAAAGAGTCGGCAAGGCAAGCTGCGATGGAGAGGGCAAGGGACATAGCCTCAAAGCAGACGCAGACGGACGTATCCGTCTCCGTCGGAGAGTCCACCCTATCCATGAGGGCAGGGACCTCCAAGCGGGCTAGGCAGTTCCCGGGTGAAACGGCACCTGGCGCTTCAAAGAAGCGCATCGTGTCGGATGCTTCAAGAGGGGATCCAACCTATGCGAACGTGGCGGCGGGGTCCGAGGGTCCATCCTCACGACCAGTTCCGGCTGCCAAAAAAAAAAGAGGCCCCGGCGCCAAGCCCAGCGACAGGTGGCTCGCAAGCGGAACAGCGGAGAGGCCCTCATCGTAAAGACCGACGTGTCCAAGTACTAGGTCTTGAAAGCGATGCGCGGGGACGCTAAACTGGCAGATTTAAGCGCCGATGTGCGGAGTATACGCCGTACCCGCACCGGCGAGATGCTCCTGGAGTTTAAAAAGGCGACAACGCTAAAGGGCCCGGCGTATAGAGACCTGGCAAGGCAGGCCTTAGGTGAGGGTGTGGAGGTGCGCGCCCTCGTCTCGCAGGTGACGATCCAGTGTAAAAACCTGGATGAGATCACCGAGGCAGAAGAGATCTCCACTGCACTGAAGGAACAGTGCAAGGTCGAGGTTGCAGCAGCAACCTTCGTCTGAGGAAGGGTCCACTTGGGACCCAAGTTGCAACCATGAGGGTAGCGGCAGTCGACGTGGACGCGGCGTTGAAGGTGGCGAAGGTGAAGGTGGGATGGTCTGTATGCCCACTAAGCCTACATCAGCCGCCAAAGGCATGTTTCAGATGCCTAGAGAGTGGGCACATGTCCTGGGAATGCAAAGGCCCAGATCGTAGCAACATGTGCAGAAGGTGTGGCAGCACTAGCCACAAGGCGCGGGACTGCAAAGGTCCCCCCAAATGCTTGATGTGCGCCGGGAAACCGGACGATAAGCACGTCATTGGGGGGGGGGGGCATGTGCCCGGCCGCTAAGGGTATAGCAAAGAGCTAAGGGTATAGTAATGCAGGTAACCCAACTAAACCTGAACCACTGTGAGGTCGCCCAGCAACTGTTGTGTCAGACAGTTAGCGAGTCGGCATCGGATATCGCCATTATTTCCGACCCATACCGCATCCCACCCGGCAACAGGAACTGGTTCGCGGACAGGGCTAATATGGCGGCATTATGGACGATGGGCAAGTACCCGGTTCAGGAGGTTGTGTCTACCACAAATGAAGGCTTTGCGGTTGTAAAAGTGAATGGAGTGTTCTTCTGCAGCTGCTACGCACCGCCAAGATTTGTCGGTCGAACAGTTTACCAATATGCTAGATCGGATGACAACGGAGCTAACTGGCCTGACCCCGTTGGTAATAGCGGGGGACTTCAACGCTTGGGCGCTCGAGTGGGGAAGCCGCCTTACCAACCCTAGGGGCCAAATACTTCTGGAGGCCTTGGCTAGGCCAAGAGTACCTACCACAGAAACGGAGTGGAATCGATTATCGATATAACATTCAGCAGTCCTGGGCTGATAAGCAATTGGAGGGTGGATGATGGCTACACCCATAGCGACCACTTGACGGTTCGATATTGTATCGTCCACAATACAAGGCAGCGTGCGGAAGGAGGAGCATCCACTCCATTCGCCCGCAGATGGAGGACGTCCTACTTTGATGTAGAGACCTTTAAAGAGGCGCTTGAGAGGGAACGAAATTTACGTGAAACCCAGGAACCTTGCGGCGAACGACTCATTATGACACTTACACGAGCGTGCGATGCGACCATGCCGAGGGAAGTCAAACCGAGGAATGGAAGATCGCCGGTGTATTGGTGGACGGAGTCGATCGCCGACCTCCGAAGAACATGCCTCCACGCAAGACGGAGGGTGCAGAGAGCGCGGTCAGACGTCAAGAGAATCGAGCGTAGAGGGGCGCTAGTCGCCGCGAAGGCCGCATCAAAGAGGGAGATAAAGGCCAGCAAGTGAGCCTGCTTTGAGGGTCTGTGTCAGAGGGCCAATGCGAACCCGTGGGGTGACGCCTATCGGGTAGTAATGGCCAAAACCAGAGGATCGGCGGCTCCAACCGAGCGTTCATCAGAGCTGCTGCAGGTGATCGTTGGGGGACTCTTTCCGAGCCACGACCCGAGTCCATGGCCCCCCGCCGCCGTAGATTTGTCCCATGACCAGCGTTCCAGTATCCCAGACCTTAACGCTGTCATAGCGACGGAAGGGTGGACGGCTCCGCCGAACACCCGTGACCACGTGGGCATTGATAACGGCACAACGGGGGCCGGCGACGAGGCGACGGTGACGAATGAAGAACTCATTGCGATAGCAAAGTCGCTAAAGGTGAACAAAGCGCCGGGACCTGATGGTATCCCGAACCTGGCCATCAGGACGGCTATCTTGCTGGATCCCGGAATGTTCAGAGTGATGATGCAAAAGTGTCTGGACGAGGGCGTCTTCCCGGACGCCTAGAAAATTCAGAACCTTGTGTTGCTACCAAAGACAGGGAAGCCACCAGGAGATCCATCGGCATATAGACCTATATGTCTGTTGGATACAGCGGGTAAGGTGCTCGAGAGGGTAATCCTCAACAGACTGACAACGTACACGGAGGGTACAGGCGGTCTGTCGGACAATCAGTTTGGCTTCCGCAAAGGGAAGTCGACGGTGGATGCCATCTTGTCCGTCACCAAGACGGCTGAGGTGGCAATCCAGCGCAAGAGGCGAGGAGTACGCTACTGTGCAGTGGTCACCCTTGACGTGAGAAACGCCTTCAATACAGCCAGTTGGGTGGCTATCGCCGACTCGCTCCAGTGCCTACAGGTTCCTGGATACCTGTACAAGATTCTCGGAAGCTACTTCCAGAATCGCGTACTGGTATATAATACAGAGGCAGGCCAGAAACGTGTACAGATCACCGCAGGCGTCCCACAAGGTTCGATCCTGGGTCCGGTGCTATGGAACACGATGTACGACGAGGTACTGCGGCTTGAGTTCCCGAGCGGGGTAAAGATTGTCGGGTTCGCAGACGACATTACCCTAGAGATATGTGGTGAATCCATCGAAGAGGTCGAGTAAACGGCCTCACACTCCATTGGCATTGTGGACAGATGGATGAGCTCCAGGCACTTGGAGCTAGCCCACCATAAGACTGAGGTCACGGTGGTGAACAATAAGAAATCGGAGCAACATGCGACGATCAGTGCAGGTAACTGCACAGTAGAATCGAAGAGGTTCTTGAGGTATCTTGGGGTCATGATCGTCGACAAGCTGTCCTTTTTCAGTCACGTCGATTACGCTTGCAAGAAAGCCTCAATGGCTATATCGGCATTATCCCGCATGATGTCGAATAGCTCGGCGGTGCAAGGGAGTAAGCGTAAACTCTTGGCCAGCGTCGCCTTGTCCATACTTAGGTACGGCGGGCCGTCATGGATCACCGCCTTGAGTACCAAGAGCTACGTAAGTAAGCTAGAGAGTACGCACAGGCTCATGTGCCTAAGAGTGGTTAGTGCTTACCGAACGGTATCACGCGACGCGGTCTGCGTCCTAGCGGGGATGATGCCAATAGGCATGGTCATAAAAGAGGACGTAGAGTGCTTCGAACAACGTGGAACAAGAGGTATTCGAAAGACCACTAGAGCCGTTTCCATGGTTAAGTGGCAAAGGGAATGGAATAACTCCACCAAAGGTCGGTGGACCCACCGACTAATCCCGGAATTAACCGGGTGGGTCAGTAGGCGACACGGGGAGGTGAACTTCCACTTAACGCAGATATTGTCTGGCCACGGCTGTTTTAGACAATACCTGCACAAATATGGGCATGCACAGTCCTCCGCATGCAGCGAATGCGCGGGAGTTGAGGAAACTGTAGAACTTGTGTTCTTCGCATGTCTCTGCTTCGACGGCGCGAGATCAGGCATGTTTGCCGAAAGCGGACACGACACGACTCCGGACAACTTGGTCCCGAGGATGTGCCAGGACCGGGACATCTGGGACGCGGTATGCGTAGCAGCCTCCCAGATCGTCCTCGATCTCCAACAAAAATGGCGAAACGACCAAAGGCAGATCGCAGGGACCACCTAACTACTAAAGCCCTAAGGCACGGGTGGGTTTTAAGTGGGTCGAGGAGTTTTCACCCTCATCCCCACACCCTGAATTCTTCAGGTGTCTGGTTGCAGATTTTCCATCCCGTCTAAAAAAAAAACACACACACACATACACACACATACACACACACACACATACACACACACACACACACACACACACACACACACACACACACACACACACACACATGTGCTCAGTTCGTCGAGCTGAGTTGAATGGTATATCACCGACAAACCGACATGAATGAAAATAGAAAATGTCTTAATATTTCTGTTCAAATCATATTATTGACATCTATCTTCGTGTTCGCTGTGATCGTTATTGAAGCCACTAACACACTTGGGAACTTGATGACATGGTTCATGTCTGAGCTTTTCTGGGCACATTTATTTGATCTAGCTCAAATGATTCTATGGGTTTTGACAGATGGGATCGCTGCACATTTGAATTGGTCGTTATGGATTCTCGATCAATAGTGAAGATTGAGTTTCATGCCGGTTTGTCGGTGGGTTTATGACCTTCTGCCCTCTAGGCCTCGGATAAAAAGTCGACTTTTCAAACGATCTTAATATCCTTCTTCTGGTGTAAGAAGGCTAAAAAGAGAAGTTGTTGAAATATACTATGTTTCAAATATTCAGTTTATAAAATGAAGTATTAGACAATCTTTGAGGTTGAGCTCCTCTCGTAGACGATGAAACTGTCCAGCTGACAACGCCTTTGTCATGATATCTGCAGTCTGTTACTCCGATGGTACGCATTTCACACAAATATGCCCCTGCTGAACAAGATCTCTTACGAATTGCAGTTTCACATCGACGTGCTTCAGTCGACCACGATCCTTTGGTTCTACCACCACCTTGTTGGTAGATTGGTTGTCCTCAAAGTAATGTTCAGGACCTGTAGACTAATAGCCCACTTCCTCCAGCAGTCTAGCTTACCAAATTCCTTCGCAAACCGCTGAACAGAGAGCTACCAGTTCCGTTTAGCTGACGATAATGACACCGTCTGCTGTGTACTCGTCTGCCAAGTCATTGTGCACCCAAAAATCTTGAAAACGAAACCTAGGACTGAACGTTTGTCGCCCACGTCGTTAGCCCAATCCGCATCGCAATACGCCGTAATGATTTCTGCCTTATCATCGCCTTCATATACCAATCCTACACCCAAGGTTCCTTTAATATATCGCAGTACTCGCTTGAGATATTCCCAGCGCTCGTCGGTTGGACATGTCTGGAACTGGGTGTAGTAGTTGACTGCCGCGAACAGATCTGGGCGAGTCGTTAAGGTCACGTACATCGAACACCCCACAACCTATCTGTAAGGGTTTGTTGTTCGATCTGACTCCTTTCCTTTGCTTAACCGCAGACGACACTCCATTGGAACAGAACTCAGTTTACAATTTGTTATGTCGAAATGCTCCAGAAGATCTTCCAAGTAACGACGCTGGCTCATTCACAGAACTCGCTTCTTCATGTTTCTCTCGATTTTTATTCCGAGGAAACTAGCCACCTCCCCAGAATCTGTCATATCGGACTCCGTTGACAGACATGCCTTGACAGCTCAGTCCGGCATCCCATCATCTCCGGGCTTGACATGAAACACAGATTTACATGATATCGGTACTCGACCCTCGGGAAGCTTCATGTGTGTCCATGTTTTATTCCGCAATAGCGAATCAATTTTGTCCTGTATGGCCACTTGCAACTTGTAGGGGCTTGCCTCTTGCGACGGGAATTCATTTCAACGTTGGTTTCATCGGCGCTAGGTTCGCAAAACTGCTCATCCACGGATGTACCATAGACTAACTCTAAGACCAGTAGGTCCCATACAAAAACGATTTTTTTCTTGGCTCAGTCAGTACTAGAACATCGTCTCAAGCTCGGTCCCAAGCTCCCAATGCACCCCTTATAATGAACTCACATGAACACACTCTCAAATATTCTGTCAAAATAACACAGCAAATCAAAACAAAGGCGCAAATATGTATAACAAGGTGCTGGCTTCAAGGTGTAATTCGGACCAAGGGGTTCTACAACAGTGAACCAATTTCAAATCGCTAGTTACATATTGATTGTTGGATGTACTGTCAAAGCTGTCAAAACCTTCTGAATCCGAGCTATTCTTGGCATCATGTTCTTCACTGACATCATCAATGTAATTATCATCCAGCAAAACTATACCTAACCTACTTATTGTGTAGCAGCGGGTGCTCCGCTTCGTTGGGTTTGATGTCGTTTGGGTATTAAGTTGAAGAGCCATGTGTAACCGTTGCCTTGGTCTTTGTTTAGTTGATTTGTGTTCTGTTGTTTGTTTATTTCTAAGCTTTCTGCGACGTCTAATTTCCAGGGTGTAGATGTAGTCCGTAATATTGTGATGTCATTCGTCGTTATGTCGTGATTTTCCGTGAAGATGTGTTCTGCGACTGTTGATTTGAAGTTATGTGAAATTCCTTTCTCGTTCTGTTTGACAGCCTTAGTCACCTCCGCTAGATGCTCCTTGAACCTTGTTGCCAAGGTTCTCTTTGTTTGACCTACATATATTTTGCTGCAGTGTTTACATTTGATTCTGTATACCCCTGCTCTGCCTAAGGTGTCTACTGAATCTTTGGTGGAGCCTAACATCGATGCTGATTGGTTGTGCCTACTAGAAAAAAACTAAGTCTTAACCAAATTCCCTAAGTCGTGGTTTTAGCTTTTGTGTAATGTCTTTATCGAAGGGGACGGATACACGTTTCAGGGGTTCATGTGAGTCTGAGAGGGTTGTTTGTGATTTCCTATGAAGATGTCTTTCCTTTTTGTTGATGATCGCTTGAATTGTCCTCTTTTCGTACCCATTGAGTCTGGCAGTTTCGAAGATATATGCTAATTCTCTGGCTTTTCCAGTTTTATTGAGAGGAAGGGTCAACATCCGGTGGATCATGTGGTGGAAAGTGGCCATTTTGTGCTGAAAAGAGTGGTTTGAAGTGTATGGGATGACTCTTTGGGTGTTTGTGGGTTTTCTGAAGATTTCAAACTCTAAAGGAGATGGTGACTATGATTCTCTCACTACTAGAAGGTCGAGAAATGCAAGTTTTTCATCCTTTTCTATTTCATGAGTGAACTTAATGTCTTTGTGGAGATTGTTGATTCCTTGGAGAATTAGGGAGAGATCGTCTTTTTTCACTACGGCGAAGATGTCATCGAAGTATCTCCACCAACGAGTTGGGAGTAATCCTTTCGCTTTTAGGAGGATGTAGAAGCTCGACTGGAGTATTTATTGGATTTATTAATGGATTCGTTGTTTTCATTAGTAGAACAGAAAAGGCATGAATAAAAACCAGTACAAGTATTTTATTTTTTATTTATTGCATTTATTTAGTAAGTACCATGAAAACCATGAATTTATAATCTACCAAACTGCTACATAATCTATATGCAAAAATGGGTTAATTTTTACCCATTATGGGATTGGTGCAATGGGTGAATAAATACCCATTTTGTGACATACACTGCTTTTACCCGTTAATAGGTAGATCGGGTTTACCCATTAAATGGGGAGAGGCACTTCTAGCGAAAATGGGTGTTTTTTCGCCCATAAATGGGTTTTTGAAAACGACCGTGTTGAGCGCATAGTGTATTTGATATTTTTGAATTTTTTTGCTTGATAGAACGAAAATAGGCGACTACGATGAAGTAGCGCTCTACCTCTATGAGTTTATTTTGCTTAAAATTACAACCTGCTTTCATTTGTTAACGCATTTGATATCATAATTAAACTCGATAGTTTTTTCACAGACATAACACTCCATAACACTACAAATTTGTTCATCGTACGTACATATAAAACTAATTCAAATGTTTCTCGCATTGAGTCTCGAACGGGCGAACTGCATATAGCGATTTCTCTTCTTTGATCCGGCAATAGTTGATAACTACAGGTAAACGAGTAGGCATATCCGTTACGATAAAGGATAACTCCGTCTTGCAGGTTAAATACTGAAACTTTCTTTGACTAAGATATTAGTCAAAAATCGGCTAAGAGAAATTGATCAATATTCCTGGTGCAGTTGAAAATCGAAATAATGCAGTCGCGCCAATCGATTTTACTACCGTTCCATAAGTCCAAACAATGGCGCATCTAGTGCGCTGTATGGCGTATCTGATGCGCTATACAGCGCACTAGATGCGCCACTGTTTGAATTCATAGAACGGAAGTAAAATCGATTGGCGCGACTGATATATTCCGGTTTTCAACTGCACCAGGAATACAATTACCTCCGTATGAAACTCAAAGCGATGTTTGATAGTTGGCATTTAATTCCCTTGCGTTTGACGTACAAGAAATGTTAAATCGACAAAGATTTTTCATTAGGGCCTAACTGACAAACGTAAACAATGGCTTCTTCCGTAAATTTTTCGTGGCACAGAGTCTACCCATGTAAGCCTCCAATTCTAACGGATAGGGGAACTCTTCCTCTTCGAAATGGCCGTGGTGGATTGATTAAGCGAGTTATCAATGACGAGAAATTCCCGGAAAAAGCCATTGTTTACGTTTGTCAGTTAGGCCCTAATGAAAAATCTTTGTCGAAATGTATTGTGGCTATACACTGATAGGCAAAATAGGCACCTCTTCGTTTTTTCAATTTCTCTCATTTACTAGGTTCAAATTAAAGTAAACACACTTGTTTTTTTATTATCTTAATTTTTATATATTTTTTAAGTTTCACTTATGGAATACTGAAAAAAAGGTGTTTTACTTAAAGAAAACAAAAACAATTTGTGTTGAAAAAAAAAACAGTGACAAAATAAAGTGCCCACTTCATTTAGGCTACAGAAAACATAAATTAAAGTAAAATAAAAGCATTTCAATAATTGATGTGTCCTCCTTTGGCCTTCAGGACCTCCTGCAGGCACTTTGACATGCTCTCGACCAGGTTCTTTAGGTGCTGTGGATCTAGCTCTTCCCAGGCGTGCTCCAGGGCTTCAAAATAGTTATTTTTATTGGTAACACCAGTTTTGTCAACCCTGGCATCGAGAATCGCCCACAAATTCTCGATGGGATTGAGGTCCGGGCTTTGTGGAGGCCATTCCAGCGGTTTGATCCGACAAGACCGGAAGAAAGACTTGGTCTTCTTGGCAGTATGCTTCGGGTCGTTGTCCAGCTGGAATACGAACTTCTCTTCAAGGCCCGTCTGGATCAGCGAAATCTCCAGATTTTCTCGCAGGATGTTGATGTAAGAATCTGCCGTCATAAACCCGTCGATTTTCACAATGCTTCCCACTCCACCCCACGAAAAACATCCCCAGACCATCACATTTCTTCCTCCATGCTTCATCGTGCTTTGGATATGGCGATCCTGAAGCTCCTCTCCCGCTCTGCCCCTAACACAAACCCGCAGCTTTCGGTTGAACAGCTCGAATTTTGATTCGTCCGTCCAAAAAACCGTTTTCCAGAACTCTAGGGGCTTATCAGCATGCTCCTTAGCAAACTTAAGCCGTTTGGCTTTGTTTGCCTTGCTGATAAATGGGCGCTTACGCGCAAGTTTGCTATTCAACCCCTGTGATACGAGACGGCGACGAACAGTTCAACCGGAAACTGATAACTGAAGGGTTTCCTGGATCTCGTGGACCGTTACCTTCGGGTTCTTCTTGACTTCGCGCATGATCTTGGTGTCCGTTCTCGCATCCGTTTTCCGCTTCCTGCCTCTGCCAGGGCGATTTAAGCTTCAGAAGAATTTCCGGTGCGATTCACCGTTTTGCACATCACGAACGACCAATTTTCGGATACACAAGGGAATTGCTTTCGAAAGCACTGCGTTCTCCATTTTTTCAATTGAATCAAATGCGATCACGTATACAAATGCACCAAGTTGAGCCGTTTGCTTCAAAACATGTCAAAATATCAAATCAAAAACAATCGAGGGGTCTTCCAATGGAAACTTATCGAGAATATATCGGTTTTTGAAGTGGGCACTTTATTTTGTCACTGTTTTTTTTTCAACACAAATTGATTTTTTTTTCTTTAAGTAAAACACCTTTTTTTCAGTATTCCATAAGTGAAACTTAAAAAGAATATAAAAAAGAAAAAAAGAAAAAAAAACTACACTGTGTTTACTTTAATTTGAACCAAGTAAATGAGAGAAATTGAAAAAACGAAGAGGTGGGCCCTTTATTTTGCCTATCAGTGTTTGTGGTTTTATTAAATGATACGAAAATAGATGCCATTGGCTTAAGGATAATGTTGAAACTTAACACTAATCAAATGTTATGTGTGACTGAATGAACTGGATATCATCGTCACTTAATTTTTTTTTGTTTAAAGCTTTTTTATTCCTTTATTTAGTTTTTTTTTATTCATTCATATCTGGTGCAGATTTTATTGAGAAAATATTTTCTGAAAAATAATTAATTAGGGGTAATAAATCTTAAAATAACACGCTGATAAATGATAAATAAAATATAATGTTTAATAACATTTATAAAAATCGGTATTTATCGGTATAAAAAGTTGAAAATCGGGATTTTCAGTGCCCTTGTCGGTTTATCGGTATTGAGAATAAACCTGGCAACGCTGCACCAGATGCGCCATACAACGGACTAGATGCCACAATATACCTGATGTTCAGTCGCACCATCGGAGGATTAATTCGGGTTTTTAATATTTTGTCGTGTCATATATATATATATATATATATATATATATATATATATATATATATATATATATATATATATATATATATATATATATATATATATATATATATATATATATATATATATATATATATATATATATATATATATATATATATATATATATATATATATATATATATATATATATATATATATATATATATATATATATATATATATATATATATATATATATATATATATATATATATATATATATATATATATATATATATATATATATATATATATTTATATATATATATATATATATATATATATATATATATATATATATATATATATTATATATATATATATATATGTATATACATATATATATATACATATATATATATATATATATATATATATATACATATATATATATATATATATATATATATATATATATATATATATATATATATATACATATATATATATATATATATATGTATACATATGTATATATATGTTGTGCATGTTATAAAGTTATATTTCATGATTACAATACCAATGAGCTGACAGATGGCCGAGAGTAAACAGTGGAGGAAAGCGGAGTTGATGACCAGAGCCTAAGTTCATAGGGAATTTGTCGACATGGGTTTGGAAAGGCGTCCTCACTGGAAAGTGCAAATATAGTAGAGACTCCGGTGCATATGGTCCTCAATAGGTAGGGCGATGTCTGTTCTGAATGTAAATCAACTGATATTAGTGCACAGAAAAAATAATTAATTTTAACAAGCGCGTAAAATGTCCCCTCATATAATTCTAAGCCAAAGGACCGTAAACAACGATATTGTTTGCAATCTTTCATACAACAGGCTAGATTCATGGGTTATCTGGCTTAAATTTACATGAAATATCCCATTATTTTATGCCAAATCTCGCATTCCCTTTATGTGCATTAGATAACGCAGAAAATTCAGTGTTTCTTTTTATCTGTGTGGATCAGATGGTTCCAATGATTCTGACCAAGCCTACATGATTAGTTATGATAAGTTTAGAGTGTACACACTGTCTAGATCATTTCACGGAATGTATTAACCTCACTTTTTTTACAGTTCAGGGAGAATTATTACAAGGAGTTGGAATTTGAATAGCTTAAACGAAATTTTTTATCGTTTTATCCGGATTCTGTATGAATAGATTCAAGAAATAATGTAAAATTAAGCACTGATGTCTGTTTTTCGGCAATTTTACTTCAATCGTAATCGTTTTATTTTTCATGTATTGGTAGGTTTATTCTCAGGATTCTCACAACTTTTGAAAAAATAAATGATATATAGGAAAATAGAGAGAAAACGATTCTAGAAGGGTCTGTTGAAATGTTTTCAAAAGTGCGGCCCACAAGAATTAGATTGGTTTCTCACAATTACACCAGTCGACACATCAGATAGTTCTGCCGATGTCAGCAACCAGCCATTCCCAGAAATATCAACATAAACATCATTGGCAAATTCTAACATACCCAACTAACATTTTTAGTTGCCTAAGCCGAAGTTAAGAACTTATAAGCTGTTTTATAATTGTATAAAAGCAAGTGAAGCTGAATAAGCTATAAGCAGAATTAAGAAATCGACACAGTACTTATGCGTAATGTAACACAGGTTTAACACAACATTTAGCTCTAGGTTGCATACTTTACAAAAAAAAGCTCTTTTGCGAACAATGTTTGTCTGCGTTTACACAGCTTGTTTATGTAGCTAAGAAATTATTCGGTTAAGCTTTTGAATTATCATTCTGTGTTGTACAGTTTAGTGATTATAGCTGTATAGAATGTTGTATAAGTACAATGAGCAAACAAATAGAGAGTAATTCATTAGAATATCGTATGAAAACTTGCCAGAAGACAAAATTGCAAATTTTATACGATTCCCCAATGGAAAGAAGTTCATATGACGATCGTATGAATATATTCCTCACATGAAAAAAAAGTTGCAATCGGGATTCGAACCGTGAACCTCGGCATCCAGAGCCGAGCCACGATTCCACGAGACTATACGACATCAATTGAAAGTGTATAAGAGGCATGCTTTCGACCAATGCAACAATAATCATTTCATACGATCTCTTATGGAATGAGCTTTAGAGTCTAAACTACACTAAGGAAATTATCCGTACGATCGGAACTATGAACCAAAAAGCAAATGTCTTAACTTCCATGTACCAGCTATGGCCTATTTTGTGCAACATACACCGTATGTCACATATGAAACCAACGATAATTGGAATATTTCACGGCAAATCTAAGCCCCTTAGGGAAGGTCCATTAATTATGTCACGCAGTAAGGGGGGAGGGGAGGGGACAATTGGAGGTCCATACAAAAAAAGTGACAAGGGGGGGAGGGGGGTTAAAAAAAGTCAATTTTTGGGTGACGTAATTAATGGACGTTCCCTTACAGTCAACGATTTTTTGCAACCATTCGTCGATTAACTGGTTCCTCTACTTTTAAACGGATTAATTATTAACGGCCAAATAAATACGCTGCGGATCAGGTGCTTTATCTGTGACTCAATTGCACGAGCGTTTGTTAAAGGTATACAAGATGTTATGTTTATAGACTATTTTACCGAATGGCAGGAGCTATTTTGCTCCTCACAGAAGGTAGGTAGAAATAGCTCTTGTCACTGTTCATTCATGAAAATGAGCATCAGCTGATCAGAAACGTCTCATAAAATGGTCTATAACCAGCAGCATATTTTTTATAGGCAAGTACTGTCATTCTATGCATCATTGTACCATAGACAAACAGACGATTTATTTTAGAATATTTGCTCTCGAGCGAATAAAGCTTGCTGCTTTGCTAGAATCAATATTGCACACATGCTCGATACAAGGTCAGGGTTTCAGATGGTGAGGGTTTTGTGCACTGTAAAACGGGTAAATGAAACACCGATACAATTTTGTGTGTATAGGATTATATAGAATCTTGTTGCATTTAAACGAACAATTTCTGTTGAAGTTTAATGTATTTAATTGTTTTGATAATATTATTTCACATAAATTCAAAATAAGATTTACTTCTTTCACACAATAAGTGAACAGATTGATAAATATGTCACGGTGGCTTAGTGGTTATTCTATCGGGCCACTGAGTAGAAGATCAGGTGTTCAATCCCCGGTCATAGTGGATTGTTTCTAATAACAGGAAATTCATAATATAGCAATAATTAATAGATTGCTATAACAACCGTTTTAAATGAAATTGATATTAATGTCGTTTAAAAAAATTATAACAAATGAGTCCGAGCGCGGCACAGATGACAACGAAAATTGAACGGTGATCATGTTTAGACTATAATAATCTCGGTAACACTGATTTTCAAAACAGTACGAACCTGTTCGTAGAGAGCTTCAGCAATCATTGTTGTACAGCATTATTAGAACTAAAATATGATTTGAACACTTTGAATACGGGTACCGGAATTCCTCACAGCTGATATGCATCTGAGGATACAGTCACCGATCTCATGGTGAAGGTGCAGAGTTCGAATCTAGTAAGTACACGTGTGTGTTATATATAAATTTATGTATATAAACATTATAATACAAAATTCATATAGTAATATGTTAACAACGGTAAAACAGCATCATTGCCGTAATATCGTCCACGAGAATTGTAAACAGTGTTTGACATACACATTTTTTCGATTGCTGTGTAACTTGTTTAAGCATTTACATCAACGTGTTAAGACTAGCATTAAAAAGCTGTTTTCCACAGTTCAAAAAATAGAAATTGCTATGAACAAAGCACTGTCTTTGAGAACAGTTACGTTATAAGTTGTATAATTTTTGGATAAAAGCTTCCTAGGCTATGAACCGATTACATTTTCTGCATGGCGGGTTTTCGAAAGGCTGTACAAAAGCTACCATTTGCGCACTGTAAGAACATTGTTCAGTTAGTTGGAATGAAGCTGTAAAAAACTTTTTCGTATGTATAGCAGAGTATCAGCTGTATGCAAGTTGAGAAAAAGTTGAGAGAATGATTATCAAACATAGAAGCTGCATATGGGTGATGATACTAACTTTTTAAAAGTTGTATACACGCTTCTTGCTAACTTTTCACAATTTCATGAAGCTGGATAGATTCGCCAGATTTGCCTGTGAAAATATTGGCTGGACGCTTGTGCAACCACTTCTTAGCCATTACTCAGTTTAACGTTGTATACCTATTGCAAATGAAGCGTTTACCTAATGAAAAATGTTAGTTGGGTAAACACCTGCATTGATCCAACCGACTCAGATTCTAATTAGGATTTTTACCTTTAACCACAAATCATATAGAGCATCCTGATATCATCTAGTATTTGCTGGATATAATGTGCATGGAATTTACTATACTATATGTCACGTTAATACCTTCTCCCTGCCTGCCTCCATAACGGAACACAACCAGGTAAGGTACCACCCTTGTCGGGCCAAGAACTCCCGGCAAAACTACTCCCGGAGACTCCTCAACTGGGTCCTGAAACTGGTTGGCCGAGTGTCGATGACCTCTGGTAGAATTCGTAGATGTCGATGGCGTCTTCTTATCAGCACGGACAATGGCGGTAAGGCTTTGTGCGGCTTCAAACCAGCAATGGCGGACATTGACACAGACCAACAAGTAGACCTACACACTTAGAAAATTTTACAGTATTCGGTAATTTTTTACCGAACTTTCAACAGCTGAACGTTCGGTAATTAAATCAACTACCGAACTTTCGGTATTCGAGTTTTTTGACGAACTGTCAAATAATACCGTACAGTTCGGTAACGGGAGATTTGGTGATCTGTCAAAAACTACCGTACAGTTCGGTAATTTGTGTAGTCTGGTACCGAACCGTTTCGGTCCTTTTTTTTCAATTTTTATCGTCAAACACCAAAATATTCAGATGTTATTGTTTTTGCTAAATAATACTCTATATGTTGTCATTTGTTTATTTTCTTATTAAAACAATTTATCTTAATCAGTATTAAAAATTACTTCCAAAAAAAACCAAGCAAACATTTTGTTCCCGTTGTACCCAGAATAGCACCAAAAATCAAGAAAAATGATTTCTCCGATGGGTCAGATTTTGCATTTTGTAGCCCGATTCCTACCTAGACTGTAAGGTTTTTTCCAGCATATGGCGCAATCAACGGTACACGCTAAGAAGGGACCACGAACGATGCGTGTTGGCTACATCGGATGCTGGTCAGTGTAGTTATTTTCTACCTGTAGATGAATACAATGAAGAAAATGTATTTTAGATGTCTACCATTTCGAATAAAACTCAACTTTTTCATCGAACCTATTGATTGTTTGCCGTGTAATTAGCACATTAAAAATATAGCTAGCCTGATGAAGGGTTTTATTAACGCTGGTTTATTTTCTACATACTAATAAATTTGATTTTATTGTAAATAGCCGCGGATTTACTAAAATTTATTAAATATACCTTATGCTACACAACTGATCACTGGAACTACGATACTTCGTGAAAAATGGCCGATGACATTTAAAAATACTCTACTGGGCTTCGGTAATTCAGTGTTCATTTTACGTTTTATTCGGTAAAGTGCTTACCGTATTCAGTGATTGTTTGTTTTTACCGTACGAATTGCATTATTTTCTACCGTATACGGTAGATAAAATGCAATACAACAAATCGTTCGGTAAAGTGTTACAAAATTACGGTAAAATTATATATGTTTACCGAAAAATCGGTTATATTTTATGTTTACCGAAATATTTCGTCAATTTTTTTTACCCAACAGCAAAATCGAATCTAAGTGTGTAGTCCTTTACGTTTAGGCGTAGACGTCCTGCAGGGCAGTTCTTCCAAAAAAGAATGCTTAGATGGAACTGTTGGTACAAATATTTTTTTCATTTCAGTGTCCTTTTTAAAAATTAAAAATGGTCCTTTTCAACTGAGCACTCCCCAGTAAACGGGCTGACAGATCTTGTTATCCTCATGCCGTTCCCTCGTTGTGCAAACAATGACCAAAGTATCTTGAAAACAAGGTAAAGTATATTGCCAGATGTCATAGTATTCTCACATACACGCTTATTCGAGCTTACTCAATGTTGAGTAAATTTTACTCAATTTTATAAATATATTTAAAACGTATTTTATTTTATTTTATGAATTGGATTTATTGTTTACTAATGTTTACTAATACTAATTTTTCTTCTAATTTCTAGTTAAAGATTAAACAGTTTTAGATACGTTCCCGCATCTACGCCCAAGTAACCACAAGCATTATATTATTGCACTTATCCAACCCAAAACCAACATCGGTAAAGGGATCGCATCAATTCAACAGTTGTCAAGTTATGAAGCGTTAGATTAGCTTCAGAATGTAGTGATGCATTACCAATGCAATAATGCTACTTTAGCACAGTCTTATGACATTACAAAAGATATAGCATTAGTTCAATCTTAGTCGGCCCTTTTCAGCTTCAACCATATGCCCTATATATGCATGATATTACAGCCTCGTGGTTACTTGGGTTGTCACTTGATTTTACAAATGTAATATTCGAGCCACAAACTCTTAACTATTAAAACATAATATACATATTATACTAACATATGACAGAGCATGCCTTTGGCATTACTGCCCAAATAACCACACGCATTATATTATTGCACATATTCAACCCAAAATCAACATCGGTAATGCGGAATCGCATCAATTCAACAGTTGTCAAGTAATGAAGCGTTACATTAGCTTAAGAATGTAGTGATGCATTATCAATGCAATAATGCTACTTTAGCAATGTCTTATGGCATTACAAAAGATATAGCATTAGTTCGATCTTAGTGGGGCCCTTTTCAGCTTTAATCCAACTTCAATGATGTACTAGATGTAAAACATATGCCGTATATATGCATGCTATTACAGCCTCGTGGTTACTTGGGTGGGCATCAATGAATGGGGTCTTTGCCATTGACTATTTGACAATGAACAAAAATTATTTCTGCATTCAAATAGTTAACTATCAATTAGAAGAAAAATTAGTAATCTCCATTTAATTCCAACTACCTTTGCTTATCTTCGACAGATACGCGTATTTCGTCTACAATGTGCAGACTTCTTCAGTGTCTCGTACTAATAACTCGACTCGAGATTTCTGTTTTTATTTTGGTTGTTAAATAAAATGACATTCTATGGTGTGTTTTTTTCAAAAAATACTTGTTGGCCACACTGGCCTCAGCTACCTCTGAGTACCTACGAGTGCCGTCAAACCGTACAGAGAGTCGACACTGTAGTAACAGTGGAATGACAAAAAGATCTGTCATAGCTGGTGAGTACGGGACAGAAGAGAAAAAGAAAGATAGAAAGAAAGATAGAAACAAAACCACAACAGTGAACAGGAAAGTAATAATTCGACTTCGAGCATAAAGTTACTAAAAGAAAATTATTCCAGTGAGCTTAATTATAGGTGAACCTTAATTTAATAATATATCTCGATCTATACACCTAAACACTAAAATTGGTAAGCTAAATGCACATAAACATAGTTTAACCTGAAATTACAAACTATTCTTAACTAGCTAACCTAAACCTATTGTTACCCGCCATACATGCTACTCTACGAATCACGTAGCTAATAGAATCGGTAAGAACAGAAGTTAAAGGTAACATGTATATCGATTCAATTGATCTTATTTACTAATATCTAAACTAGGACCTAGAACTATTCCCTGCAACGGTATCTTGCTTCTAAACACCCACACCCGAAATTATATTAAAAGGATACTAAACGTAAGTTACAAAATTATAATATACACTAATAGCTATAGGATTAAAATTAGGTTGAGAACATAACGTAATTAATGACAGACAAGAACACTATCTACATAACATATAATTGCTAATGCGTATGTTATGTACATTACATTTACATGAAAATTAATTCAACAAAAACTGTCATTATCACAGGAAATTATATTCTCGTTATTACCGGATTAATCGTCTTTCATTCGTTCCGGGCGAGAATCATAGCGTCGGAAATCTCCCGTTGAAATTGAATTTCAACCAAATATAATTTCGTTTACTGAAACGGTACGGCAGTCGGTCAAGTCAAATGCCACGAAGTGGTGCTAAGTTCGATGCGAAAACCGTTCGTAGTGGATCGCATAAAAGTGGCGTGATGATGGAAGAAATTGCTATAAGTGGTGATGGTGGTGGAAATGCTTGCCGAACGTGTCAAGGCCCCGACACTGATGAGATGGTCCAGTGCGATATATGTGACGGATGGCATCATTTTTACTGTGTAGGCGTATCAGAGGAGGTTGCTGACAAGAGCTGGAGCTGTACTAACTGCGTGACCGCGAAATGGATTCAGCGCACTAAGGCAGCCTCGGATGGCGCACCAATAAGGGAAGACGTCATCCGGGATCGGAGATCGATGCAGGACCTGAGCATCGAGAAGATCGTGACAAGCAGCCGTGGTAATCCAGTTATTGCTTCTGCTGCAGCATCGCAAAAGTCTGCTAAATCGCTGACAGTTCCGTCTATCAACCAGAACCCTTCATTTATGGATTCAACACCCGGCCAACAGAAACAGCATTCACCAATGCTGAACCTAGGTGGATCAGTGATTGGTACTAATATTCATTCGGGTCCATCATCGCTGAAGTCAGCTAAATCGTTGGCAGTTACATCGTGTGGTAAACAACAACCGTTTCAAGCATCAATACCTAGTCATCAGAATGAGAAGAAGTCATTTCCAGCTGTAGAACTGCCAATGGTCGATGTAGTTGAGACGCTTTCGGATATTTCTATTTCTTCGTCGCAAAAATCAGCGAGAAACCTTGCCAAGCTCCAACTAATGAGATTGCAGGAAGAGCGAGCTTTTCAGCAGCAGCAAGAAGAGCGCAGAAGACTCGCCGATGAAAAGTCAGCCCAGGAGTATAAAGAATATCTAAACAACAAGTACAAAATTCTTGAGGAATTGGCGAGTGAGAAATGATCAAGTAGGAGCTCCAAATGCTCCCACCGTCGGGTTATAGAATGGGTTGAAACAACCAATCTTACACCCACAGAGACAGCCAAACTTGCTGCTCAGGAACAAGCCTGGGGCGAAGGTGACCTTCAAGAACAACAACGAAAGGAACAGCTACAGCAACATCAGCTTAGGGAACTACAATCCCAACGTCAAGAAACAGTATTGCAACAGCAACAACAGAAACAACAACTACATGCAGTAAAGTTACGGCAGCAGCAGCAAATGCAGTTAGAGCGAGAGCAGCAGTTTCGGCAATACCAACAGGAACAGCGACACGAGCAATTACGAAAGGAAAATCTTTTGCGACAACGACAAGAAGAGTTACAGATGGAAGTAGACACCATTGATCGGATGTGGGAACAGCAGTTGGAACAGGAGCAACGTCTACGCGAGCAGCAACACCAGTTTTCGAATCGGTTTAATGGCCAAAGAGTCAGCAAGCGAGCGGAAACTCTGAAACCCAAGCTTCCGAATGTTAATCCTGAAGCCAATGAAAATGTATGCAGAGAGTCGATACGTGGAAGATTTGAACGATTTGTTCCTGATGCACTACCGCAGTCCATGCAGTTGCATCCGAGGGAGTTGAACTATCTGCAAGAACCAACGGCAAATCTAAACGATAGACCGACTAGAAGATCGTCAGCAAACTCGTCGATAGCGGAAGATTACGATCAGTTCCAGCTTTCCCGTTCTCAGATTGCAGCGCGCCAAGCAGTCTCCAAAGATTTGCCTACGTTTTCTGGCAATCCAGAGGAGTGGCCAGTTTTCATATCCATGTACAATCGAACGACTACGATGTGAGGATTTACGGAGGATGAAAACATAGTTCGACTGCAGAAAAGTCTGAAGGGTATAGCCTATGAGGCTGTCAAGTGTCGACTGATGCATTCCGGAAACGTTCCTGGTATACTGGCAACCCTGAAGATGCTGTTTGGACAACCCGAGGTGATCGTGCAATCACTCATTGCGAAGGTAGGCTCTTTGACGCCGATTCGAGAAGACAAGCTAGAAACGCTAGTGGATTTTGCGGTGACCGTCCAAAACTTCTGTGCCACTGTAGACGCGTGTGGATTAAAGGAGTATATGTACAACATTAATTTGCTTCATCAGTCTTTAAATTACCACCGTCGCTCAAACTAAACTGGGCACAGCACCGTCTTACATTGCCAACGGTTAACCTAGCGACCTTCAGTAAGTGGATTTATACGTTGGCGGAAGCAGCGAGTGTCGTCGTGAATCCACCGGTGATATATGATGGGAAGTCTACTCGAACCGAAGTGCGGGGACCGAAGAAAGGAAATACGTATTTGAACGCCCATTCTGAAACCTTTCCTACAAAGGAGGATCGCAGTAGCGACTGTGAAGACCATACTGTCTCAGCAACAACTACGTCGAAGGAAACCTGTCCAATCTGCAAGAGCTATTGCAGGTCAGCTGATAAGTGTAAACGTTTTCTGAAACTATCAATCGAATTTCGGTGAGCCGCTATAAGGAGTTCGATTCTGTCGCACATGCCTACATATCCATAAAGGATATTGTAAAGCCTAAACCATGTGGCAAAGACGGGTGCACCTACCGACATAACGAGCTGCTGCACAACAACACCAAGGAAAAGCCAAAAAATACCACCGAAACTACAGCCGGACGTGAGCAATCTCCGAAACCCAGCACTAGAAATTCCGGATGCAACACTCATCAGACAACCGTCAGCTCTGTACTATTCCGTTACATTCCAGTAGTGCTGTACGGAAACAAGCGAGCAATACGCACGTACGCATTTTTGGATGAGGGTTCTGCGCTTACGTTGCCAGACCAAGAGCTTGCTAACGACCAACAACTTGATGGTAGAGTAAAACCCTTGTGTCCCCGATGGACTGGAGGAACCGAACGACATGAGGCGGATTCTCGCATTTGTAATCTCCACATTGCTGGTGCTAAGAATGAAAGCAAGAAATTCCTCGCGAGCGACGTTAGACGGTGAAGGAACTGCTATTGCCGCAGCAAAAAATGGACATGGCTGAGTTATCACAGACTTATCCGCATCTTCGAGATTTGCCGATCGAGTCCTACCGTGATGCTCGTCCACGTATCCTCATAGGGATGAAGCACGCCCAGCTCAGACTCAGCCAGAAAAACCGCGAAGGGAAAAGGCGGTCAACCAATCGCCGTGAAGACACGGCTTGATGGACCGATTGTGGAGCCAAAAACCATTTGTTAACAATGCCTAAAAGCCATTTGTTAACAATGACTTTAAATATCGATTTCTCTTGAATCTTAAATCACTCTCATGGAATGAAAGTAGCATGTGGTTGAAGAATGTTAGTTCTACCATATGGAGTAGCAGGATATAGTGGGATTCTCTTAATTTGTGAGAAATCAACGTTGTTTACAAATGGCTTTTAGGCGCTTAACATGAATTTCTCGAGATATGCTCGATTGGCTCCGCCAGCTGACAGTTCAAATTGGCCCCCGTTGTTGTATCCGCCAGAGAATCTAGTGATTATAATTCGCCCCAATCTAATGTTGGCGCTGAATTGTTACTCCTGTTTGACAACTCGACACCACACCGCTGGTTGGTAACCGGGTTGGAAAATGACAATTTGCTCGCTCGGTGCTGTCGGTTCGTGAATTTGACAATCCGACCCAACCGAGCCGAGCGTTGCTATTTGAAGAAAAATAAGCAAAACATGTTGAAACGTTAAAACAACATCTTCATCTGGAAGACTTTCAGTTCAATTTAAGTGTTTCCGATTTGTTTTTAAAGTGTTTATTGCTAATTTCACGTTTATTATTATATGTTGTGAAAAATGAGTGCATCAAATCCCCGTGGAAGGAATTGGACGCAACAAGACAACGAAGTGCTTTGCAGGGCTAAGCTGGATGTTTCCCAACTCGCTCGTTTGTAATTACTCTAAACTGAGTAGAAAACGACTCAGCTTCGTTAAAAGTGGAACTACCCTTATTAGAGTAATTGAAGTTTACTCATTTTTTATTAACTTATTAACTAGATCACCTGTCAAAGTTAGAGTAAACATTACTCAGTCACGTATGTTTGTATTTTTACAAAACTGAGTAGAAAATGACTCAGTTTTGTTAAAACTGGAACATCCCTAATTAGAGTAGCTAAGGAGTTACTCAATTCTGATTAACTAGGTCACTTGTCAAAATTTGAGTAAACGATAATCAGTATCTAATTTTATTTTTTATTTTATTTTAATGAAATTGTTGATTGTTTCCAACAACTGTCCAGTCGAAACGGAAGAGTCGAAATACTTTGAATTTGTAAATTTATGGATTGATTAGATTCCCCAACAAACATCAGTGTCGAATAACCAATTCTTCAAAAAATTTGGAGAAATTATTCAGCTTTCTAGAAGAAAAAGCTGAACAATTTCTCCAAATTTGTTTGAACATACAGTTATTCAGCATTGATGTTTGTTGGGTCATTGAATGAATTCGGCACTTTGACGTGAAAATGATTGTTGATTACAACATACAGCCATCCCATCTTAATAACTTTTTGATCGACTGAACCACGTTTTTTCGCTTTTGACAGCTTCATTGTAATTACTCTATTTATATAATTATAGCGCTTTTACAATCAGAGTAACATTTACTCAGTTTCCTTATATCAAGTTACTCAGTTTTTGACATTTAGCATGGAAATACGAAACTGAGTGAAAGTTACTCTATTTAGAGTAGATCTGAACGAGCGTGAAGAATGTGAATGAATTTAAGGCTTATTGTGTTACCTTTTATGAACAACCGGTGCAACAGTGGGTGGCTATATTGAAATTGGAACGCTCTCTGTTATCAAAATATTCCCCAGATAGGAACCCACCGATGCGGATGATCTTATTTGATATAGCCTGTCTTGGTATCTAAATTCATACATCTTGCTATCACTGGAAATAATATGTTTGACATATGATATCAAGATACTCTATACCAAGTAATATACCTTGCAGTGCTATTTGAGTTTTGTTCATTTGGGAAACTTTTACGCAAGAGGCTGGTTTCATTCAACTCCAATTGCATTCGGTTTCTGCTAGGCCTATGTGTGTACAACACTGATAAAAGTGCAAATGTCTAAAACATTACGGCTTCGGCACTTTAAAGATGCTTTTCACAATCGACCACCCCGAAACCCAGCCTCCAGGATTCCCAAACACATGTCACTTTCTTTTCCAATTGAGTGTTTTTGGTCAATTTATTCTGAAAAACCCGAATTAATCCACCGATGGTGAGGTTGAACCCTTCTTTCACTTCACCAGAATTACAAACTCAAATGTGGCCAGTGTGGTACTGGATACAAATTACAGGAATATTGAAAATATGACCTATCGAATATTCCTGGATCTTCCTAGAATTTCTGTTTATAAAATGAACAATTTGAGAATCCTGAAAGCATTGTTCATCGATGTTATTAAAATATTGCCATAATAGGGTTTAGCGACCTGTTTATGTTAGTTATAAAAACCCTAATTAATCCACCGATGGTGAGACTGAACCCGTCTTACATTTCATCATAATTACCAACTAAAATGTGGCCAGTATGGTACTGTATACATATTTTCTTCAGAAATTCCAGGAAATTCCAGGAATATTCTAAATGTCATATATTCAGTTTATGAAATGAACTGTGTTGTTCATCGATGTGATTAAAATATTGTCATTAATAGTGTTAAGGGACCTGTTTATGTTGAGTAATATAAAAAAGAAATTACATATATTCCATGAAGACAATCCTAAGCATCATTTTTGATCATCGATATGGATTCAAGATGCTAAATAAGTACACGTAATTTTTGAATATACTCGTTGCAGTTCAAAACCAAACACTTACCACTTACGCCAAACGAACCTGCTCTAATTCTATAGAGTGGCATAATGTGGCATCTAGCCCGCCGCGCATCTGGTGTGCTATATAAAGCAGCCGATATAACACAATAGAATGCAAGCGGCATCGATTGGTGTGAGTAGTCGTGTCCGGGTTTGAACAGTTACGAGTATATTTTTCATCTCACAATTATGTGCTCTCAGGTATTGTTTTGGTCATACCTCCATGAGGAATTATCCAATCATAATTAAATTTGGAGATTTCATAGCTTTGATTTGAAAAAAATCGGTACAGAAATACCTGAGTATGTAATGGGAGACTAAACTGTTTGATTACTATTATAATAGGACGTCAAGTACTGTTTCGTTCATATCTTCGTAACGAAATGTCCGAATGAAAAAATCAATAGCGTTCTATGAGAATGTTGTAGCTTTCATTTGCCGTCAACAGAATTGAAATCGGTTCACAAATGGCTGAGAATCCGATGGCATTATTTGTAACGCACACACACATACACACACACATACACATACACAGGACATGTGCTCAGTTCGTCGAGCTGAGTCGAATGGTATATGACACTCGGCCCTGTGGGCCTAGGATAAAAAGTCGAGTTTTCAAGCGATCATAATACCCTTCTATTGGTGTAAGAAGGTAAGAAGAGAAGTAATCATTTTAATGAAATGATCGGTGAAAATTTTACAGTATTCGGTAATTTTTTACCGAACTTTCAACAACTGAACTTTCGGTAATTCGATTTACCGGATTTCGGTGAAATTTTACAGTATTCCGGTACAAAAATTACCGGAACTTGTCAAATTTTACCGAAGTCCGTTAAATTGGATTACCGAACTGTTCAGCTGTTGAAAAGTTTGGTAAAACCGAATACTGTAAAATTTTCTAAGTGTGTAATGAAATTTTGACCAGTTTTTTGAAGATTTTATAACTTTAATTTGGCGTTAACAAAGCTTCAATCCTGAGCTTCAATTTTGATTATCGATATGGATTCAAGATGCTTAATAAGTACATGTTCGTTGAAAATAATAAATGGAGACTTTGTGTAATTTTCGAATATACTCGTTGCAGTTCAAAACCAGACCACTCGAGCCAATCGATGCTGCTCTCACTTCTATAGTGTCGCATAGTGTGGCTAGTCCGCTGTATGTGCTATACAACGCACCAGATGCGACACAATAGAATGCAAGCGGCATCGATTGGTGTGATTGGTCTTGTTCGGTTTTGTACTGCAACGTGTATATTGTCATCTCACAATTATGTGCTCTCAGGTATTGTTTGGTCATATCTCCATGAAGAATTATCCAATCATAATGAAATTTTGACCAGTTATTTGGAGATTTCATAGCCGATTTGGCATCAACAAAACAAAAATCGGTACACAAATAGCTCAGTATGTAATCGGAGACTAAACTGTTTGATTACTATTATAAGAGGCCGTCAAGTACTTTTTCGTTCATATCTTCGTAACGAAATGTCCGAATAGAAATAAAATCAATAGCGTTCTATGGGAATGTTGTAGCTTCCATTTGCCGTCAACAGAACTGGAAATCGGTTCACAAATGGCTGAGAAACCGATGTGACATAATTTGTAACGCACACACACACACACACACACACACATACACACACATACACACACGGGAGACAGAGAGCGCCTCTGTTACAGATAGTAGCGATTATACTCGGTCGAAGTTTATTTAATCGTCGCGTGTGTAATCAGGCTAATTAATTAGCGAAGTGCTGTAGAAAGTGTTACCCACATATCAAGGAGTCGACTAGTGCTTGAGTTTTTAAATCTCTCCTAACGGAACCCGCAAAAATTCAGTGCAAAATTTTCATTTAATTGATTTTGCTCCAAAACAGTGCATAAAAAGCGTCCTTTCAACGGGCCGTGGCAGTAATACCGGCTGGCGTCGTATTGTTTAGACCGTGCCGTGCACGAGTAGCGCTCTGTTGTGTATGGAGAGGCAACAGGTGTAAATTTCATTTGCTCGTGTCCCACTCCAGCCAAATCAACCCATAGCGGTGGATGGGTAGAAGATTGCCTTCCAGCTGGTGGGGCTTGCGGGCTCGTGTCAATTGCGTTTCCCCATGGGAGCAACGAAAACGAGTGCGAAAAAAGTGAAAACAAATCTGCCGAGATAGTATCCTTTGAGGTGGTCTAGTGTATAGAAGAAATAAGCTGGTCCAAAACTAGGCTGGTGCATTTTGACGTAGACTACGTCTTACGGCAAGGGTAGGGTGTCAAATGAAAATCTAAAATTTTGCGACCGTCACGAAAAACCGTACGTTTTGTACGCGAATAACTCAAATAATCCACAATAGATTTACATGATTTCTTCTTCAATCGGTCGGAAATTTTACCGCGCTCCAGTTCAATTGTCAAACATTATTCGCAAACAATAGTAAACTATTGAAAATAACGCAAATATAAGGTGATGTCTTACAATGTCATTTTGCAGAGTAAATTTACCAAATTTCCTATCACAGATTTCAAATCGAAGCAAGGAACGTCTTGCATCATCTTCTTCTTCTTTGTATTAGAGAGAGTCTTTAACCAATCATGTCATTCGTCTCTCCATGTACGTCTCGCACACAGCTGAGACCGGTGTAAAACGAACACTAAGGAAAATTATGCCTCAGTCGTTTGGCAGCATTGAAGCTGTGCGGAGGGAGCGCAGGGAGCTGGTCGCTGGGAGCTGGTCGCTGGGAGCCGGTCGCTGGGAGCCGGTCGCTGGGAGCCGGTCGCTGTGAGCTGCTTCAAGGCTCCACCAAACTGCAGCGTTTTCGAAGTCGCGGCGAAACAATCGCCAAGAAGAGGTAAAGATGGCAGCTTGCACAAAACCGACGCGATTGTGCGCCCTCATAATCCGCCATTTTGCCTCATCGCGACGATCGCTGTTTGGGAGAGCCTTGCCACTTACCACCACCAGCTGCTCTGCACCAGCTCCGCTGCCGTACATACTGAAGGCTCCACCAAACTGCAGCAATTTTTTGTCACCGCAGCAGCGAAATGCGGTGAGATTACATGGCGCCGTGGGCGCGCACAAACCGACGCGATGCGATTTTTAATCACGTTGGTTTGTGCGCTCCCATAAGCCGCCATGTAATCTCACAGCGGCGATTTTTCCACCGCGATTTCGCTGCTGCGGTGGCTAAAAATTGCTGCAGTTTGATGGAGCCTTCATTTGTACGGCAGCGGAGCTGGTGCAGAGGCAGCTGGTGGTGGTAAGTAGCAAGGCTCTCCCAAACAGCGATCGTCGCGATGAGGCAAAATGGTGGATTATGAGGGCGCACAATCGCGTCGGTTTTGTGCAAGCCGCCATGAGGGGCGAGTAGCAGTAAGCAGTAGGTGGAAATAATCTGTCCTTTTGAGGACAATAAATTCAAAACATAAAGAGTTGCTTATTCAAGAAATGAACTAGTCTTA
>JASCZW010001845.1:0-271505 GCA_034211315.2 Aedes japonicus | reverse complement strand
TATATATATATATATATATATATATATATATATATATATATATATATATATATATATATATATATATATATATATATGTATATATATATTTTTTTTTTAAATCACAGAAAAGACTAGTTTGAACAGGTTAACAATATTTTCAATAAAAGTAAGCCTCACGTGCGACAAGATTTCTCCCTATATTAATGAATAACATTTTACAAAAAAGTCGAGAAAACTACAAAGTCTAAAAACTTCAATAAACTGTTATTACCAAATTCAGAAAATTTAAATACATAAAATATCATGAACAATGTTCATTTTATTTCATAGGTAGCGTTGTGAGTAGAGTATGTACTGAGATTTTTTTTTTCTTGAGTGGCCCTGCATGATAGCTTGTTTGTCAAGGCTGGACACTTTCCCAACATTCCCCATTACTAGGACTAATACCATGGCCACACTAGCATATGTCAACCGCGTGAGCACTGTTTGAAGTATTAGATATTTTGTCTTCGTATTTTATAAAAGATGTATAATTTCCCATGTCATAGTACCCATCACAGGAATATTGCACCAAACAACTTTGAATCAATTTCTTAATAAGGATTTCTAAGTAGACTATTATATAATTATTTTGAACACTTCCTGGAAACGATGTTCAGAATACTGTCTATGTTGACAGTGCTGAAGTCTCATCCAGAAATGACTCTTAAATTACTATATGCATTTCATCAATACCCAAGTAACCACAAGCATTATATTATTGCACATATTCAATCCAAAATCAACATCGGTAATGCGGAATCGCACCAGTTCAACAGTTGTCAAGTAATAAAGCGTTAGATAAGTTTGAAAAAGTAGTGATGCATTACCAATGCAATAATGCTACTTTAGCAATGTCTTATGGCATTACAAAAGATATAGCTTTAGTTCGATCTTAGTGGGGCCCTTTTCAGCTTGCTATTGCATGCTATTATAGCCTCGTGGTTACTTGGGTACTGTGTTGTGAATAGTTCAATAATTACAATTACCCATTATGCAGTCTATGTCGACAACTAGTGGTACTGAAGTCAACCCCAACAAACACTATGATATCAGAAGTTTACCTGATTATATGTTTACCTTACTTCTAAAACTACATTCTTCAAAATATTATCGTTAATGAATAAACTTCTACATCCATATTTTGCTTATGGACATTTGTTAGCTTTGAAACTTCTAATCAATCTGGGGAATCTATAATCTACTAAATATTTCGTACAAGAGAAAAAATATGGTGAATTCTAAAATGCGCCTTTATAACAAACTCATTATTGTAAAACCTTATTGAATAATAAAATTAAAATACGTACAAAAAAAGTGTTTCGAGTTTTTTTTTGTTTCAACTTTACAGGCTCTTAATTTTACTGTCGCTATTATTTTAGTAATTTTAGTCCTTAGGTTTTAAGTGAACAAAAACAAGTGTAGGGAATTAATAAATCAACGTTTTACAAAACAAAAACAAAAACACTGCGTTACAATACAAGTTTTGTGTACACGCCTGCTAGTGAATTCCTAAGTGGGCCCTCTACGTTCTAATTTCGATTTTGATCTAGTAAACTCTAATACCCCGAACGATTTCTAGGTTCATAGGCGTAGCCAGGGTTGAGGGCAGGTGGGGTCGACTGGGCAACCAAATTTAGCCTTTGTGAAATGGATTTGGAAACACAATCATATTCCGAAAAAATAGTCATGCCGGGAAATGGCCTTTGGGAAATGGTTTCTGGGAAATTATCTCTAGCAAATTATCTCTGGAAAAAAGACTTTGGAAAAGGGACTTTGAGAAATAGCATCTGGAGAAAAACGGGAAAGCAATAATTTCCCGAAAAAAAATTAGGACAAAGATCAACTAATTAAAATGGCGTCTTTTGAATGGGCTCAAAGAAATTGTTTCAGAAAAGTTATTATTTCCCGAAAACAAGAAGAACACATATCTACTCTTGAAAATTGGTCAATCCGGGAAATGACCTCTGGGAAAAGGATTCCTGGAAATGGCGTCTGGGAAATAGCATCAGAAAAATAGTTCCCGAAAAACAATCAATTTCCCGAAAAAAGAAGGACAGATATCCGCTCTGAAAAATTAGTCATTCTGGAAAATTGTTCCCGGGAAATGACCTTTGGGGAAAGGCCCCTGGAAAATGATTTCAGTAAAGCATTTTCCGAAAAAACGAGGACAGAGATCCGTTTTGAAAAATTATTCATTCCGGGGAGTGGCCTCTTGAACATGGCTTTTGAAAAATGGGCTCTGGGAAATGCATTCCGGAAAATGATTCTGGCGGCTTTTTGTTGCCATACCCCGCCTAAATTAAATCCTGGCTACAGAATTCTGGACGGGGGCCTGGCCCCTAGGCACCCCCAGTAGTTACGCCAATGTTGATCCATCCAAAGCTTGGGGTGGTACGGTTTCGGATGATTTTTGTTTAGTTGTGTATCGAAAACATACATTTTTAAATGTTTAAATCCGTTAGGTACACTGAGAAAATATTTCACTTAGCTTGTACTTGAAACACATGAAGGTATTTTCCAAAACTAAAACAAGTGACTTGTACATGAATATCACATAGAATTAGAAATTCTACTTGTCTAATCATTTACATTTCACTGGACACATAAGGTTCACTTGATTTTGCAAAGCATTCTCCACTTCTTGAAAGTTAAGTGAGTTTCTAGTGGATATTTTCCACTGATTATGTGAATATTTTTTTGTATGTAGTGAATTGTGTAAATATGGTTTGTGCGCTTGCTGCCGGTAATTGCAAACCAGTCCCAACTGCATTTTTATCGAATTTGAATCAGAACCAGATTTTAAAAATTGAATATGAATATGATGTTGTGATGCTGCTGATCCTCAAGTTTCTTTAGTTTTGGTTGTTTTGACGGTTAAAATATTAAAATTGACAGCAAAAAAATTGTTCATGTGACATAATATATTAAATTAATCATACTTTCAGTGAGGGTAAACTGAACACTTAATTTGTTGTACATGAGTATTGCACTTGATGTTCTGCCCAGGCAATGAAAACAACCCGACTTTTCTGTATGACAACCCGAATAAAAAATTCTCATAGATTTACAATTGAATATATTGTAACCATACAATAAAATCTATAGTATTTACGATAAATAGTATTGTTCACAACGATAGGATGACAATAAGAGTTATTGTTACCAAAATAGAATCTAATCATTCCGCATCGAACGCTGAAGAGCTTCGGTTCAGTTTTTTTCGCACTTTTGCGCACAAAAAAGGTGGGGGTGATTCAAAAATGACGTCCATCAAATTTCAGGTTTTTCAACCCCCTCCCCCCTCTGTCACACTTTGTCACAAATATGATTACCCCCCCCCATTGGACGTCACACTTCTGAAAAAGAATATATGCATATTGGTTTTATCGATTTCAATAATAACGTGTATTTTAGTTCAAATTGAATCATTTACATGTGTAAAGTTCTTCTGTCCACGGATAAGGGAAGTGTGTTTTGATGGAAATAACTGGCAGAGATAAGTCAAGATATTTGTTCGACATTTTTTCTTCTGCATAAAACGTAGTTTTTTAAATATTTTTTTTAAACTGCACTCACTTAAGAAACATTTTAGTTTTGAATTTAAAATAATCTTAGTTAAAAAGTAGAAGAAAAACTTGACTGATTATGATTCAGAAATGCCTATTCAATTAATAATTTCATTGTATATTTTTATTACTCTTGATAAATATTAAAGTTGCGATAGTTTTTGAAGATTCAAAAACAAAGCTTTATTAAAATATGGTGATTCGTAGATTTTTCTCTAGACCACATCGGTATGAGTGGCTACATTAACATCTTTACAACCATCGAACCAATTAGATTACAATGGATAAAATTTAAGAAATGGGGAGTTTTAGTTGAGTTTATATCATTTTTAGATTTTCCAATAATACTTACTTTAAAAATTCATAACTCATGAACCACACTCATGCACTTACACATCTATGTATGAGATAACCCCGGGTCTAATGTGGAAACCGGTGTTTTTTCCTCACTTTTGTGCATAAGTAACAGATTTTTGAGCAAAAGTTACCGCATAATCGGGCAAAATCTGGCTTAAACACCATTGACTGATCTCAGTTCAGCTCTGGTGAATAATTTAAGTTTTCAGTGCAAACTTTGTAAAACATCAATTGAGTTTTAAAAAGTGCTTGAAATTTTCTAATCAATATTCAGGAAAGATATTTTACACAACATTATTTCACGGTTCAGGAAAATTGTTCGGAACAATCAGAAAAACACCGTTTGTATGGCGAAAAACATCAAACCAACTTTTATGCGATTGCAAATTTTGATATATCGATATTGGATGTTGATCTCGAGATATGGAAAATTATATGGAAACATACATAATTTTTCTTGTAGAGAAGACGCGCAAAACATCATGCCTCGTAGAAAAAAGTTCTGAAAAATCTTGAAATTACTCAAAAGTCCGAAAAAGAATATCATCCGAAAGCGAAAAAGAAATGAAATCATGAATATTCCAACAGAAATAATTGTTTTTGATTGCAAAATTTGATATTTAGAACAATAAAATTTGAAAGCGGTGAGTTTTTTGTTTTTGAAATATATCGAGGATTTTCGTGAGTTACATTGAACAGTCTAGGAAATTCTACTGATATTTTATACTGGGAGATCAAAAAATGATCGCACCTTGACATGGGTTTCAAAAAATCAATATTTCAATTTTGTGGGCAATTTTGGTATAGACGATGTTATTTTTCGATTTTCCTGAGCCCTAGAAATTTTTGTGTAAAAAATTTGCAATTTCATAATTTTTCAGTTTGCTGAGATAATTTAAAGCCCTTTCCACCACAAGAATGTTTTCCTTAGACGATCAGTTATCGAATTTCATAATTTTACCCTATTTTGAAATTTCCATACAGGACTGAAATCATAATTTCTTGTTGATAATAAATTGATTGATTTTTTTTCGCAAAGGATGGTGTTTTATTCAAAGTTCCCGACAGTTTCTCTCAACGTTAAAATTGTGTGCAACACTTAGTCTAGATCATATTTTTTATTGCCAAGAAAATTTCAAGCACTTTTCGATTCCTTAATTATAAACTTTTTAAAGTAGCAGGTTCTTCCTGACCGCAATCCTTAGCACTGTCCCATATTCTATAAAATCAAGATTTCAAGATTTATAATATTTTTGTTACTTTCAAAATAGAATATGCTAACTGAAAAGATTGTTCGCGTACGTATTTATTTTTAACAATGCTGATTTTTTCTATAAAAAATGTACATGTTACTCCAAATTCATAGCCTCACCTCTCTGCACAGCTGACGCTCCATGCTGACCAAGATCAACCAACGTCTTCAGCAACTAACGATTATTCCAGAAAGTATAAGCACAGACAGACGTTTAAGCAAGAGCAAAATTAATCGATAACTTTGTGTAAATTTTCAAATCACCAGCAAGCGCTAGCGTAAGCAACTGTTGCTTCACTAACGCTACGTAGTTCACTTGGTCGAGGTGCCTACTGATGTGGTGAAGTTGCGGCATCTGCTAGCATGTCAAAATATCACTCGGTCTTTCGCCACATGCCACCCGATATTGACACGATGTTTTGACGTGCAATTATATGCCACATATCGTCTACAAAACTGACAGATTTGCTTTTTGCTAAATGCTTATTGACATTTCTAGACAAAATAGTCAAAAGGTCGAAAGTAACATTTGGTGCTTGATCCCACCAACAAAATAGCACCAGAAATAGATACAAGGAGTTATTACCCTCCAGTTGGTAGTGGATGTAGATGTTAGGAACCTGGTATTTCCAGGAAATTTCAGTTTTAAGTCATTGTTCACAAATGTTACTTTCGACCATTTGACGATTTTCTCTAGATTTGGCGATTCCTTTCAAATTGACGGTTGCGGAAATTTACACAAGTCGAGATTCAAGCTTGAATGGCTGTGGTATAAGCACACCTTATTTAAACGGTCATTTTGAATATAATGAAATATTTCAACATGTTTTGGCTGCGTCCTTTTGTTTGCTCATTTCTGAATGACAAAGCATAAAAAAGTGCTCAGTTTTGTGTTACCTATCAAAATGCGCGGTCTTACTCCGGAACACCGAAAAAGTATCGTGCACAAATGGTGCACTGTGAGCGGACTCTCCTTAAGAAAATTGGCCAAAGAAGAGAGTATAAGCGTCGGAGCTGTACGATCTGCGGATCGAAAATATAGAGAACAGTGTACGTTTGAAGATGCGCCAAAGAGTGGTCGGAAATCCCGTCCTGTTAGTTCGGATATCGATAAAAAGATCTGGGATGGCTACAAGCGTAAACCAGCGACTTCCGCTCGGGATGTTGCGAAAAAACTAGGGACCTCGTCGAGTAACGTCATGCGTGCCAAAGAAAGACTTGGGCTAAAAACATACAGAAAGCAGAAAAAACCCAAAAGAAACCCAAAACAGGCCACGTCCGTGAAACTACGGGCCCGCAAACTCTACGATTCGTTATTGTGTAGAAACCCTGGTTGTATAATAATGGACGATGTGAAACTAGATTACAAAACGCTTCCCGGACCACAATTCTGTACTGTAAGCGAAGACAAAGACATCCCCGAAACGGAGAAGGCAATTTTTACCGAAAAATTCGGAAAGAAGGTTATGGTTTAGCAGGCAATATGCGAGTGTGGTAAGACATCTAGTCCGTACATCACAACGGAGACGATGAACACCCAGAAATACGTTGAGGAATGTCTCCAGAAGCGATTATTGCTGATGATCAGACAGCACGAAAGACAAGTAGAATGGTACAAAAGTCAAAATGTATGTTTCGTGCCGAAAGACATGAATCCGCCGAACTGCACGGAGTCACGGCCAATCGAGACTTTTTGGGCTTTAACCAAAGCAAAGCTTCGAAAATTCATAAAACCAGCGGACGACATCCAAATTTTTTAAAAGATTGACCAAAAGTGGTCAAAATGGTGGGAATTACCACTGTGTAGAAGCTAATGGGTCATTGTCAGCGACAGAGGCCAGGTCGTTCAGTACCATCCCAAAGCCAACTGGGTCGATTTGAAATCAACCGCCTTGAGCACTAACGCTACCACATTACTTTGACAGTTGTTTCGATTGTCTGTCTACACAATACCTCTAGCGAATAAAAGCGACCACAAAGTAACACTACGAATACTTTAAAATTTAGATCAGATAGCTTAAATTCTATTATTAATTAAGACACATTAAAATTGTAAGTAAAAGTTGAATTTATTTAAAATAATGTTAACTTAAAGTTGATATCTACAGTTCAGCACAAATATTGAAGAATATACAGTTAAATTAGACGAAAAACATACGCAACAGAAGGTCTGCTGGCTTAAAAACCTTTAGTATATCTTTCGGTTTCGAAGCTTCCGTTTTCAAGGTGCTGATTTTCGATTTGAAAAGTTCTTCACAATAGGATTCGTTTTTTATATCTTGCCAGTATTCACACACCACGGTTGGCTTGTTAATTACACAGCGGGTATGCACGACAAAATACAACACAATAGGATTTTCAACAAAATCAAACTTCGACGAAGTTTCAGAATGAAGCACAGCTCATGCGGTTCGTGCTCATTGACGATAAGAACAGTAAATAAATTTTATGCACTCACACAACTAAGTAAAATGTGTATTTTCATTTACCGTACACCCAAAACTTTTAGACGCCTTTGTTTTCGTATTAACGCTGACAAATTTAGATTACCAAATGCAAAATTGTTGGATGTCACATTTTGATAACCCCCAGCCCCCCCTGTCACATATTGTCACAAATTTGATACCCCCCTCACCCCCCTAAAGAGTGGACGTCATTTTTGAATCACCCCGTGGTGCTTTTTTGCTCTGTTTTGTCAACCCGCTATCAACCACGCGGTGATTGAAATTAGTGCACTGATTGAACCACCGATATCCAGCCGAGCGTTCCTTTAGGGAAGCAGACATTCCCGGCCGAGTCCGACGGATGATCTGTCCAGCCAGTACCCTCGTCAAACACCCGAGGGGAAAAAGTGTAACCCCATAAAGCATCATCGCAGCAGAGAAGGTCATCGCTCCATCCACTGCCGGTCAGCAAGCGTGTAAGACCAAAATAAGTCTCACTGAGGCCAAAAGAGACGGTGGTCTGCTAGTGGAAGAGATTTGTACATCCCTACACTGGCTAGTCGAGTTCTGTAGTCTGTGTGTTAAATCATCGCTCAGTCTACTACCCTTCTTGAAAACACGAGGCATTCATTCGTCTGTGAGTAGTGTGCTATTCAAGTCGTGGTTGGAAAAGGCCGGGGCTCGACTAGTTTAGTGATTAATATTTGGTTGGTTAGTACGGTTTAAGTTTACATTTCAGAAGTGGGATTCACTACGCCAAGGTATATCATGGTTTGTATGCAGGAAAATGCAGGTAAATTTGTCTAAAAACTGGGTAAATAGTCAAGAATTGTCTCGAACAGATGCCATTTTCAAGAAATATACAATGTGACCGCATTGCTTTATGCAAGTGTATGAGAGTATTATATATGTATAGATATACAGTGGTTCCATTATAGATTTACAGCGGCTCTTCAAAGCGAAGCTTGAAATGAAATGAACAACTACATGAATATCTTTCCTTTCCATAGGTTGATCTTGCATTCTGATTATTGATGTGTGTGAGAGTGTGAAATGGGCGCCCATGAATGTGACGAGTATGTGTGTAAAAATCTCTAAACGGTATACTGTGGCTGTTAGCTCAAAGCGTATATGTAGATACGATAGAAGGGCATCGATGTGATTGCTTTGCGGGAGACGCCATTACAAAACTGCTTCTTTAGTTGTACAGACGCTACTTTAATTCTGACGCAATAAAAGCATCCGATTAGGAAAATACAAAGCGATTGAAATAGTCTTTAGGTTCTGCATCGTTGTAAAAAGTGCTAAAAAGGATTTGCAGCACAGGTAACTAGAATTGGACACTCTGTCGGTCTTGATAATAGCAAATCGTGTTCCCTGTTTCAGTCCACCGTCAGCCATTTTAAATTAGTTCTTTGGCTAATTGATTGAAATATCCGTTCCGGCTACTGGTAAGTGCTGAAACCAATTTTGGCAATTAATGTCGTCTGTAATTAATATTCGATTATGCCAATAGGCAATATGGAAAGGGTGCGGGTCGACTATCCTCGCCAACCGAGAGCTGGCAACCATCGCGACGATCAAGATGTGGGGCTCGCGATGCGTTCAAATGAGGTGGAGGCAATCATATCGGAATTCGATCCCGACACCAACCGTGGTCAGTCTGCTGAGGAGTGGCTGAACGAAATAGATTCTATGGCCGAGATTTTTGGGTGGGACCAGAGACGTACGTTGCTGTATGCATGCATGCGGCTGAAAGGTCCTGCAAAGTTTTGGTTCGATGGATGTAAGCAGGAACTTCGCACTTGGCAACTGTTCAGAGAAAGACTACTGGAAAATTTCCCCACTGTCGTTGACACAGCTGGAATCCACAAAAGATTGATTAATTTGAAGCGGAAACCAGATCAATCGGTGGAATCATATTTCCATGAAACAGTTGCCATGGGACGGAAAATAAGACTGTCTGATGATCTAATCAAACAGTACCTGATTAATGGTCTTCCATACGCATCCACCCGTGCCGTCATGTCACAGGACCCTGCTGTAACCCTACCCCAGTTCCTGAACGCGTTGATCCGGGTGGAACGTGCAACTAAAGATCGTGAGAAGCGGTATGCTGATGCCAGTGGACGGTATGGAATCAACAAGACACCAGGAAGGAAACCAATGGATACTCGAAAATCGTTGGATACCAGCCGTGTGGACGTAACTCCTCATAGCAAAACTCCGGCCAGAGTTGAACAGCAACCAGGATCGTCGAAGAGGCCCGTAACAACGCCGCAGAACCCAAAGAAGCAATGCTTCATTTGTCGAGCTGAAGATCATCTGGCACGCAAGTGTCCTCAGCGAAAGGATTTTCGTTCCGAGGTGGTACCGAATCGCGCCACCATATAAATAATGTGGTTTACAGTAAAATTGCTCTCATCAAAGGGGTTCAGATCACTGCTTTTGTTGATCTAGGTAGCGAGAGAACGCTATTGGCGGAAAACGTTGCGAGAAAACTAAATCTACACATTAAAAATGAGAATTCAGTGCTGAAAGGATTCGCCGGAGGTGTGTGCACGACAATAGGAGCGGTGACCGAGCAGATCAAAATAGATGATTATGCAAACGAGCTGAAGATACTGGTGGTACCCGACGGTGTGATGCAGCACGACTTACTAGTGGGAGACGACTACTTCAATAAAAAGGGAGTCACCGTAATGAGGGCGGCAAATTCGATCACCATTAATTGCGAGGAATCAGTAATCATGAATGTGGAATCGACAATGAGCCAAACTGCCCGAGCCCCACTGACAATCGGAGATATAAATGTTGAACTGGCTGTCTCGGAAAATATTCGCTCCAAACTAGTGGATTTAGTTAATCGATATCGCAACTGTTTTGCATTGAATCTAAAAGAGATCGGTTACACGGAAATCGAAACGATGCACATCTCGCTCAAGGAGGATAGAGTAGTGAGGCATGTCCCGTACAGGGTGGCGTATGGCCACCGAAAGTATTTACAGGATGAGATAAAGGATCTTTTGGAGAACGACATTATAGAGGAGTCAACATCGGAGTTCGCTAGTCCCGTGGTAATTGTTCCAAAACGTACTGGTGGACATCGAATGTGCGTGGATTATCGCATGCTTAACGGAATAATCCAAAAAGAATATTTCCCCACCAGTATCGTGGAAGAAGAAATCAACAACCTCAGTGGCAAACGCGTTTTCACTTTACTCGATATGATGAGTGGCTACTTACAAATCGGTGTCGCAGAAAATTCCCGGAAATACACCGCATTTGTTACACCGGATGGACAGTATCAATTCAAGCGTGTGCCATTTGGACTTTCTAACTCCGTGAGTGTATTTTGCCGGACGATGAGCAAAATCATCGAACCGTTGAAGGATGAAGGAATTTCCTTTTATTTTGACGATGTACTGATTGCCACCGAAACAATTGAAGAAAACTTGGCACTGCTGGAGCGCTTCCTGATAGAGGTGTCGAAATCAGGAATGACACTCAAAGTGAGTAAGTGCGAATTCTTGAAAACATCGTTGGAATATCTGGGACATATTGTCACGGAAGGCTGTGTTTCACCTGGAGAAGCGAAGACTGAAGCTGTGGAGAAATTTCCGATTCCCGAAGATGCACGAAGTGTCAGGCAGTTCTTGGGTCTCACGGGGTACTTTCGTCGCTTCGTCCAAAACTACGGACAAATAGCAGCTCCACTGACGCGACTAACTGGTAAGGTTCCTTTTATCTGGGGTGAAGCTGAACAAGAAGCTTTCCAGAAACTCAAATTTGCCTTGACGCGACGACCTGTTCTGGCCCTGTATGATCCCACTCTTGAACATGAAGTTCATTGTGACGCAAGCAGTTTCGGATTAGCAGGTATTCTTATTCAGGTCAATGTGAATTATGCCGCGCAGCCTGTGATGTACTTCAGCAGAGCAACAACTGATCCAGAGTCCCGATATCACAGCTTCGAATTGGAAGTACTGGCGGTGGTTGAAAGCTTGAAGAAATTTCGTTACTATCTGCTTAACAAGCACTTCACCGTATTCACTGACTGCCAATCTTTAGCCTTAACGCGTGCTAAGAAGGAACTCAATCCTCGTATAGCTCGTTGGTGGTTAACTATCCAAGAGTACTCGTTTGATTTGAAGTTCCGATCAGGACGGCACATGAATCATGTTGATAGTCTTAGTAGGAATGCGGTCCGATCGATTGAAGGTAACGAGCAAGTGATGGCAATTACTATTGATAGTTTCGATTGGGTGGCGGCGCTTCAACTGCAGGATGGAAAAATCTGTAAGGCGAAGAAAATGTTAGAAGGAGTATTGGCACCTGAGAAGGATATCGTGAAGAGTTACAAAGAGGTCAACGGTCGCATATTCCGCGTAACCCCAAATGGCCTGAAGTTTGTAGTACCTACGAAGGTTCGCTTTCATGTCGTCAAGTCATTGCACGACGATATGGGGCACCCTGGCATAGAGAGATCACGTGAGCTAGTAAATCAGGACTTCTGGTTCGAAAATATGAATGCATTCATCAAACAGTATGTAAAATGTTGCATTGAGTGTGCAGCAAATAAACGGGGCCTTGATGAGACCCGGATTCAAATCCACACTCACCTGAAACAACCCATACCTTTTTGGGTCGTTCACGCGGATTATTGTGGTCCTTTTCCTAAAAGCAAAAGGCAAAACACCCAAGTCCTTGGCATCATCGATGCTTTTACAAGGTTTATCATCCTTCGTCCCACGAAAAGTTGTAGTACAGCTGGAGTAATTTCCGTATTGAAAGAAATTTCACAGTACTTCGGAATGCCAAAGGTGCTTGTAACAGACCGAGGAGCCGCGTTTACGTCCAAAACTTTTGCGGAATTTTGTGAAGAAAGGGATATGAAACTCTCGCTAGTAGCAGCCAAGACGCCGAGAGCCAACGGACAGATTGAAAGGTGTTTCCAGTTCGCCACCAATGCTTTGAAATGTTTTTCTTCCGACAAAGATGAGCGTGACTGGGATTTACATCTACCAGCAGTCCAATGGGCAATGAATACCATGAAAAACCGAACTACTGGAGAGAGTCCTCAGGTCATGCTGTTTGGTTACCGCCCGAGGAATGCCTTGAACAACAAATTGCTCAATGCATTACGCGATGAATCTGATGTAGATGACGAAAAAGAGTTGCTTCCGGAAATCAGGCAAAGGGCCCTTGAACAAATGACACGCAACTCCGAGAAACAAGCTGAACGGTACAATGCTTCTCATAAGGCTCCTCAGTGTTATAACGTAGGCGATTTGGTTCTTCTACGGTATGAGCCCCCAGCAGATGGCGGTTCACGGAAATTGATGCCGCGATACCGTGGACCATATGTGGTCGATCGAGTACTAGATGCAGACCGGTACGTAATCAAGGATACACCTGCAACTCAAGTGACTCAAAAACCGTTCGAGTCCGTATATGCAGCGGATAAGATCAAACTGTGGGGCCACCCACCGGAGGACAATTTTCCAGAGGTCGACGAGGAAGATATCGGATGAACTATGAACTGTGTACCTGTGCCAATGAGATGAGTAATGATAACAATGATTATATTTGAACTGATAACTGTATTTCAATGTAAAATATTGATTTGAACTAACATCAAAATGAATTGTTTCAATGATAACCTTCTAGTTGTTCTAGTTATTCTGTGGTTGCTATGATTGTCATACGCTCGATGTTTACTTTAATCGACACTGAACCAAAACGTTATCATCTAGTGGAAAGATTGGTAGATTAAAAAAAGGTCCAATTTTGAGCAGAAATATGGTTGAGAATAAGTGCGAATTATAACTCTGGATTTGTCAAGTAATGGGTCAAAAAAAAATAAGGGAGCTTCTTTTCCATGGACTTTGATAGTACGTACACTATTAGTATGAAAAATTTAAAAAAAAATCATTAATATTAAATTACTGTTATGTAACGGTTCTTTGAGAGTTACAACTCAAAACAATTGATGCAATACTGGTTATAGTAACGGTTCTTTGAGAGTTACTGATAATCGAAAGACAACGGAACGTGATGAGTTGTCAATTAGATATTAGATATAATACTTCAAGGATGATTAAAGGGCTATCTCCGGGTCGGAGATAAGCAGGATGGCCGAATGTAAGACCAAAATAAGTCTCACTGAGGCCAAAAGAGACGGTGGTCTGCTAGTGGAAGAGATTTGTACATCCCTACACTGGCTAGTCGAGTTCTGTAGTCTGTGTGTTAAATCATCGCTCAGTCTACTACCCTTCTTGAAAACACGAGGCATTCATTCGTCTGTGAGTAGTGTGCTATTCAAGTCGTGGTTGTAAAAGGCCGGGGCTCGACTAGTTTAGTGATTAATATTTGGTTGGTTAGTACGGTTTAAGTTTACAAGCGGTGCTTTGTCTGCGAGCAACAGCAGAAAGTGCCACACCGGCACGCTGCAAGGGCAAGTAAATAGCACATTTTTGTTATTGTTCCCTCATCTGTTAGTGTCTTTTGTACATCTCTCTCCCGTATAGTGAATCATTCTGCATAGGGTGGTTCAAAAAATATCGCTTTTTATAGGGTGGTTCAAAAAAATCATCTCATATATTTTTTTTTTACTTATTTTTTTTTTCTGTTCTTGAATTTGTTTTTTCATGGACGATTCTACGGGGGGCGTCTTGCCTCCCAAAGATGTTTTTAGGGCGCGCTGTTACCAGCCGTCTTCTGCTTCTACCTGGGTTGTCTACTTTCGGCAGAAAGTGAAAGCCTTAGATTTTTTAGGCATAAAAAGAAATTTGACGCGTCGTTATCCGGGGACCGAATTTCATCAGGTCAACCGAAAAAAACTGCGTGTTACTGCACGTACATATAAAATTGCAAATGATATTGCTAGTGACGTAGGTTACAATGCCGAGTACTACGTCTGCATCCCATCTCGAGATGTGGAGATAGATGGTGAGGTTTCTGCAGCGAGCCTGACGTGTGAAGACGTTATGGAAGGTATGGGGCGACTTCCTAATTCTGTTTCGTCTATCATTGAAATTTTAGAATGTAAACAATTGCATGCATCATCAATGGTAGATGGAAGAAAGACGTATTCACCGTCGGACTCGTTTCAAGTTACCTTCGCCGGATCAATTCTCCCAAAGTTTGTTGAAATCGATAATGTTTTTTTCCCAGTGCGCCTTTTTGTACCAAGGGTATTTAATTGTACCAAGTGCAAACAGTTGGGTCATACGGCTACTTTTTGCGACAACAAGCCCCGTTGTGGCAAATGCGGCCAAAGGCTCTAGAGGATGCTTGCCAACAGGAAGCAACAAAGTGTGCTTACTGTGGCAAAGAGCCTCTCCATGATTTGCAGAATTGCCCTGAGTACAAGAAGCGCACTGGTAATGTGAGACGTTTCATTCAAGAACGCTCCAAGCAGACGTATGCAGAAATGTTAAAGTCGCAAAACGGAGCGTCTGCATCGTCTGCATCAGCCCCCAGAAATGAAAATCCTTTTATAATTTTGTCTTCCGATGAACTGGACTCTGACGAAGCCGATGAGAGTGGATTTCCGGAGGTACACGCCCCCGGTAAAAGGAAGCCTAGTAGTTCCCCGGGTGTGCGCCGGAAACAAATAATAGCCACTCTCAAAAGCTTGCAAAAAAATGGAGGTAGCGGGGGTCCATTTAAAAAACCGAATAAATCGGTAATAGCTGATGCATCCGTTCCTAGCTGTAGCTATGCCGCCCCGCCGCTACCTAATAACAGTAACGGTAAGAGGTTGCCAAAAACACAAAAAAAAAGTACTACGTCTGCTCGCAATTCTAAGAATATCCCGTCCAAGCGAGGTAAGATTAATTTTAGGGACATTGTGGATAACATTTTAAATGCTCTTGGTCTTTCGGATGCTTCACCGCTCCGAGGACTTATTGACCTGCTTATTCCTATAGTTGGAAACTACTTCAAGCAATTGACTGTATCATGGCCCCTCATTGGTGAATTCATATCTTTCGATGAATAATTTGTCGAGCGAGGTTCAAGATATGATCACCGTATTACAATGGAACTGTCGTAGTCTAATACCTAAATTAGACTCGTTCAAGTATTTGATTCACAATTCTAATTGTGATATATTTGCTCTCTGTGAAACATCGCTTTCTTCTGAAGATGAATTAATCTTTCACGATTTTAACATTATTCGCCTGGACCGAGATGATTCATATGGTGGCGTCCTTTTGGGGATCAAAAAATGCTACCCCTTCTATAAAATCTCACTCCCAATAATCTCAGGCATTGAAATCGTCGCTTGCCAAATAAATGTAAAGAATAAAGATCTTTGCATTGCTTCTGTCTATGTCCCTCCGAGGACATCAATAAACCGCCGTCAACTCTGGAGTTCAATTACATTACTTCCATCTCCAGTTCTTATTCTGGGTGATCTGAACTCCCACGGTACTGCTTGGGGCGAACAATACGATGACAATAGAGCGGGTATTTTTTATGACTTATGCGACGATTTCAACTTGACCATCTTGAACACTGGGGAAGCGACACGAATAGCAAAACCTCCTGCCAGGGAGAGTCGACTTGACATATCTTTGTGCTCTAATTCACTATCATTAGATTGTCTGTGGAAGGTAATCAATGATCCCCATGGTAGTGACCACTTACCAATTATTATCTCAATCACAAATAGTTTTCAAAAAACAGACCAGTCAATCCATGTTGCTTATGACCTCACGAAGCATATTGATTGGCAACATTTTACATCGGCGGTAACCCTTGGTATTGATTCTACCGATCCTCTTCCACCATTAGAAGAGTATCGTTTTCTTTCCGAACTGATGTACAAAAGTGCATTAGAATCTCAGAAACGACGTGTTCCAAGTGCATCCCTCAAAAGAAGACCCGCCACCCCTGGATGGGATGACGAATGCACTAAGTTGTATCTTGAGAAATCCGATGCGTTTAAAGATTATCGTAGACATGAAACATGTGAGCTTTTTGATAGGTACCTAAAGCTTGAAAAAAAGCTTAAAAACTTACTCAAAGCAAAGAAACGCAATTATTGGCGTTCGTTTGTAGAGGGACTATCTAGAGAAACCTCGATGACAACGCTTTGGAGAAAGGCTCGTTACATGCGAAACCGCTCATCCTCCAATGAGAGTGAAGAGCACTCCATGCAGTGGATATTCGACTTCGCTAAAAAGGTTTGTCCAGACTCTGTCCCAACACAACCGAATTTACGGGATTCCACCCGAAGTAACGGTTTTCTGGACGAACCATTCACAATGTTGGAATTTTCAATGGCACTTCTTTCATCGAACAACTCTGCTCCGGGAAGCGATATGATTAAATTCAACCTTCTGAAAAATCTCCCCGATATCGCTAAAAGACGATTACTTAACCTGTACAACACTCTCTTGGAATTAAACATAGTTCCACCCGAATGGAGACAGGTTAAAGTAATAGCTATTGAAAAGCCTGGGAAACCAGCGTCTGATTACAATTCTTACTGTCCGATCTCTATGCTATCATGTTTAAGGAAATTGTTAGAAAAAAATGATCTTATCAAGACTTGACCGTTGGGTTGAATCAAACAACCTGCTATCAAATACGCAATTTGGTTTCCGAAAGAGCAAAGGAACAAACGATTGTTTAGCGTTGCTTTCATCTGATATACAACTGGCCTTTGCACACAAGGAGCAATTGGCTTCAGTGTTTCTGGATATTAAGGGCGCATTTGATTCAGTTTCCATGGATATACTGGCAGATAGTCTGCACAGTAGTGGTTTACCATGAATTTTAAATAATTTTTTGTATAATTTACTGTCAGAAAAACAAATGACCTTCATTCTAGGCCAACTGACAACTTCCAGAATTAGCTACATGGGCTTACCCCAAGGCTCATGTTTAAGTCCCTTACTTTATAATTTTTATGTTAAAGATATTGATAACTGCTTGGAAAAATAGATGCACGCTAAGACAACTTGCAGACGACCGCGTGCTGAAGTCTTGCAAAGACCATTGCAAAATTCCCTAAATAATCTGTCCATCTGGGCCAGAAATTTGGGGATCGAGTTTTCACCGCAAAAAACCGAATTGGTAGTGTTTACTAGAAAGCGGTTCCCAGCCCAACTGCGTCTCAAGCTGTTGGGAAGAGACATTACCCAATCTTTGACCTTCAAATACCTTGGGGTCATGTTTGATTCAAAATGCACTTGGAGTACTCACATTGCGTATTTAAAACAGAAATGTCAACCAAGGATCAATTTTCTAAGATCAATTTCCGGAACATTGTGGGGTGCACACCCGGAAGACCTAATTAAACTCTACAAAACAACTATTCTTTCAGTTCTCGAATATGGCTCTTTTTGCTTCCTCTCAGCAAGAAACAGCCACCTCATTAAATTGGAACGCGTTCAATATCGTTGTTTACGTATTGCCCTTGGCTGTATGCATTCAACGCATAATATGAGCCTGGAGTAAAGTTCTGGCAGGAGTAAAACCCTTACAGAACCGCTTCTGGGAGCTCTCATCTAGAATACTGATCAAGTGTGGAATCAGTAACAACCTTGTGATTGAAAACTTCGAAGAAATGCTCGAATTGAGTACCCAGTCTAGATTTTTGCGAATCTATATTAACTATATGTCATCCATTATTAGTCTTCCATGCTACAGTTCTCCTAGTGTACGCTTCCCTTATCACAGTTCCTCCATTGATTATGATCTCTCCATGAAACAGGCCATTCAAGGAGTTCTAGATCAACTTCGGCCTATTATAATTCCCCATATTTTTATTGAAAAGTACCAACATGTCAATTGCAATAGTAGATTTTTCACTGATGGGTCGCGCATTGATGGATCCACTGATTTCGGTGTTCACAATGAATACTCTTCTGCCTTCTGGAAACTTCAGGAACCTTGTTCCGTATATGAGCTGGCAGCAATCAATTTCGCATTGGGGATAATTTCCGGCATGCCCATAGACCATTATTTCATCTTCTCAGATAGTCTCAGTTCTATTGAGGCCCTGCAGTCGATGAAAACAGTGAAGCACTCATCTTACTTCCTTGCACAAATAAGGGAGCAGATGTGTGTGTTTGTCGAAAGATCATTTAAGATTACCTTTGTATGGGTCCCCTCACATTGCTCAATTCCAGTCAATGAGATGGCGGACTCTCTAGCAAAGGTGGGCGCACAAGAAGGCGAGATTTTTGAAAGAAGAATTTCACAAGATGAATTTTTCCCATTAGTACGTCAGAGTTCTCTTCAAAGTTGGCAAAACGATTGGACAAGTAATTCTCTTGGGCGGTGGTTACATTCCATTATTCCAAATGTTTCGTCGAGATCGTGGTTCAAAGGTCTGGATGTAAGTCGCGGGTTCATTCGTGTGATGTCAAGACTTATGTCCAACCACTACTCGCTAGACGCACATCTCTACAGAACTAACCTCGTCGATAGCAATTTATGTTGGTGCGGAACCGGTTATGATGACATCGCTCACGCAGTTTGGCATTGCCCGGATAATGATGCCTCCAGGACACGACTATTGGATACCCTAGTGGCCCGAGGTAGACAACCCTTCCGCGAGATAAGAGATGTTTTGGGAATGCGTGATCTTCCCTACATGCAAGCGATTTACGAATTCCTTTGTTTGTCTAATCTAAGAGTGTAACGTCATCACCCCCCTTCCTTCCACTCTAGTAAATTCCCTACCATTGTGTCCCAGTTATACTATCCTTCTGTTTCCGTGCTACTTGTACCTGCCCAGCAAGCTGTGGTCACCCATCTGCGGCTTAGTTCCTGAAAGGGACTACAGGGATCGAGTATTTGGTAGATGTCGCAACCAAAAGCAGCAAATAATGGCTTAAATAAGTTACCTACCTAGCCCTTTTCCAAACGATTATGTGACCCATTAACCTCGAACTAGCCACGAGTAATTGGCATCCCTCTTTTACTAATAACAAAAAGTAAAATGTTTTGTACAACAATATTGAATATCGGCTCCGTAAAGTGTTACACACGCCTGAGCCTAACAAATAAACGAACTGATTAAAAAAAAAAAATATAGAATCTAATGTAAATTGAGCCATCCACAATAGAAAAGGGGGGTTGTTATGTATCTTAACTATAGAAAAAATCATTATTTTCTGAACAAATTTGAGTCAATTACTATTAATTGTATTGTTTCACTATTGTTGAATATCCTAGCATATAGAGTGAATTGTAGATCTATTGTACTGACAATATGCATTTTTTATTTATCTGATTCACGAACAATAAGATTTATGGTCGGAAATAGATTTTAATGTTATTCTATATTATTGTATTGTAACTGTATGGTTATTTTTATCCGGGAAGTGACCTTAAGCTTACAGCAAGGAGAAATTAAATTTGATGTCAATTTTAAGTTTCAACTTAATGTTGACATCAAAAATAGTTTTCAAGTTGCTATCTTTATGGTGTTAGACTTTACTCGGGTATTTACTCCATGCTGAAACTATCAATTCTTTAATTCTTACTCATCAAACACAGTATGCCTGCCGTATGTTGCTACATTATGCACCACCGCTTGTTGATTCTGTTTTGGTACTCTGATACTGATTGCGCATGTTTATGGCACAGGATCTCTCTTGTATTAAGAAAAGTCCTGGAGAGACTGGGCCCAGGGTTGACGGAATAAATAATTGTATCCCAGTCTGAGATGAGCTCTACAGGTATGCAGACAAAAGTGGTCAAGGAAAAGTCGATCAAAAGTGTGGAATCCATATTTTTTCAATAAATTCCAATTTGAAGTTGATAAAAATTGGCAGATTTCAGAGTGACCATTAACACCACTCTTGCTGTAAACTAACGGACGGTTGGGATTATCGGTTGCTGCATTATAAAAAAGGTGTTTGTAATCAAGCTGTGAGATGAAGAAAATGAATCGTTTGCAGTTCTGATGCATGTTTCCAAAAGTGTTTTTATCCTCAAATTCGGGATAGGTTAATTCTTTTGAACATATTAATTCATAAACTAATGAAACTGACTTGATGTGTATTTTTAATATATAGTAAGGCCTAAAATATTTGATTTATGCGGCGGAATACAACAGGTAGCAGATAACATCATGCATATCTGAAAAAAAGTCATTCTCAATTCCATAGAAAAAAAAGGTTGTGAGAATTCTAGGAATCCAGTTGATTTTGTGAATTAAATCAATGTGATACTTTTTATTCCTGAAATTTATCATGCAAAATTTGTACCATGGAATAGTTCTACAGGATTCATCAATTTGTGAATAATCGATATTTTTCACAACATCAAAACAATTGAAATACTCTGTGGAGGTAGCAGCGTGTGGGAGTGAGAAATATAGAGATAAAATCTCTTCTGAAGATCTCCGGAGTAATTTAATGTTTTCATTGCATTGCAAACAAGGATCTATACAGTGAGAAAAAGAAAAGCACTAGAAAGATTTAGTGTTTTCTGAAGATATTGTGAAGATTTGATTGAGTGAATAGAAATTAAAATTTGTTTCAAAGATGTTGCCGACAAACGTTATGTCGTTTATGAAAAAGGTAAGTCTCACATATTCAAGTCATGGAAGTTTTCGATAGCATTAGTACAGATTAGTGTAATACGTTTTGCAACATTAATTGTCATTTCAAATAAGAACGTATTGTTTAACTGTTTTAAGTGCAGCTGGTGCAATTCAAATACAAAATAAGGTATAATAAATTTCTCAAAAGATCTCTGAGAGAAAAATAAAATGAGAGGTGTACTAAGAAAAACTCGTACATGTGCACTTTGCCATAAACTCCAGCGACTACATTAGGTTAAAACGAGTTGACGCAGCTTTTTATATGATAGCAAAAACAATGATGTAAACAAACCTTCCTGAATGTACAACAATCAATATGTGAAATGAATCTAGGTTAGTGTTCTAGATGCACTTGCGTAAGTAATAATTGATAATTGAGCAGTTTTGATGCCAATGCCATTTATAGTAGTATAAGTGGGTGGAAAAAACAGTTTTAGGCTAGCTCAGGAAGTCGAATAATTTTCCACCCGGGCGAATTCTCCGACAAGACTGGAAAGCGAACCAATTTAATCCCGGCATTTTTCTTTTAGTTTCGAAATGATCCCACAGTTGTTCATTTGGACATGATATTATTGCATGTTCTTTGTATATTACCAACAGCTTGATTGGTGATTTTCCATCAAAAATTGTCGAAATGCTGCAAATGCAACATACACAATTCGGCTGACTACTCAAATGAAAACGCATTTCGTCTATTGAGGCGAAGGTGATTTCGCGAAGATACGGAAGGCAAATCCAGATAGACATAATGTATTGGATAGCTGAAGGATTGTATTTTTTTTCTTCTTTCGATCGCAAGGGGTGGACATTGGGAGGTTGGGCGGAGGTCCGGCCAAAATACCATATCCTCCTCTCGATACTTTTTGATTTGCCGGTCACATCCAGCAGGCACTGTTTATCTCCCAGATCACCGCAAGCCCCGAAGGAAAGAACAGAGACTTTGACATTCTCTTTTCGCAAATTGTCAGCCGCAGAAGGACAATCTTCGGGAACTTGGTGTCGAAGGCGCGGAACGATGAGGCCCCCTTGTCGTTGCTTGACTGTTTTTGAACTAGTCGCTGCAAATCAACTGAAAACGCTTACAATTTGTTTCTGTACACAACAGGTTTGCTATGACTAGCAACATAGAATGATGTCGCTCAGAATTTCGTTGATTGCTGGCTTATCACTGCATACTTCTTCTAAGCGTTTCAAGCTTATTGCTCTCAACTTAGTGTTCTGAATGCACTTCCACAGTTATTAATTGAGAGCTTTCGATGCCAGGAATTATTTTAGAATAAGTATGATGATGTGGCAGGTACAATCTTACCCTATGCTCAGGGAGTCGAGAAATTTTCTTATCGAAAAATTCCTAGTTCAGACCGGGAATCGAATCCAGCCACCTCCAGCATGGTGTTGCTTTGTACCCACGCCTTTACCGACTGAGCTAAGGGAGATCCAACACTGCATACATATGACTACTACATAAATATGATGTTTATGATATGTAATCAAATCACAAGAATGGATACTAACAACTAATATTCAAAATTACCTAATAAGTGCGTTTTTAATCAAGCAATCAAAAACAGTCCATACCATTTTCAAATTTTGAAGCAGGTGACTGTTTTGCAAAAAAAAAGTACATTTACCACCTCTGCTCTTTAAAAATGGGTTTTCGAGCTGCCTAAGCAAAGTAATTGGCGATAAAAAGATAAGAAAATCGACGATAATGACGATACCGACCAATTCCATACAGTTTGAAAATTAGCTAGAAAGTTATTATTAATTTCATTTTTAGATACTACGATGTTTAACCTTACTATAGAATTACTTGGATTCCTCAATAGTCAATCGCTAGTTTCCTATTGATTGTTAGTACTTACTGCTTATGCATCTCTCATCAATCATTTCAACATCCTTTTTGAAAATAAAGTTGATTTACGACTGATATACGAAACGTTATGTTCATTTTAGGTTGAAAAGATATCAAATACCCTATTTTTACTTATAATGCCTGTACGGAGAGTGGATGTTTCAGTTTCAACAGGTCTTTTGGTCATTTACAACGAGCATTAGTATACAAAAAAAAAACATTTCGATTTCTCATTGAATCATATGTGTCATTGAGATACAAGATATTAGATATAGCATACGAAAATCGTAACATAAAATTTATATATTTCATGACAAGCAAATATCTCCACGATTTATGATATTAGGCTTCAAAAAACATTTATTAATGTCAACATAACAATATTTGTAATAAAATTGTATGGTTGGCAAATATATTTGATTCCCTATTATTTGTTATGATTGATAAGTTTCTTAAATATAAGTGTCATTTAAGCAGCCACAGAAAGATCTTCTGCAGTAACTTTGTTTGGGAGACATATTCGACGTTAACTTTGTCATCTTAAATATGTTTTTCACCAGCACCTTCAGTCACTCCTTCTGAGTGATTGCCTGATGCTCAGACACGGTCCGCGTCGACTGACGCTTTCGCTCCCTTGCTTGCCCTCACGAGCGACCGGAACCTGGCTTCCGCTTTACGCTCTCGCCTTTTTTTTTTCAGAAGGGAGAGGATGTTGTTAATGCCGGATCGGCTGTATCCTGCAGACACACCTTACAATGTCCAACATCTTCGGTACGGAATTAAGCTAGCAGTTGGAACAAATAATCGCCAGTGCACCCTCAAGGGTGCTTGCTGCCGCCAACTGCGTTCCTACAGCCATTGCGGAGCTCTACGACCAGCCTTGGTAAAAGCACCAGGCCGTTCTGCACGACAGCCGAACTGGACTGCAAACACAACACCAAGTGGCTGTAATCCACCACTTTAGTGTCGTGCTTATAGATGAACCCGCAACGCAAAAGACACGACACGAGCGTACACGCTCGTGAATTGCTTTTGATTCGGGGTTTGATTTTTGGAAAAATACAAGAGCCGAGTGGCTACGATCACAAGAAAGCTCTCAACATACACCCAGTATGACACTGGTTGCCACGGATAGAGCAATGCTCGTCGGATGATTCTAAAAATGTGATAATTGGCTTATTGGTTTGTTTTCTTGGCTGTTGGGTGACGGGCGCATAAGTTGAATGAATTTAACAAGCACGGCTCGGTTAGAAAGAAAATAAATAAACCACGCGTGTATTCTGCAATCGGACACAATCGGAAACACTCGCATCAGCCACGGTGTCCGAAGCCAAACCACGAGCACTGACATTGGTGTTGTACCCACCGTGTTGGGTGTTAGTCTGGAAGCACGGAGTCAAAGTGGCGAATATAATGCACGCGCTAGCGTGGTGCAAAGTAGCTCGGCGTGCAGTGTAGTGTTTGGACATGGCTGTCTACGACTGTCGTAAGACTGAACAAAAATGCGAAGGTGTACCCCTTATACAACATTCATGACTGCCTAGGAGACGTTCCTTACTTAAATATGAAGTCTGTGCTAGAAAAGTACTGTGAATTTGATAAATTTACTCTGAAAAACCGACATCACCTTTCGCAAGTTGTCCAAGAGTGAATTTGATAAATTTACTCTGAAAAACCGACATCACCTTTCGCAAGTTGTCCATGAATAACTATGGAATTGCATATAGAACACTAATTTGAGAGTCGCTATAACACCGCTAGGAACAAATAGAGAGTCTGTAAAATGAAGTAGAATAAGAGGAAGGATGGACTGTATGTTGGTATCTTATAGATAATTTTTGAAAATCAATTGCGTTATCTTTTATTATTTTAAATTATTTTACATGCTGATAATTGATGTTGTTCTTCTGTATTTTTATTTTTCCAAAGATCATATTTATCTTAGTATCTTGTATGTTGTTTGAAACATATTAGCATAAAATCAATACAAAATGTAACATGGCTGTTAAGAGTAATCTTTTTTCTTTCTACAGATGGTCGCACCGGAGGAAGCGCCACCAAATAATACGGAAAGTACTGGCACATTTGGCAAACTCAAACAAACATTATCATCTTCATTGCTAACTGCTCAAGATAGAGGTATTTTTAATTTAAGCTATTCAAGTCGCATGGTGATGTTAAAGAAAAACTTTCATTCCAGTGAACAAGATGTCTCCAAGGCCTTCTTTGATTCCGGATACTGATAATAGTGGAGCAGCGGAACCTACAACAAGTCATCATCAATCAACAAGAGTTGATGCCCCGAAACCATTAGGTCGGTCTGGATCATGCCGAATTTGCTTGAAGGCGTTTAAACCAAACGAGTTCAGCAAAACATGTGTGGAATGCGATCAAAAAGTTTGCGAAGATTGCGCTAGTTATAGCAAACTGGATGAGTGTGAATTCATGGTAAATTTCTAAAACTGAAATCAGGAAATTGAGGAATCTAGCTGAAGCAAAAACGAGCAGTTACATCGTAGATATAGTTTGTTAAAAATCTGATCAAAATTGTTCGAAACAAAAAGAGCGGAAAATCCGAGATAATGCTGATACTGATAATTTCCATACATTTTAAAAGATTTGAGTTATGATCGATTTATATTTTTGTAACAACGATGGTTAACTTCACTTTAGCTTTAATAGGATTCCTTAATAGCAGATATTTATTTTTGTTACTGCTTATTAATGGGCTGCTTTTCATCATGCAGTTTGGTAATGAGTGTTGTTATGATTTTTTTACATACATTATGAAACTCATTTTCTATAATGCATATTATAGACAACTCGTAAAAAATATCCAATATTTCAGAACTCATTGTAATTATTGGCCTTTCTGAATAAGTTTACAACTCGTACGATAAAAAAAATCTTTTTGCAACTTGTTGCATAAACTAATATTTTGCTTCTTTTGGGTTCTGATTTAAAATTTACCTCGTTGCAATACTCAATTTTTAAACACTCATCGTAATTATACAACTCGGCAAGTAGGCCTTCATCTTACATTACAGAATAATGAAAAACAGCCCCGCAATGCAAACATTCGAAAGTAGTTTGTTATATCGTGCATCTGATGTGCTATACAACGTATTACTTCCTACACTGCTAGTTGTTCCTGAAAAGAAACATAAGAAACTATTTGTGAAGTATCAATTTATTTGTATAATTCCTATATAATTTTCTAGGAAACATGGCGCTGCAGTGTTTGTCGCAGGAAAATGGCGTCAAGAGTATTCATTCCTCAAGAGTCCACAGATTCTATTCTTGAGATTCCCGTATTAGAGACTCTGCAGCGACGCCATTCTGATGTCAAACTAGGATCGACGCAGTGTTTGGGAGTGGACAACAGCACAGCTTTAGTTCCTCCCAGAAGTCCCGAACTAAGAAGACATTCCGATGTATCACCTGCTTCTCTTAAAGAACTAGAGAAACTCAAAGCATCTGATACAGAGTGGATAAAAGGTCATAGTGCGGCACCCAGTAGGTCGTCCAGCCCTCCACGTCGCATGGAGCTAGAAACAGCAACTTCCCGAATAGCGTCGAGACGACCCTCTATGCGAATGACGAGACAGCGTAGCTATGATGATGAAATGAAATCAAACACTGAATCGAAGATAATAGAACCTAGTCTAGGGCTGCCTGCTCCTATGCCCCGGAGGTATGTCGAAGTCAAAAGTAACAATATTTTTATATCGCTATTTCGTTTTTTTTTTAGGAAATCAGCTTACGATGTATATGCTCCAGGAGTACTAGCGAGTGCATTGCAAGCTGCAGCATTGAAAGAACCAGAAGCTCCAGGTTCACGGAGACCATCGTTTAAGATGCCAGTCAATGATAATAGTTTAGAGCATGAAGAAATGCCTAGCCCAGATAACATAATACAATCCGCACTAATGGTAGACGATGAGCGAAGAAATAAAAGACGAGGATCGCAGTTGTTAGTACTCACAATATTTTCTAATGGAACTATTTACACCTATTAAAACCATTTTTACAGGCCGGACATCTCTGCTTTAAGAAATAACCAGAACGCTGGCAATCTGCCTATATACCAGTGTCCAGCGCTCGAAGACCTAGAAGCTCCTAGGCGACAAACATCACTTGACGGCGAAGCTATCAAAATAGTGATTCATGATGTTGATTCGGGGCCACTTTGCGCTTCAAAGCGAAGAGTTATTCTACAAAAAGATCCAGCTGATAAAGCACACAGAAGTAAGCAAAAAAAAACCACACAATCTAACCTCAAAATTATCTGCTCAACGTGCAGACACTTTTTAATCTTGTTGCATTGCGTGTACGGTAGGGTTATCAAGAAAAAATGACCCCTCCACATCCTGGAACCACTTGTGTGCCACATTAGTCTCTGCTTAAGAATTTAGCCAAAACAGTTAACATTTACCCATTTCCAAAGCGGGTTGAAGTTTGTATGGAAAAAAATCATCAAAATGCATGGAGGAAGATCACGCTTGTTTACCGATAGGTTGTTTCCAAGTACCATACAATCTAAGATTCGTATGGAAATTGTTCGCCAATAAACTGCTGATAATTTTTTTGGGTGTATGCAGAACATCTTGCGGTCTTGGACAAAGACAAATTCTAGACGAAATCGTCAAACGTTCGAAAGTAACAATTACTTAAAACATAAATTTCCTGAAAATGCCAGGTTGCTAATATCTATATCCACTACCGACGGGAAGCTAATAACGCCCTGTATCTGTTTCTGGTGCTATTTTGTTTGTGGGAGCAAGCAGATCCCAGAAAAATACGCTAGAAGTCATTGTTTACAAATGTTATTTTCGACCTTTTGACTATTTTTTCTAGAATTAGAATGTTGCACTTGACGGTACTTGATCACTCATAACGGTAAAAACTGAAAATTTTGTCATTCTCCATACATTATGATTTTTTTTCGATACAAAATTCGGAGAACTTTAGCGCCCATGCACACTAAAGGCCGAGCTACAATGGCGAGTGCAACGGCGCGTTGCGGCAGCTTTTGACAGTTAATCCATATATATTAAGTCAAACAAGGTTGCGGCTTATCATTTTTGACTTATCCATATTCATTTGCCGATAGCTCTTCTCAGAAGCTCAATTTCAAAATATAATGCATGATGAACTTATGGTGCTTGAGTAGACCTACAACTTGGTCTAACAATACATAGCTCTATCTCTTATATCTGAGGAATAAGAGCGTATATTCGCAGTGATCTTCGCGATGAAATTCGCGGTGAAGATCACGCGATTATCATCGTGAACATCACTGTAAATATACGCTCTCATGTCGAAGATATAGGGGTAAAGCAATGTACTGTTAAACAAAGTTGTAGGTCTACTCATGCACTACAAGTTCATCATACATCATATTATCAAATCGACCCTCTGAAAGGAGATATTGGCAAATGAATATGCCTGAGTCAAAAATGATAAGCCGCAACCCTGAAGTCAAAAGCTGCCTCAACGCGCCGTTGCGCTCCCCATTGTAGCTGTGCCTTAATGTATCTATTTTTAAAAGAAGTCAGATACGTCATAAAAAACAACTTTTTTGTCTGATGGATCCGACTTGTTTGTGTAAAACACCGGCCATACTGAACAGTTATAACATGTTATAAGCCTATCTTGATTACGAATTTCTTGCTGAAATTTTTTGACAACCGTTATAACATGTTATAACTCTGTAGTCTGAACAAGGCATAAGTGTTTTTTTTGGCAAATTTGGACAAAAAAAACTTCCGAAATTGGAACCGCTGATTCCTCAGAAAGTAACAAAGTTGCCGAAGAATAAACGAATAACGAATTAACGACATTAGCGATTGTTGGCAACACCTTACAACTAAAAAAAATAGAACTGAATTTAAGAATTAATTTTATTCTTTGGGTTCTGGATTCATAAGACTCAAAATATTGCTTTGGAATATTTTGCCTTAAAAGATATAACAGATTAACCAGGGTTAGATGCGGAAAAATAATCACAGAACAAGCATTACCAAACATTTTTAACATGACTCATACGCGAAGTGATAATTGGAGGCTTATACTGAACAACAACAGTGAATAGTTGGCGGCACATCCATGGCTCAAATTGATAAGGGCCACTGTCAGTTAGAGCCTGTTCATAAACCACATAGAATCATTTTTGAAAATCTCAGAGCCACCCCCCCCCTCTCCCCTCTCGTACACTTTTTTCCATACAATTTTTTGAATTTTTGTATGGAGCGTAGACGTTGGCCAAACCCCCCTCCTCCCCCTAGAAAAGTCTACGTGGTTTATGAATAGCCCCTTATCGAATAATAGTTTAATAGTACGTTCGCACTACTGCTTATATTACGTGATATAGAGTATCTTGATATCAAATGACATGTGCATTATTTCCGGTGAAAACTAGACATATAGTTGCTGATATCAAGATACTCTATATCACGTAATATAAGCAGTAGTGCGAACGTACTATAACGCTAAAAGTTGTCGTCGTAAAAGGTGACTCTTATATGTCAGAGTCACCTTGATCGTCGTTATAAGCCTGGACAATGCTTCGGGTAAGATGACTATCCGTACAAATCACACGATTTTTTGAATTGTGATCAATTAACGATCTTTTTGTAAGTTCACATATTTCCTATACGTGCACATACCGGTATTAGTGGCCACACATGAGTTTCTTTTGGCACATAAACACTATTTGTGTTTCTCAGAGTTCTGTTTATGTGTGAACATATTTTCCAAGAAATATGTGTGAATTATATTCCGTGCAGGATTTATTGTAATATTTTCCTTGAAAAGTCATCTCGTAAGTGAGAACGAGACGTTTCACCTCAAACGCCACGTAGAATAACATTGAAGGTTACTAGGACCTAATTAAATATTTTCTTAGATTTGATTTCATTTGACCGGAACTTAACAATGGAGGACTCCAGGTAACGCAAAAGTGAGGTTAAAAGTCGTAGATGGTGCTCTTTAAAAATGGAATTTTCAGCTGTCTAAGCAAAGTAATTGTTGATAAAAAGAGAATAGAATCGACGCTCATGACGATACTGACAAATTCCGTACAGTTTAAAAAAAAAGCCAGAAAGTTATCATCAATTTCAGTTCTAGATACTACGATGTTTAACCTCCTTTTAGCTTTACTTGGATTTCTCTGTTGAAAACAATGGCGAGAGACACCTGCACCGATCTTTCAGCAGGGCAAATGAAACGCTCAGTTGTAGTATTTGCCACATGCTACAAAGCTAAAATATTTGGTTTTTTATTTAACACATAATACAATTAAAAATGAACTTACAACATCGGTGTTTTCACTCCTGGGATAAAGTTTCCCTATTCCAGAGCGCCCGTGCCATCACGCTTGCTTTCACTTGTCACAATGCGCAATATCAACGGGATAAACAAACACTGAAGTTGGTCATTTGTGTTCAGGGGGTTCGTCGATTAGTTGCATATGCAACATTCTCAATAAATTTAGTCAATACCAAAATCCAAGTTGGGGCTTCTTTTAGCTCAGTCGGTAAAGGCGTGGCTACAAAGCAACACCGTGCTGGAGGTGGCTGGGTTCGACTCCCGGACTGGTCTTGGAATTTTTCGTTATGGAAAATTTCTCGATTCCCTGGGCATATAGGGTATGATTGTCATACTTTTATAAAAAATGGTACCTGGCATCGAAAGTTCTCAATTTAGACCTGTGGAAGTACATTTAGAACACTAAGTTGAGAGCAAACAATAAGCGAATTGCGAAAGCAATAAGCTTGAGACGCTAAGAAAGAAGAAGAATATATAAGTAAACGCTATGACTGATTATCTGCTGTGTTTGACTTTACTTTGTCCAATTCCAGAACAATCAAATATTAAATATAATTCGGCAATATTTTCTTTGAGTAATCCTGGAAAAAAATTGTGATTGATAAAATATTTATCAAATTCATCATTTGTTACTGAATCCATTTTCTAACTTGTCAAATGACCAGGCCTACTGGGCAGATTCCAAGGAATGAAGCGTTATCACCATGAGGGATCCCCCACGACGCCATCGTAATTTTCGAGGCAAGAAAAGAAATTGAGGTCCTTCCATCCCAAACTCTTGCAATTGAAATTTATAATTGTCTTATTATGTATGAATATGGTCGTTGGCAACATATTTGCTAGGATGCAAAAGTTTCTGGCCAGTGTGGATAAACTTTTGTCATTTGATCAAATAATCAGGCGTTCCAATGCCAAGATTATAGCTATCGAATTCACTTGAAATAAATTGAATAGAAACCTATATAAATGTCTTATGTGTCCTCGTTTACCTTCATACCGCATGTTCCATAAAAATCCTTTTTTTTGTATGACAAACACGGCTCAAACGAAACCGAGGCTAAGGGTGATGTTTTGGTCATGCAAAAGAATCTTGGCTCCTCCTGTTTCCAATTCGCTTTGCTTGCACATCTTAAGCCAGTAATACACCACGTAAAACTAATCCACTAGTTAGCGTTGTTCAAAAGATCATTTCAGTTCCACCTCACAAAATCAATTCCGATTCTTATCCCAACATTTAACCACAATTGGTTACCTGTGGCTTACTTGTGGCTTAAATCATGCGTGACCGATGTCAATTTTTTCTTCTCTTTTTTTCTCTCTTCTTCATTCACTCCGGTGTGTTATGATGTTGGCAGAAGATCACTCAGATTGAAATTCTTCCAAGAGCGTGTTCGCAAATGATTCAAAATTGAACGTTATTCGATGCGATTTTTTCCATCACTGCTTGTAGTTAGACAAATATTTATGTAGCCTTAAGCAATCGATTCTAAATCAGATCCTGATTCGAGTCCCAGCATTTAACTAAAGTTGGTTGCTTGTGACTTAATCATGGTTAGATAAATATGTAACAGAGGGTACGGGATTGAAAATGGGCATTGCCGCGTAACATATGGTATGAAGTAGATATCGCGAGACCTTAATTGTGGGGAACACATGGGCCACAAAACGAAATTTCATTTCAACAATGTTAAAACATTGTTTAAATAAAATTCTACATATTATTATAAAAGGGAGCGGCACTAATGTCCAATCTTGAACCTTGTGAAACCTAGGCAAGGGAAGCTGAATATTTGTTTTTTCTCTGCCTGCAAAGTGTGACACAAACCTGCTATTATAGTTCTAATCATGGAAGGGACTGGGTATGAGCGGAAGTAATACAGAGTTGTATTTTCCTTATTTAGCTCGGGGCTTCGGAATGCGAGTGGTCGGCGGGAAAACTGGAACAGATGGTAGGCTTTTTGCCTACATCGTTTGGACTGTTCCCGGCGGACCAGCAGAGAAGGGTGGCTTACAGCAAGGTGACAAAGTATGTAATCAAAGTACGGATTACGTCAAAAAAGTAAATGTATTAAATTGTCTTTCCAGATATTAGAATGGTGCGGCACTTCACTCGTGGATCGTAGTTTCGAAGAAGTTTGTGCCATAATGGATAGAACTGGTGACATTATCGAACTACTGGTTGAGCATGCAACAGATTTTAGAATGTGTGACTTGTTGGATGACGGTACATCCGGGAATCCAAACAATCATATGAAGACGAATTCGGATATGTCAAACCTTGGTTTTACAGCAGGTAAGTACTCAGAAGCAGTACACTAATACTGTTTTAGCAAATCCTAACCTAAATGTATTGGTAAAGATAAGACATCCCATCTCCGACAGTAGAGTATTTTTCATACATTTAAAAAAAATATTTCATCCAACAGCTCGCCCGCAGCGTCCCCAGTTTAAATCTTAAGCCAGGTTCAACTGTATGAACGTGGTGTGAATAAATAAATTGACCCTTAAGAATAGGAAAAATGGCTCAAGTTTGGAAGTTTGGCTCTGGTTTGGAAATACCAACATGATCATCGAAGTTCCGTCCTTGTATTTCTTTGTCGATGATAATTTAGAAACACGGAGAGTACGTTGGTCCTTTGAGCAAAGTATAAGAAAACAAGCGGAAAATTTACGTTTTGACAATGTATATAATATTTTTATGATCAACAACCGTATCCCAACGCTTTCACTTCTTACCTTTCTTTGGAGCGTGTTTCGGTTCTTAACCGCCTGTGGGCGGATTATCGTTGGGTGTCGTCGGGTCTTCGTCTATACACGCAAAAAAATGTCGCGGTAGAAACTACCATTTCGAGGGTTAAATTAAGCGCAATCACCAACAATTTTCAGCTGACAATAAATGCGTTTGATTTTACCATGCCTGCGATTAGATCAACCATGGTGCGGTTTATATCAATATGAGGTCTGTCAAATATACCACAAACGTTGAAGGTTTCACCATAAACGTAGTAAATTTGACTGAAATTTCATGGTAGTTTTAAAGATAGGCGTAGTCGGCTAAAATGGTAGTTTTTACTACAAGATTTCTTTCTGTGTAGTATCGCATGGCTTATCTCTGGTGATCCAGACATTTTGCCTTTGCCATGGAATCGTATTCGTCCAAGCTTCCAATGCATATCAGAAAGACATTTTGAGAATACTTTTTAATGAAGGTGGCTTTAATCCATCTAGCATGCTGGTGAGGGTTGTGATTTCTATACCAGATTTCATCTCCAGCAGCCAGTTTGTCAATAGGATCGTTTGAACCCTTTCGAAAAATTTCCGCTTTGATGCTTAGTGTGTACTTTATCATTTGACTGTGGTTTGTCCATATGTTTTTGTAATGATTTCTCGTCTTAACTAAATCTAAAAATTTGTCTTTGGTTCATAGGAAAATATCCTTTCATTCCTTTATTTCTAAAATTAAACAATAACAGATTTATCTGGTCTTCCAGATCCAACTCCGAAATATCTAGGTCCATTAGGTACTTCTTGGTGATTTCTTTTACCGATTTAACCAACCTCTCGGCTTGTCCGATACTAAGGGTTATAAGATTGGCTTTTCATAACCTTGATATCCTGTTTTCAAGAAATTCACAAAAGCTCAGGAGTTGAAAGGAGGACCGTTGTCCGACACTGAAACGTCCGGCAAACCGAACTGCGCGAAATAAGCCATCAACTACTTTAATACTTTGATTCAATACATACCATGTTTCATTCTTTCCACCTAAATACATTTGGTGAAGCTATCCACAATCCACAAATATATGTAGTGTTTGAGAAAGAAAAATTAATATGGATTCTGCTGAAAGGCCTCGTAGTTGGTGTCCAGTTAAACGATTCTTTGGGTTTGTGAACTATTGGCATATTATTACATGCATCACAGTTAGCCACATATTTCTCAATGTAGGTATTAATTCTAAACCCATACACTGTCTTCCGTGCCAATTGTTTAAATCTAATTACTCCATAGTGGTTAGTAAGTAATAGTTTCAGAATTTGCTTTTCGTATTTTTTGGTATGATTACTCTGTCCATAAAAAGAAGGCAATTATCTATTAATTCTTGATTCAAATAGTTTGAAAAAAAAAAACATCCGTGGACGGTTTTCCTACCCTTTCAGGCCAGCCAGTGCGCATAAAATATTATGGTTTCAGTTGAAAACCGAATTTATCGACTAGCGACAATCGATTTTACTCTCGTTCTGTATGTTATACCTAATGTCGGAAGTAGTGCGCTGTATGGCGCATCAGATGCGCTGTACAGCGCACTATTTCCGACATTAGGTATAACGTACAGAACGAGAGTGAAATCGATTGTCGCTAGTCGATAAATTCGTTTTTCAACTGAAACCATAATATATAACCTTTTGTAGGAATTCATCCTTTTTTGTTTTTGTTTAGAATATAGATGTTTTTGCTTACTGACGCGGCTGGGTAGCTCAGTGATAACCCGTTCTGCTTACTGAGCAGATGGTCGGGAGTTCAATCCCAGGCCCGTCCCCTTCCTTGCTATTTGTCACTTGCCTCTTTCTATCACCACTAGATTTAAAATAAAAAGCAGTCTACTGCGCTTTCTTTCATTGATCGCTTCACTTACCACAGTGCATCCATGATCTAAAAATAACCTGCCCTCACTAACACAACTATCCTTCCTTTGTAGAGATGCAGTGGTGATCACGGTCTCTAATAACAACGATTGTCAAACTAATCATCCTTCTTCCCCCCTCCCTAAAAGACCGTGAGGACGTGGCCGGCGCTGGTACTGATTTATACATAGAATTAGTGAACTTGTACATTGAAGATGTAAAGCTTACTCCTAAGCTCCATCTATGTGGTTATCTGTGCAATTACACTAGTTCTGATCAGTGAAGGAGTTGCAACTACAATATTGCACGGTCTTTTTTCTTTTTTTTTTTTAAAGAATCTAGACTAAAATTAATACTTTTGATGACATTTATGTCTAAATAATCAGGAACGCTGTAATGAAAATCTGGAACAGAAATCCGCGTTTCCTAATTTATGTGAGGGTCTATCAATAATGTCGAAGTCATATATCACAATATCGAGTACATAACTTTGCAGCCATGTTACATAATTGGCATATTTACCATCCTCTCCAAAAATTACCACCAACGGTTTGTGGTCGGTATGTACAGTAAAATGTTGTCCATAAAGATATTTATGAAATTTCTTCATTGTACATACTAAAGCCAACGCCTCCGAGTGCAAAATAGGATACTTCTTTTGGGCTGAATTAATGACGAAAACTCATCGGGTTAATGGTTTATGGGTCTATGTTGTCCATTACATGAGCATGTAAACCTCCAAGACCGTAACTTGAAGCATCAGAGATAACCATCATAGGCTAAGGTCGTAGAACTCTGAAAAGTTTTTCTTAATCAGCAAATGTTTGCATTCCAGAAAGGCTTTCTGACAATCGTCATCCCAAACATACTTTACATTATTTTTCAACAAATTGTACAGAGGATATAACTTTGAAGACAAATTTCGAATAAATTTATAATAGTAATCCTGAAAAATTCCAAGAATAGTTGCGACTTTAGTATTTTGTAGGACTTCCTCCATTCTGAATAACGTCGAGCATTCTGTGGAGCATCGAGTTTACAGTTTTTGAAAGATTTGAAGGTCAAATTTATTCACAGCTTTCCTTGATACAAACTTTTTTGTTGAACTGCCGTCCATTTGCACAAGCCTTCAAAATCAAAATCTGCACTGAAAGCAGGCCATTCAAGAACAATGATATCCTTGTTCACCAACCAAGCCATTATCCTTCTGAAAAATAGTCGAATCGTCCAAGTGCTTTCCCAAATGCGGAATTGAAACATCATCCAGCTGCTCCTTCCAGTAACTGCTTGAATTCATTTTAGTCGAGACAAGCAAATTGGTAGCTTAGAATCGTAAGAAAATGCACTACAACCTATTACCGTTCCTCCAACGATGTTTCTTTTGGATCGCAAATTGAGCAAAGATTTTACTTAGTTTGATTCAGATGCAGCATCAACTTGTTCGAAATCTATTGCTTTTCAATGAAAGTAGTGATGTTTGCAACGCACTAAGAGCAGGAAATGATAAAACATCAAATCTACTGACAACAACGATAGATAGCTGATGCCTGGATAGTCATGAAGAAAATGAATATTTTTTTAGTACTTGCACATTGGTCCCAAGCTAGGTCCCAAGCTTAATGATTTGCCTCTAATAACGTAACTCATACCAACACTCCCTCAAATGTATCAAACATTCATGTATTCACACATAAACAGCCGAGAAATATAAGTGAAATTTACAGGGTGAGTGGCAATTCATCTCAGTGTTATTTAAACATGTGTAACTTGGGATGGGTTAATCACAGACATGTTTGCACATTTTTCTCTTAGAGTGTGCCAACGCAACCTGCAAGTTCGTTTTAAAATTTCATTCGTTTGAGACTCGTGGTAATCATGGACACGACAAGGGAGCTCGTGATTATTTCAGACCGTGTACTATTTTCAAGGAATTGAAATCTCTCAGAATAGGCGATAGATTCATCTTTCGTGCCATCAAACACTACGAAGAACCCGGTTCTTGGAAAATACCTCCCAGACCTGGCCGAAAACGCAAACTGGGGAATACCAAAGGACTAATGGCTGGCCCATAATTGATACTTTGAGGACGCGTTTACGTGAACTTGACAGTTTTCCAATTGGTTTTCTGTCAAATTAACATCAACGGAACACGAACGTATCAATTGTGGGTGACCCTTAACCGTGGAAACTTTTAAGAAACGTTTGGTGAAAATATGAAATGGCATGCCTCAAAATATCGTGCGTGTCAGCTATGACACTTTCCAACAACGCATGTGACTGGCAATTAAGGCAAAGGGAGAAAGCTTTGAACTGAATTAAGTAAAGACTAATGTTAAAGAAATTTTTTAAAAAATGTCACCACGTTTTTTCTGTTTGGTATACAGGAAATACATTTAAAATTTAAATTCATGCAAGCTACTAATTTTTATGACCATATATTTCACTGATAGGAATTCCCCACTCACCCTGTATATGCCAAATGAAAAGTATGTGTGGCTACATATAAGGGTGTGTGTTTACAAACAGATATCATTTGCTGGTCACATTGCATAAACTCAAATGGAGGACACATATAAATAATAATTGCTTTTTCATCCGTGTAAGTAGTACAATGAATAGGATAATAATCTTTACAATAGAAGATCTGGGCACGGCATTGACGCTTCAATTCGCGATGATTCATAATTTTGAAACAAATTCATAATACTTAATGTGACTTCAGAACTCTAATCTGTGATTTCTATTCTTTGTTACAGACAATGAACCTGTGGCGGATAAGTCTCCTTCATCACCGACAAGGCGAAAACTTCCAAAAACACCGGTATAAATCAACTTATTTTTCATCATTATACTTTATACGTATTGAATAGGCAAAAACCAATCATCTTAATTTACATAATGAAAAACAATTATCACGAAATAGGATTGGAAAATGTAATTGGATTTTATTTGAACAGTCTGGATGGATACCAATCGTTAGTATCAAAGGAAGTTGGTTTGACATTATACTTAAAATAACATGTACGATCAAAATAGTGCTCGTTTTGAAAATAGTTACTTACGACATTTAAGTCCTTCTTGCGTACAGTTGAAATTCATGTTTAAAAAATGCAGCAATGTTAGCAAATCATGGAATGAGAATATACTCAATGTTCAATGACAACAACAATATTTCCATGCTAGTATGCAAACCTGCAGCTCAATAACAGCTTAAGAGTTATTACTATACTTGTTCTTATTTGAAAAAACCAGATGCATTTATTTTCCTTTATTTTGTTAACAGAATCATCAACTCATCATGAACCTCCTGTTGAAATGATTTTCCTTTATTTTCTACAATAGATACATGAATTGCGTTTTGCAAACTTTAAATAGCAATTAATGCCGTTCTACACATATTTGTTCCATATTGTGGCCATTTTCCACTAATTGTTTTGTTTGCACTCATTTTTAATAAAACACTTCTTTTAAGATGAACTTTCTAGGAATGTATGGTCAATGCTTATAAGCATAAATGTCCCACTGATTTCTCTGCTGAACAAATGATTCATTCGGATCAACGCCTTTATAGCACAGAGAACAGACATCCAAGCTGGAGTGCCCTTCCTGTGTAAATTTCTGTAACTGATATTTCAAAATTACAGCTCGTTTCCGTTAGTTTTGGTGAATCGTACGTTGATGGCGCCACCTGTGTGCCTCGAGGTTTGATGCTCGTTGTCAATTTTTGTTTGGTGAAACTTATACTGGGCGGCGCTGGTGTTTCAACGGTTTGCTTTCAAAAAAGTACACAGTAAATTGAGAAAAAAATGTTCGAGCCTGGATGTCTGTTCTCTGTGTTTATAGTAAAAAAAACCTTAGCTAGCTCCTTAGGATCACGTACAATTATGATTGGAAGCAAGGGCCTTGTTGGGGAAGTCGAAAGGATTTTCTTGTATGAACGCTTGTATGAGAACTGAGGTTCTGGATTGCTTTTGCAAGTGAACCTCGCAGAACCACGCCCACCTGCTGGCAACTAAAAACATTATCTGTTGAAGTAACATTATTAACAATAAATTGGCACAAAATTTAAATTTTGAATTGGTAACAATACTTTATTGAAACTGTTGGGGTTTTATAATAAATGGTAGTGATCTAAAACTTACAATATATTTGATCAACAATCAATAATGCATCGATACGACACAGATAAGATCAAATATAATATACCAGTCTTTCTCAATCAATAGTTCACGACCGATCAGCTCCATACTCGTGTCGGTAAAGAAGTTTGAAAAAGTTTGTAATAAACAGTTTCTATGTCTCAATTATTCCATCACAGATTTGACATGTGTTGACTATTAAAACTTTTGCTCGGGAGCAGCAACATTTGTTTTATGAAGTTCGCAATTGCTTGCTTTGTTAAGTCTTTAAATACAATTGAAAAAACATAAACGGAAGAATCTAGAATTCCAAGATTCCAGATAAGCAGCGTTTGGCAGCGATTCCAGATAAGCAGCGTTAACAGTTACTCTCTATCTATATCTCTATTCTTCTGCATCAAATTTTGTACTAATTGTGCGCTTTGGTATGGAAGTATGCAGGTTAAAAAAAGAAGAAGATACCGAGTGGTGACTAATCTGACAGCTCCCATGTTAAAGTATAGGACGAACATTTTGAAATGCTAGAAAATTGAAAATTGAAAGCGGTTTGTTGTATGATGGAAGAAAAATCCAAAACTACTCAATAAATACATTTTCAGCAAAATAAAAACAAAATAAAAATAATGCCGCTATAGTGCAGCTTCCGGTTTTTCTTTCATCATTTAAAAAATCGTTTTTAATTAGAATTACATTTGAATTTTCTAGAAGCATTTTAAAATTTTCTTCCTATACTTTTAACATGGGAGCTGTCAGATTTATCACCACTCAGTGTCTTCTTCTTTTTTCAAGTTGGATTCGTCTATTGGATCTGTATAATCATTGCCATGAGTGGATAGATTGAATAGCTCGAATGCTTTAAATATCCCAGTGAAGAAACGTGTGTTAGATAGAAAAATATGCAAATGTTTCTTTGCTGTACTTCTATGCACAGGCATAGAAAACAGACATCCAAGCGGGAGTGCCCACCGTGTGTAAATTTCTGTAACTGCCATTTTAAAATTACAGTTCGTTTTCGTTAGTTTTGGTGAATCGTGTGTTGATGGTGCCATTTGTTCACCTTGAGATTTGATAGCCTGTCAATTTAAGTTTGGTGAAACCTAGACTAGGCGGCGTTGTTTTGCCAACGGTGTGCTTTTAAAAGTTTACCCAGTAAATTGGGAAAAACATGTTCGAGCCTGGATGTCTGTTCTCTGTGGTACATGTGAGGTTTGGATTTTTGCTTATTGCGGAATTTACCTGTTCTTCGGCAATCTAAACAGAGTCCACCCTTTTATGAGTATTTTCTCAGAACCGTGTACACATCTATCTGTGACAGTTTAAAAATGTGTTTATATAGCGTTATTGTTTTCAAGTGAGTGTAAATTTTGTTGACAGCAACTATGTTATGCGGCTATTGCTCCATTAAAACTGCGAGTGAAAACATGTTTTGTTGCAGGCTATAGTTTATTTGTAGAAATAATTTATGTAGAAATGGCATAGCGGAAGTGCTCACTGTCTTAAAGGTTATGCAAATAATGCTAAATAACCAAGTCATCGCATGCATATATCCAGTGAAGTTCGGAAGAATGAACTTAATTAGAGGTTCACAAACTGGTTGCGGGGAATAGCCAACATTGCCGAAGTCGCCATTTCCCCCACATTGAGAAACAGATTTTGGTTATTTTTGGGTGGCTGGAAGTAGTACCTGTTCATCGTGTTAAAGTTCTGAAAATCAATGCTCATTGCATTCTAATTTCATGTTTTAATATTAAATTTTCAAATACGAGAATGGACACCTAGCAGCTGGTAAATCTCACGGCCATCATTTGACAATGAAAAAACAAGCCATCTCACTGTCACGAGAAGAAATGAACTATCATAAGATTTCTTGTCATTCTCACACCATTATGCAGTCATGAGATTTTGTCTCATTAGATTTTGTTTTACAAATTTCTAAATGGTCTACTTAAAATTAGCCAAGCAATAATATGTAATCGACAGAGTCGATGTTTTATTTGAAGTTTTGTTATGAAACTTACAATTATATCAATAAATGCGTTTGTAATAGCGATGACCAAAGCACTGTCACGTGCTGTCATGACGAAAAATTCGATGAGATTTAGAAGAAAATCTCCATCATCGCTTTCTCATCCGATGACATTTTCAAACGTAGTTCGGTAAAAATCGTAAAAAAAAAATTTTTCATTGAAAATGACATTTGCCAGCCCTGCACCTAGCACTACTAATCCTAACAAATACTAATTCAATATGTGCTTACCCCGAAAGGCCGAAAATCCGAGCAGAAAAGCCCAAAGGTACGGCCGAAAGTATCAAAAAGCAAAAAGTCAAAAATAAACGGAACTAAAAAGCAAAATCTCAAAGAAAAAATGAGACTTGCAGCACAAATACTAAGCGAGCAATTAATTGTTCTTAGAACTTTTTTGCAACATAGAAAACACCGATTCCTTAAAATGAGTTTTCATTTATTGTTATGGTTTTTACTTATTGCTAATTTCAGTTGTACTGAGGATATGATTATGGTCAGGTTGGTTTAAATTGCAGAAACATATGGTGCTTCGTTGTCAATAATTCATTACGTGGTTTTCGGATACAGAAAAATCGAATTCATTGAATCATTGAAAAGATTCTTTAAAGTGAATTTTTTGCCATCGGACCACTGATCCCAACACCATAACGCTAGCAGAGTGCTTGATCAGGTACACTTTTTTATACTCGTCGGCCACGTCTTTTACCGGGAGCGCACTAATATAGCGATCAGTTTTTTAATTTGATACGGGACCGAAAGTAACAATCCTCTCGTCGATGAACACGATTACCGGTTAAGATTTTTTACATCACTTGACTCGTAGCTCCCGGATGCGGTTAGTAATCATGTGAGTTTTTTTTTTCTTGCCCTCGATTTTGCCCCGCAATTTTCCATTACGATCTTCCGTGCCGTAAAGTCACTGATCTCGTGTTCCTTCGCCATTTTCCTTATTGAATGCACTGGACTCGCCCGATTCTTCCTTTTGATGGCAGCGATAACCCTCAGAATCCGAGCAGCCTCTGACGACTTGTGCCAGATTCGTGGACGACTTGTGGCCTTTCGTTTCTCGACCTAAGCCCCTTTTCACGGTCCACCGGGTCACTGTGCCACTGTCAAACCAAGGGGCAACACAGCTCTTTATCGCGAGCAATTTCAGAGTTGTTTTTGAAGTACCTCGAGTAACTCACGTTGCTCGGGAAGCGTGCACTGTCATTTCTTCTCTCTCTGTTTTTGCACAGCAGCTGTCAAACAAACCACAGGCTATTGTATGAGCTTACATGTGTGCACAATTGGACACAAGCAATTTTAAATTATCTCCAAGTAACTTTGATTTTGAAATAAACCTAGACAAAAATCTGAAAATTCATCGTGATGTAAATATCAGAGTTTGTACAATTGTATGACCTTCCACATAAAGCAGCAACTTGCATTTAATAGTTGTAACAAAGATGAGCTTTTGTATACAAAATTATCAGCAATGAATTGAATGTACCAGACTTTGCATGATTTATAATGTTAATATGGATGTTTAGAAATTCACACTACTTTTTTTTAAACAATGGAAACTTTTTGAAACCCTTTGAAATTTTAAGCTACATTGAGTTACTTGCGAGTTATTTGGTGCATCAAAGCATGTCAGAGTAGAGCTGTCTCACCCCAAGTGTCATTCTAAGGATATTGGCTTCTTTTACTCAATGCCTACTATGATATGAATTATAGCTTACGTGCATTCCATGTAAACCAAGGCATTGTATGCAAAGGTGAAACGGAAACCTTATTTGTACGATGGTGCAAACATTTTCACGTATACGGTATATTACTTGAGCTCTTAAATGTGAGAGCTATAGTAACTCTGAGACATACTAAATAAATATAGATTACTGTTACTATTCCTCTGATGTCGTAGATATTAGAGTTTAAACATCACACTCTAAGACAAAATTGCAGAAAAAAAACAAGCGCTGCAAGTTCATACATCATATTTTCAAATTTTGCTTGTGAAGTGATTTATCGACCAACGAGTCAAACCCATACATTATGAGTTCTACGATCCTTGTCCGTAATTCTTGATTATGGCATTCACAAACGGAAATTTTCAACAAGTCTGGTGCGATGTATTACGCAGATACCTGTCAAACGGAATTCGTTCGGTTTATTTTACGAGTTTATGTTAGGATGGTGTACAATCCTATATCACGCATTTCCAAACAAAATAGTAAAAAAAAAGTGAAACGCAAAGTGACACTTTGAAAGAAATGCTACATAAAATTTGCTATTAAGCTCATTTGCTAAAACTTTCTTGCTTTCATATTAAAAATTTGGGCATATAACAATGAACAGATATGCGTAGAGCGGTTGAAAAGTAGCGTAGTTGTATCTGATATCTATAACAATAGCATTTACTATTAGCAGTTGACGAAACTAGAGCAGATGAAAATTGGCACGGCTATTATTATTTTTATATTTTAGACACCATGACAAATATTCGAAGTTTTTCTAAATCGGCACATAATGGAGCCAATTCGGAGCTTATTACTGTTCAGGGTGGAACTCAAACAAAAAAAATGTGTCGCCCAAATTTTAATGTCTAAATGACTTCTCCAAACTTCTATAAATTTACTTGCATACTGATGTGAATCACCAGCTATTATTTTTAGCATTTAAAATTAATATCCAGATGGGTTGCAGTTTAGAAAATAACTTTTGCAGTAAAAAAATAGAAAGTTTTCGGAGGAAGATGAAAAAAAACACGAAAACTAAAACCACGGAACAAAATTTACTTAAATTTTACATGTATTTATGATTTTATAGAAATGCTTCGGTAGTTAGTCGGGACCATGGCCGTATCCACAGATAAGAACGATCCTGAGTTATTCTACTGCTCCATCTCCCAATTGTCGATCAGCTGCTTTTCGGATTTGGTCGCAAAATTATGGGAACAGATCCTGCATTTGAGGTTGCCAAGAAATTTTCGATTCGCCGCTTCCGGGTGAAGGTTCTGAGGTTCGAATCTTCTTCTGAAATTTGGTGTGGGAGATATACTTGACCATTTAAGGTATATGATCTCATCAGATATGTCTCACTGTCCACCACCTTGGTACGATCCCCTCGATTTTTCACTTCAGCTCCTGCTGGAATTTCCGGTCGCGCAGGGCAATTGCAGGCTTCCTCTCGTTGTTATTTCCTTCATCTGCCAGATCTGCTGTATCACAGTGCCCCACGATGGCGTTTGTTCGTTCTGGGGTGCAGGCGGAGTAAGAACATATCATCGAAGGAAAGTTTGACTGTTAGCAATGGGGGTGCTATGATTGCCGATGCATAGGCAGATTCATCACCAGGTTGCAGGAAAATTCCATAAAATAGCGTTGAAAACTTTTATATGAATCTTTAAAATACTGGTTTTTGACGGTTTGTTGATTTGTCAGAACAATTTTTGAAATCAAAATGGGTCACTTTCGAGCTCAACAATAAACTTGTTTTTTTTTTGGACCCGTAACATACTTGTTACCTGAATGTTGGTTAATTAAAAACGCCTCACTTTTTGCCTGGCAAAACTTCTTAGCCAATGCACTATTTTTCTTAAGCACTTCTAATCTACACGCTCGCATGTTTCAAAACGACGATGGCCGCCCAATGAAATGTCTTAAGGTGAAACTGGAGGAAGTCCTTTTTCCATAGATTAGTTTAATTATCACTTCACGATTTTTGAGTCTCAAATCACAAACAAAACAAAACAAACAACGCTCAAATTGCAAAGGGATGCTCCAGTGGAGCAAACGATTTATGATTATTTCACGCCTGAAGTGTTTGCGTAGGATTTTATCTACGAATTCTTTTTTATACCCATTCACTTCAGCAGTTTGATAAATTTTGTGCCGTTCAATTACAAAATCTGTTCTCTCCATGGGGATATTGAAATGACGGTGTGCCATTGAATGGAAAGGTGCATTTTTGGGCACTGAAAAGTTTTGAATCTGATTTGATACCCGAGCAAAGGTTTATACCATTTTTTAATTATTATTCTTTGATTTTCAGCCTTGGGCTGGCTCATCTCCCGTCGTAGTCACTCAAATACCTTTTTGGGTATTTTCGTAACTTGTCCGGGGGTGAGATTCGAACTCGTGACTTTGGCGTTAGAGTTATGGATGTTAACCACTACGAAAAAAGAAATCCATCAGGTAAAAAAGAACGGAAAAAGATATTTTTACAATCCAAGTGAATAAAATCATTAAAATCATAAAATCATTATTCGAAATAACTCTTCCTTTTTAAATTGGTCTAGAATTTCTCGATCGAGTGGAGCTAGGACACAGGGTAGGCATGCTCCACACGTCCCGTTTCGTCGGGAAGATCTCTTCTATCAGAATCCTTAGTTTCTGAGTTTCCACTTGGTTCTCCGACGCGACTGGCTTGGACTGACGCTTCTGCATGTGGATATACATTTTGGCCAAATACTTCCTGATCGTTTGGCCGGTCGCACTGACCTCCCGGCCCACCGCATGGAAAATAGTGGCCACCTTGTCTTCCGTCTTCCGTTTGAGTTGAATCCTCCGGTCGTTTAAAACGGTCGAGCGACCGGAACCAGGCCTCCGCTCAATGGACTCTCACTTTTCCAGAAATCGGGCCGACTTTTTTTAGGCCCGGATGGAGCAGGCGGTAACAAATGAAACATATAAATATATTATATTTTTTATTCAAAAGACAAAAATCTTTCGAACTAAACGCGAAAAGCAAAGTTACTAAAAAAATGAAAAATATTCATAAGGTACCAGCATTGCGAGTCTTTTAGTGTAAAGAATGTCTCTGATAAATATATTGTATGTTTGTACAGAAAAATTTAGTAAAGATAAGGTCGCTGTACTTCTTCTACAAAGAACCACAAAATCGTTATTATTTGAATTGCTTTTGTGGAAAAGCTGACTTCACAGCTACTTAAAGCGACTTACGCTTAATTGGAATGTCTTTTTGTTTGTCATTAAATGACAATTGCTCGGTTAATCTTAACTTGACCATGACTTTGATAATATGCGAATTCTAGTAAAGAGCTGTTAATATTGACAACAATTTACCAAAACAATCTTAGAAAAAAAGAACAATGTTTCTATTTTTGTACAAATAGCTTATAACAAAAAAAATATATTCAAATATTATTTCATATTATAGTATTATGTTACTTCTATAATAAAAAGCTGAGCAGTCATTTTTCAATAAATTGGATGACCCTTTCAACATATACTTTACCGTTAAGTACTAAATATTTTTTTTGATTTTGTTGCTGTGCCAATTTCAACAAATTTATTAAATTAGCAAATAGAACATTATTTGTCATTAAAGTTTAAATCATTAGAAATATTATGTAACTATGGAAGTAGAACAAAAGCTTATATCTAATCAAAAGTGACGAACGAATAAAATGCATAAAAAATAACTGTTATACACAGAATGATTTTTGGATTCAGCTGAGAGAAATTCGAATTAAGATGCATTAAAAGGTAAATAATAATTTATATAGCATTTGTAAAATCATAAAATACATTGTTCCTAGCCTCAAGAACCCGAAGATGTTTTATCCATATTTGGAATAAAGATGCATGACATTATCAGTAATTTTTGTATCCTTTTCATCAATTTTTGTATTAGTTTCGAAACATGCGATGTACTGCAACAGAAAAATAACGTACATGTTTTCTTATATCCAATCCTTAAACATAATTGTGACAGTATAATATGCAGGACAAATTATAGAAACACTTCTAAAAAACGTCTGCATGTAGTATAAATTTTTAATGAAAATGCTTCCACCTTCAAGCTGTACGATACAATTCAAATTAATGTATGATAAGTTATAGCATGACAATCTCATAATGTTCCATACATTTTATTAACGGACTTCTAAATTAAGAGCATGAAGCATATGTTGCCCGAGCCGAACAATTTTCCAGTCTTATTATTACTACTAAAACTCATGATAGAAAGTGTAAGATAATTCCTGCAATTTTTATTTTTCTTATTGTAAATAATTAAAATCGTTTCCTCTTTTTCCTTCAACTCTCAAAAGCATGTGATGTGTGTGCTTGTAAAAAAGCTAAAGAATAACAATGTATCGAAACGTATCAATGCAAAATCAACACAGTAGAAGTAGGAAACGATTTGAACACTTTTCAGTTCACAAAAGCATGTATTTGAAAGAATATTTATTTGTCAACTTGAACATTTCCTTACTGATTCCTATATGCGTTTGTCGATTGCATTTCTGACTTAGAGACACTGTTACAATCGTGTTATATGTACGTTCCCATTCCCTTACCGCTCAGGATAAAGTTTGCAATGAGTATTTTGGAGATCATTGGCACAATTAGTTAGAAGACCTATGTGATCCGGCCCGCTCCAGAATTAACCAGAACAATTAATATACACTAAGGTACAATACAATGATGCGGATAGAGACGACGTACCAGCCACATGCTGAAAATTTCTTTAGTAAAGAAATCCAATTCGATGATGCGGATACCAACTGAATCAATTCCAAATCCGATTCATATCGAACTCTTAAATTTAAGCTCTTTCGGTTGAGATCTCTGCACTGGGACACATTTTTATGGAAATCACTAATTCAACAACGGGGTTTCATTATGACCTATTACTGACAAACGAAAACAATGGCTCTTTTTGCAAGTTACTCGATATTGAAAACTCGTCCCAAACTCACCATGATTATTCCAAAGAGGAAGAGTCCTCCTATCCGATGTAATTGGTGGCTCACATGGATAGACTATGTGTCACGAGAAATTTATGCAAGAAGCCTTTGTTTATGTGATCCCGTTAGGCCCTTAAGGGTTTGTTCTAATTGTTCTCTAGCCTTGCAATTGAAACTGATTGCTATCTGTACTTCCGGGCTACAACATTGCGTGCCCAGAAGCGGGAAAACGCCTTTGTATCTAGCATTTAGTGTATGGATAAAAATTTGCTGCCCGTAAATTTCTCTCAGATTGGTAGGCCATATAAAACTAATATATTTTATTAGTTTAAAAAGAAAATATAGAGAACCAAAGGCCCAATATTTATGATGGCCTTTTTGTGTTGTTTTTTAATTAATAAGCAACGAAAACATTTTTCAATATTTGTGTATAAAATTGATTACCTTTGATATCCATAAACAAGTAAGCCTTATTTTTTTAAATTCAGTATCTGGAGCCATATAACGCTAGTTAAATTATCATGCTCAAATCGAAACTTATCGATCTCTATTCGAATCCTACAATATGTGTCTTGATTTGAAACATATTTATCAACTTTGTGATTGTGGCTAAATTGAATTAAATTGAAGTTATTTCAACCAGTTTACAGCAAGAGTGCAAATTTTCACTTACCACATTGCATTTGGAATTTGCGTGGATATTATCACAATTTCGCGTACACTAACTCATTGTTTAGACTAATTTGTACTGTTTTGGCTCACTACCTTATTTTGGCCATTCTATTTGCGCATTCTAATAAAAAAGAAGAATATCGTTAAGTTCATATTAAATTTATCGTCGATAAAACGTATTCCTCGTTCTAGATTTCAAAAAAATTGTTTGATTCAATGATAAATGTAATCTAATGCATAAATTCTGAAGTGTGTTAACGTATTTTCAAATCCGTCCTGAATATCGTGATCTTCAATATGATATATTATTTTTTTGTGGGTTGAGCATTTGCATTTTTGTTTGTGACCCAAAGCAAAATCTGGTGGTCCAAAATATAACAAGAACAACAAGATCAAGCATATGTGATATTTCTTGCTGATATGTTTCCAGTTTATTGGTATCGAAGGTGTGTGTGTGTGTGTGTGTGTGTGTGTGTGTGTGTGTGTGTGTGTGTGTGTGTGTGTGTGTGTGTGTGTGTGTGTGTGTGTGTGTGTGTGTGTATGTGTGCTTACAATTAATCCCCCACTGACCGGCAGTGCTTTTATGGAAGAAACTTGTTTGCATTTCTTCAGTAATTTATATGTGATCACTATGTGCAAACATTGTTAGCCCTGGAGATTGAAGGTGACAGCTCTATTGAAAATCCAACGACGCATTTCAAGAATGCCTGTTCTTACACGTACATTCTGAGGTCATCTTCATATACAATAAGCCCCGGATGAAAATCTTCACATATCAAATGGATATGTTAAGAGTTTTCACACTTCCAGAATCAAAAAAGGACATTCTTGATCTTGTCGTGTATAAAGTTAAGGTAAATTGTTGATAACATAAAACTACCTCACCAATGTTCCTTATCTGATTAGGGAAAGCTCGTCCGGATGCGAGAGCTTGGCACTTAAAAAAAATGAGAAAAAAACCACCGACGCTCAATCCATCTCAAGAAACACGAGCGTAACACACTATGACACTATGAGAAGGATTCCATTCACAACGTCCTACGCAAAGCACTCGGATAAACTATAACTTCGCCATTTTGGTTGAATGAAAGAATATTTTTTAATTTTATTCCCGCGAAAACGACGCAGCAAAAGCAAAACACATCATTTGCAAAGCATGGCTTGCTGTGATCTATTCTCCAGTTTATTGATATCGAAGGTTTTGTAAAAATGGTATTTATGCAGTTCCACTATTTTACGAGACAGATTTTTTTTTCAAGAGAATTTCAGTTGTTTCAATCAATTAGAACTTTCAACTCAATTTCACTTAAATATTTCTTTGACCAGAACGTGAATACCGCAAACGGAGACACATTAAAAGTTATTCTTAAAGTTTTTGAAGACCTCAATATATTGTAATGCTAAAAAGTGTTCCGTTCAAAATTTGGTCAAACAGTAATGTTTGTGGGTCGATCACAGTTTTTTTTATTGATAAGTCAAATTCTTTTTCTTTTTCAAGTTCAGTTAATACAGTACACAGGAGAAATATTCAGTTAAGCTTCCTTTTTACCGAATGCGAATTGCCGGGTCTTTCGTTTAACAGCTGCAATAAGATTTTTGTACAGTCTCCTTGTCCACTTTGTTGTTTCTTGCTCACAACAGCTTTTTGAGTCTTCTTAAGGTTCTGCTTAACGATGGCCCAATATTGTTCGATTGGGCGAAGCTCTGTTGTGTTGGAATGGTTCTTGTCCTTGGGCACCACTTGAACATTGTTGGCAGCATACCACTCCGTGGCCTTTTTTCCGTAATGGCAAGATGCCAAATCCGGCCAAAATTGAACGGAATAATTTCATCGTCATCTACCACGCACTTAAACTTCGTCAGCATCGTCGTGTACAACTTTCGCGACTGTGCTTTGGCCGACGTGTTTTGTCTATCGCCGCGATTTAGAGTCAATACTTTCTTGTAAGTCGACAGTCCAGCTCGTTTTTTAGCTTTATCCACGGTTGAAGGCGACAACCTGAGTAACACATCTTCATGATTTTAGGTTTAGTAAGCTTCTTTATAACCAAATCTATTCATGTAAAAGTATTTTCAACTGTTATAAAACGTGTGTGTCGCTTGGGATGTCGGACGAAGAGGTTGGGGTTCTACTTGAAACAGCGGGCAACTCTTTTTGTCGCCGCTGTGGCCTCCGGCTTTCGATTTCCCCCGATCCAGGTTTCCTGGCTGTCGCCAAACATTCACCGAACACTTTCAATACGTTCGCCATGCACGTGCATAATTTTGATACGTTGCTTTTCTTCCATCGACGACATTTTGATAACTGAAGTGCTAATCTCAAAATCAAAATAGAGGCATGATGCTACACGCACATATCTTCAAAACGTGCAAAATTTTTTAATGCACGTATGAAATTCCTGCCATTTCCTGATAGGAAATGCGTCAGGTTTAGTAGACCAAATTTTGATCGAAACATCTTTTATGCATGATTTATATTGTTTAAGCAAATAGACCCAAAGACTCTGCCATTCTGCATGATTTTTTGTCATGTTGAGTGTTTCGTTTATTTAGATGACAATTTTAAAATATTATATTTCGATGTACGCATATACTACAGACTACACTAAGGAGAAACATTGATCAGCACCTCATTTGCCTTATAAATTGTTTGGAAAGTTTTCGACTAGTTTTGGAATTTTTAGGCTAAAAATCTCATATCAATTACAATTTCTACAGAAAGTATGGACATGATTCGATGAAATGCAAGATTAGACGTAGGTAAGTAAGAATGATGAAAATAATGAAAATTTCACTGAAAACCCATTCTTTTAGAATGGAAACATTTAACCAATTTCGGTGTGCAAATCATTCAGATCATTGGAACATTGCCAGAGAAATAAAAAAGGACTCCAAAGTCAATGACATCAGTCAGATCAATTCCTAACCGATTGTTTCAATGTTTGTTATGGATGCTTCAAGGACTTTTAAGTAGAGTAGCAAATATTTTTCTATAGAATCTACTACGTTCTTATCATTAACACAACTTAACTTATTCAATAGATTTTGATGATCACATTCTATTAAGATTATTGTTGATATATTTCACAAAAGCAGAAACGTAAGTCAAAACGATCAATGTTGTTCTACTTTACGGTACTAGTGATGACTTATCATTACAAACTTTACAAAATATTGTTGTTGTTATTGTTTCGTATTTGCGTGATTAGATATTTCGTCTCAGACAATCTCAACGGTGCTGACTGGAATTGATACCAGACTGGAATTGATACCAGACTGAGGTGACAGGCAACCATGCTCACCATTAGCCTACGAGCGCCGTTTGCCTATACCAAATATCACTAATACATACATATCTTAATCCAAAATAGTTGGAAGCTAAAGCCGCTGAGAACTCTAAACTATTTTCAGAGTCAAGATATCAGAAATAAAATTAAAAAAAAACACAGGAAAGGTAAAAAAAGCCCGAAAAGAATAATTTCGGTTAAAATTTTTAAGGAACTTGAAAACCGATCACAGTTACTTGGGAATGCTTCGTTGTAGTGCTACTTAAGAATTGATACACTTTCAATCGGATGTAATGTTTGTTTTCAATTTTATATAATAAATATTTGGCTTGATGCTACGTATCATCAACTTCTGCACAAGATGCTGTAAAATTTGGTTTTCCCATATCAATTCCCATAGAAAATTAAGCGAGCCAGTGCAGTATGAGTTTGTAACCAATTGAGCTCAAATTTTTGAAGAAAAGTTGGAAATACTTTGAATCACCTTACTTGTCATACAGCTTTCGAGCGCTTTTTTGTTTTTCAAAGGAACATTAGGTCTTTCTCAATTTCTTTGCTATCCTCGAGCACGATCATATCGAGTTTTCTTTTTTTTTTTGCGGAACTTCTTCTGTTCTTTTTTATTCCATCGAGTGGCATTAATGAAAACATCAAAACTTTTGTTAAAAAAAGCGCTTCTAGCTGTATGGTAGAAGCATGAAATTATAGCGCTTCAAAATTATTTATTTCCCAAGTTTACCCTCTCGTAGAAGTTGCTTCCAAGTTTACATAAATTTTAACATTAGTTTTCGGAAGCTGAAAAAAATGCTTTTAAAACAACTGCTGTCGAATCGAAGACTTTTTGTGATTTTTAGGAGACATCGACCAATGCATATATCGACGTGTGTTCAATAAGCTATAACTATTATACATTTAGATATGAAACAAAATAACTACATATCGTAAACGTAGTGGATGTAAATATCGAATATTATAAAATGCAATGCCTATCACAACAGTGCACGCTATATTCTTTAATGCAGTGAAGTTTCGGTTTAACCACGATATTTAAGGCTTTCAGTTTTATCATGAAAAATTATTCGAATGTATAACAATTCTCGTTAGTAAAGTGGAAAATGAAGCTAAGGAATTGTGCTTAACAATACGTACTTAAACGTTAGTTTTTACTACGCACAATAAACTACAATGTCGTTTGCTACAACATTATATTGGAACAGTCCTGTTAAAAAAAAGTGCATGCAGAAAAGGGTGATCAGTTTCTACAATGACAATAGATCATAGCGTAATCGAGTCATCAATGCATTTTTGAAAGTTCAAGGGCTTGTTTCCACGGAGACGCCTTTCCGCCAAAGCAGTATGCGTTTTTATGCGAATAGTCGAAATCATATTCCAGTGCTTATTTTGACATGATTTGCTGAATCCAACAGAATACAATCTGGAAAAATATATTGTAATTATACCTTGTAAATAGTCTTCCTGAACTGTCAAAAATTAAAGTTATCATATTGAGTGCAATGATCTATAATAGGCTCTTCATGCTCGTCCAACTTTATTCAAAAGTGAGTAACTTCTACTTTGTTTAAAATTTCTAGTCCAAATGTCAAAACTGAAAAGCATTTATTTAACAAAGTTTAAATCTAATCAGATTGAAATATCCCCACCAAGTTTTTTTCACCGATGTTTTGAAATGCTTTACGACTTCTCTATATGTGTGGCTACAAGAACATCTTTGACGACAAATAAATAATATTAGCTTAGCTGAATGCATGAACGAACCTGTTAGCCGAAAAGTCAGACATATTGAGAACGTTATAAAACTGTTAAAAATTGAAATTAAAAAAAAAATACCGTTCTTCCATTGTATTATGGAAAAAATAGGTTTAAGTTGCCCAAACCTAGGTAAATCGATTGAAGCCCCCTGTTAGGTTAAACTTGAATACGCAGGTTCAGTCAATCAATAATACCCACTGATGAGTAATTAATCGTTTTCCACATGCTTCGGTGAACTGGCAGTCTCCATACGGATCTAGAGATCATAACGTTCTTGGTTCGAATCCCGGTCGTGGAGTTTTTTTATGCTCTGTGTTAGCATGACCTTACCCACTTGTAGTTTTAAATCATATCCCTAGAAGTAGGTAATTGCATTTTATCTGAGTTTAGCTCAATGCAGTGTAACTCACGGTGGAGACAGAACAACCTATTTATAATTTATTTTTTACGAGCCTTCTGTTTTTAACACCACAGTTATTTTATTTATATTTATTGGATTCAGTTGGATCAGTTTTGATCCACATTATAGACTGATCAAAGGAACGACTTAGGCCAATCATCAACATACAATTTATAAACCGCAAGATGTTCCTTTACTTTATTAACCGATCAGTTTTCAAAAACATTCCTTAGCTATACGACTTATTGCCTTACAAATACGCTGACACACATTCTAACGCATATACACTGAAAATTGTTTAAGTGAAATTTCCTTTGGAACGCACATGTTATTAAATAACAAATTGATTGACTTTTACCTGAAAATCAACGGAACTTAGACAACTAAGATTCAAGTCATTTGTAGTGCAATTCCCAATAATAAGGTCACATGAAACCACACGCAAAAAAAAATCTGCGCGAACACCAACAATTTTCCCCTGACTATTAATGCGTTTGATTTTACCATGCCTTACCACCACAAATGTTGAAGGCTGTACCATAAACGTAGAAAATTTGACTGAAATTTTATGGTAGTTTTGAAAATAGGCATAGTCAGGTCAAATGGAAGTTTTTACTGCAAGATTTTTTTTCAGTGTTTGTATATTTCTATTGGATATTTCCCATTGAATATGTGAATTTTTGAGCGTAGTAATTTAACAATCCCTTTAAATTAAGTCGATGTATTGTTGTCGCACTTGAATCCCGGAATAATTACACTCGACAATGGTTTTTACCTCGTTCGACGTTAGGAATAACGTATAGCATTGCACCGAATGTATTAACCTCACTTTTTTTGACAGTTCAGGGAGCTTATTTACAAGGTGTTAGAATTTGAACCGCTCAATCGAAAATTTTAATTGGCTTTTTCAGAATTCTGCACGATTAGATTCAGGAAATGATGTAAAAATAAGCACTGGTGTCTGTTTTCCTCCAATTTTACTTCAATCGTAGTAAAATTAGAGCACAAAATCTCAAACCGATCTTACCGAAAATATTCTAAGTCTACGTAAACAAGCTCCCTGATCTGTCAAAACTGCTTTGATCACGCCATCGTGCAATGATCTATAGGAAAAAAGAGAGAGCGCGCGAAAGAGAGAGAGAGAGAGAGAGAGAGAGAGAGGGGGGGGGGGAAGAAAGAGAAAGAGAGAATAAAAACCCATTGTCATGAGTGACTTATTCTGTAAGCTTTTTTAGATTTGTGCGATAATAGTTGGCGTTTGTGGACTCTATAAACTGTCACCCTAAAAATTGAATTGGCTGTACAAATGTATCATAATAACGATCATTTTTGAATTCACGTTAGAAGGGGGAAAACCTATACTTCTTCTTCTTCTTGGATATATACACTCTTCGGCGCTTTGCATGCTGCTCAAATTGGTGTTCTTCGAGCACTGGTGTACTGGTAAACGTGACTGCTACTTTGGAACTCTAGTGGGTGTGGGTTTAATTCCAGCCGAGGACGGTGACATTTTTCGGAGGTGAAAAAATCTCCGGTCTAGTCTTCCTTCGAAAGGGAAGTACAGCAGTTGGTCCATGCGCATTCGTTGATGAGTACGATACATAGGGTTTAGGTGCCTCCCTCCAGGGGTGAACCAACCAAAGGTTGAAACACCCATAAGAAGAAGAAGAAGAAGAAGTAATGATTCTTATATTTCTATTCGATATATGCAAGTGATATCGAAAACGCTCACTGTCCTTAGCGGTAAGGTAAATTGTAGAACCGTTCGCAAAATCAACATTTGAGAATAGCTATTGATTTCTCATTTTATCACTTACTAACATCTTAGAAGTTCACATGGCACGTTCTAGCATATCACTCTTTTATCCATTCCATTATCTCACTTTTCCACATCATTATCTACCAAGTCGGAAATTTCAAAACAAGAAGATTATATCGGGACAAAAAAAAAATGGCCGTGGTTAAACCGAAGCTGCATTGTAGAGTATTCTTTCAAATCTTGCTTGAATCTTAGTCATGCGTTCGTATTCTATACAAAGCGGATTTCTAATTTGAACATGTGTTTTTTAACATGCTCTTAAAAAATGACCTTTTTTTAGGAACAACTAGCACGTGACAAACAGGTTTCTGGGCGTGTTCAAATTCAAGTTTGGTACCACGGGGATAGAAACGAGCTGGTTGTTTCACTGATGGCCGGAGACGATTTACCACCCCGAGATGAATCTTTAGGGTATGGCGGTTTACCTGAAGCTTATGCTTCAATCAAGCTCATGCCAAAAACGTACGATGTCACAACTAAACTTAGATCTGTGGTATTTAATACTCATGCTATATCTATCTCCTTGCAGTAATGAAACACATGTTGTACAGACTGAAGTCTCATCACCATCTGTAAATCCAATTTGGAATGCAACGATAACATTCAGAGGCGTGTTGAGTGATACGCTTTTCGATCGATATATTGAAGTAGCATTATACGATTTGTTGCCACAATCAGAGCCTGTTTTCTTGGGAGAATGTAAAGTGAATCTACAAAAGGCTTTTTTAGATGATGTCGCCGTATGGTATCGGTTAGAAGATCCCAGACAACTTCGCGGCGTACCACCTAATAAACTGAACTGGTATTCTCCACGGAACTCCATATCTGGAGACGTAACCAAACTTATAAGAGGGTCCGATTATCGTTTCCAACGATCAGTGTCAGACGATGTGGACAGTATTGGGGATGGAAGCTCTTTGTTGCATCCCGATCACGCATGGGCATTCAATAGGCGAGGGTCATCGCAATCAGAAACTTTGGAAATTGAAACGTATCAACTTGGTAAGGACTTTTCAAAATCATTGCCAGGATCAAGGAGATCCTCATTTCAAGACCAGGAAAAATGCAGAAGTGGTGAAATTACTCCAACTCTCGGCTATAACCGTGAACGAAGGAAGTCTTCCATAGCAAAGCGCAATACCGAGGACCTTAGAAAAGCATTCAACCAAAGCAGGGGCGAGTTCACACGAACCATGAGCTTGTCTCGGGAGTTGGAACAAAAGAATTCCAAGAGTAAGTTTAACCTGATATGAATCAATGACTTTCACTTCCGGACACTTTCTTCAACGTTTCTCTGCGCTAAATCTCTATGGACCACCGCTACTAAATATCTTTCATGAATCTCTCGCTTACTATTTCCATCACTAACTTGTGGTAAGATGTGCCGTACATATTAAACTGTTAGTTCTGCTATTATTGCTTGCTTATTTCCTTATTTTGCATGATAGCACAATTACTAATTAAATGTTTTTCGTTTTATATATTTTGTTCGCTTCTTTTCGATTTCATTCTACATCCAAAAAAACGTGTGAATGAACAACAATTGGTGTGGTTATTATTTACTTGGGTAAAATTGCAATTTTAAGTACCTACATAAGATACCCAAAATTCGTATTTACCTCGAGAAACAAACACATAATCTTATGTCCCGTGCATTTTGTATACCACCTTTTTTCCTTTTCAATTAATAAGGTACTATGAGTATAGATAAGCCACAGACAATTTGTCTGAGGATAAGCCACCCTTTTCAAAAAAGAAATGAATATTTGATAGAAGCATAGTTTCATTCGCTCCTCTTTAAACCGATGTTTTCTTTAACACAATATTAGTTAAAAAGCTCTCTTCAACACTCTATTTAAATTTCAAGTACAAAAGGATATTATTCTAGATAAACTTGTTGAAGACTTTAATATTCACTTTGAACAATATAATATTTAACACAACACTTAACAAACATAACACATCAACCATTTCATAACACATTAATTACTTTGTTTGCAAAAACATTATCCCCATCTGGGCGATAAACTAAACATATGGGTAAACGTAAAACACTAGGGGGGAAAATAAGCGCACCCTAGGTAGTAACTACTGAGTAGAGCCGCACAGAGAGAACCTCTAAACATTACTAGAAAATTGATATCTCACAACAGGTTTCCTTTCAATTTCAATAGTTTTAACTATGTTTCATCGTGATATGCAATCGCCCACACTTGTAGTCATTTTACACTATTGTAAAACTGCAGATATGAAGCATTTTTGAGGCAAAATGTGTACACTGCGCTGAGACTGCGTCATATTCCACGCAAAATTGAATCGAAATCTGCCCGCTATTTGAAAATGAGATTGTAAAGTGATTACACACAATTAATGCTGAAACTGAATGAACGTAAGAGGTGATCCCTATACACGACAAAAAAATAACGCAGTCGAACCTACCATTTCGAAGGGTTAAATTAAGCACAAACACTAACAATTTCACCTGACTATTAGGTCTATGAGGTCAAATATATCACAAATGTTGAAGACTGTACCATAAACGTAGTAAATTTGACTGAAATTTCACGGTAGTTCTGAAAATAGGCATAGTCGGGTGAAATGCTAGTTTTCACTGCGAGATTTTTTTAGGTGTAGCATTACATACCAGCATTTGATGTGGACAAAATTTGCCGTGGCTACCAAAATTACCCACTTCCCGTGTAAGCAGGTAGGTCCGACATGGTAACAAATATTAAAATTGGCCGTTTAATGAGTGTTAGATGATAAACTGTTTCCTGCTCCCTGTCGTGTCTGTTTGTCTGTGGTTTAAGTATGCAAGTTGAAAAGCAATTGCCCACATTTTCGTTAACATTCCAAATCATAAATTTCATAAAAACAATATGGGTAAATAATGTATGAACAATTGAACTGCAAACAAAAATGCAATAAATCGTATACAGTAAATGCTGAATAATTACGGTACGTTAGAATTGTTAAGTTTATTTAATTGGGTATTATAATGCTCCAATTTTTTTTAAATAATAGAGTATAACCATAGACTATCTCCAAGACCAGTAGGTCCCGAACAAATACGATTTTTTTCTTGGCTCAGTTAGTACTAGCACATCGGTCCCAAGCTTAATGATTCGCCTCTAACAACGCAGCTCACTCCAACACGTCCTCAAATGTTGTGTCAAAATAACACAGCGAATCAAAACAACAAACAAGATTCTAGTACCGGAAGGTACCGAAAAGCGCGAGAATTATTGCAAGGTGCAGACTGCAAGGTATACTTCGGACCTAGGAGTTCTACAACAGTGAACCCATTTTAATCGCTAGTTGATCGCACATTGATTGTTGGTATAACTATAGAAATCTAGTATCGCATACCGCAACCATTACAGAATTCACCTTATATCATGTTAATTTAAATACCATGAGACCGACGGTCGCACAGTAAATTTTGACATAAATTAAGTAATAGTAGACGAAGTTCATTTAAATAAAACACATACGAACAACAAGTTTAAATATCGCAGTACTTTATTTCATATAACATGTTTATACACGCCTCATCTTTTATGTGAAGGATCGATTTACGTCACGTCTATAATTACCTATTTCTTAGTGTGTATACATCACTCGTTTATAAAGAGCACTTATATGTATTCTGGATGCCGAGAATAGGGCATGTATTTGAGCGTTGTGGTAAGTACTTATGAAATATATAACATAAAATTCCAATTTGAACAAGAACATTCATTATTCTACACACATACACACTCACACGAAAAACCAAAAACGAAATTATTAATTTTGTTAGTGAACATCAATTATTTACGTAACGCGCCCCCTTCCTCCTTCATTATACGCGGAAATAAATCAGTTACCGTTTTATTGAACAAAATTATGATACAAATGACGAATTTCACGCCAACTAATCCAGTGGTTGGAAGCCCCCTCCCAGATTCTAATGAAACTTTGTGGGTGTGTATGTCTTTTCAAGCAACTTTGCATACTTTGTTTTTTTTTCAAAATTTATGTAGACTACCATTTGAAAAGGGCATACATTTTTTGATCGAGTTAAATCAACGTAACTTAAAAAGGAAAAGACTTACAAAAGAGTGATGTATGGGTGACTTTTAGCAAATTGTCTTTCCTTTTATGAAAAAATTTTAAAAATTGTAAAATCGCTAAAAAAAAAATTTAAAGTCAATTTGCAAAAAATGGCTATCTTAGAATCGGACAAAAATTTTCTTTTAATAAAGGCAATATAATTGTCTAAAAGTTAACGATACATTGCATGATGGGCACTTTTAAGGAAAAACAGTTTTTCTAACAACAAATTTTTCATGTCAACATAACTCAAAAAGGAAAAGATTTACAAAAAAGTGATGTATGATTGACTTTTAGAAAATTATCTTAGCTTTTATGAAAAAAATCTTCGGTCCCAGTAGTTTCTTTCAGGAACTAAGCCGTAGCTGAGTGACCACAGTTTGCTGGGCAGGAACGAGTAGCACGGAAACAAAAGGATAATATAACTGGGACACAATGGCACGAAATTTAATAGAGTGGAAGGAAGGGGGGGGGGGGGGATGACAATACACTCTTAGATCAGACAAACAAAGGAATTCGTAAATCGCTTGCATGTAGGGAAGATCACGCATTCCCAAAACATCTCTTACTTTCGGAAGGATTGTTTACCTCGGGCCACTACCCTAGCAAAGGAAAATAACATGTTGATATCATATAGGTAACAGTTTCTGTTATCCCTGTTATCGTGTTAATTTCCGCTGTTATCGCATAACAAATTTAGTTATCACCATTGGCAAATTTTGTTATCATATGTTATCATGTTGAACATACTATTTTTTATGAACGTTATAATTTGAATTGTAAAACTATTAATATTTCCGGCATATTTGAACAAGGAATTTTGCTTTTAATCAAAATATTTTTTTCAGTTATTAGCATGAGAATTGGATTTCAAATTGATAACATAATTTGATACTATTTCCATAAATTTCCTTACAATACAGGATTTGTTATCAAGTTGCTCGCAGTGATAATAAAATAAGTTATTATTATGATATTCAACGAGTTTTTTTTGTGTTATGCATTCTGTTATTTTGGCTGTTTATTCAGCCTCAATAATAACATATTCAGTGATCCAAAAATGATAACCTGTTATTGGAACTTGTTATCAATTTGGTATAATCCTTTGCTCGGGTAGGGTATCCAATAGTCGTGCGCTGGATGCATCATTATCCGGGCAGTGCAAAACTGCGTGAGTGATGTCATCATAACAGGTTCCGCATCTTCATACATTGCTATCGACGAGGTTAATTCTGTAGAGATGTGCGTCTAGCGGGTAGTGGTTGGACATAAGTCTTGACATCATACGAATGAAACCGCGACTTACATCCAGAGCTTTTAACCACTCTCGACGAAACATTTGGGATAATGGAATGTAACTAATGGGAAAAAATCATCATGTGAAATCCGTCTATCAAAAATCTCGCCTTCTTGTGCATCCACCTTTGCTAGAGAGACCGCCTTCTCATTGCCTGGAATTGAGCAATGTGAGGGGACCCATACAAAGGTAATCTTAAATGATCTTTCGACCAACGCACACATCTGCTCCCTTATTTTTGAAGGAAAGTAAGATGAGTGCCTCACTGCTTTCATCGACTGCGGGGCCTCAATAGAACTGAGACTATCTGAGAAGATGAAATATTTGTCTACGGGCATGTTGGAAATTATCCCCAATGTGAAATTGATTGCTGCCAGCTCAGCAACATATACGGAACAAGGTTCCTGAAGGTTCATGAAGGCAGATGAGTATTCATTGAAAACACCGAAACCAGTGGATCCATCAGTAGCGACCCATCAGTGTAAACTTTTCAATAATAGCTAATTCTGGAAGTTGTCAGTTGGCCTAGATTGAAGGTCATTTGTTTTTTCTGACAGTAAATTATACAAAAAAATATTGAAAATTCCATTGAAAATTCCAACATTGTGAATGGTTCGTCCAGAAAACCGTTACTTCGGGTGGTATCCCGTAAATTCGGTTGTGTTGGGACAGAGTCTGGACAAACCTTTTTAGCGAAGTCGAATATGCACTGCATGGAGTATTCTTCACTCTAATTGGAGAATAAGCGGTTTTGCATGTAGCGAGCCTTTCTCCAAAGCGTTGTTATCGAGGTTTCTATAGATAGTCCCTCTACAAACGATCGCCAGTAATTGCGTTTCTTAGCTTCGAGTACTAATCAAAAAGCTCACATGATTCATGTCTACGATAATCTTTAAACGCATCGGATTTCTCAAGATACAACTTAGTGCATTCGTCATCCCATCCAGGGGTGGCGGGTCTTCTTTTTAGGGATGCACTTGAAACACGTCGTTTCTGAGCTTCTAAGGGTTACCAACAATCAATATACAAGTAGCAATTTAAAATTGGTTCACTGTTGTAGAACCCCTCGGTCCGAAGTACACCTTGAAGCCAGCACCTTGTTATACATATTTGCGCCTTTGTTTTGATTTGCTGTGTTATTTTGACAGAATATTTGAGAGTGTGTTCGTGTGAGTTCATTATTAGGGGCGCATTATTAAGCTTGGGACCGATGTGCTAGTACTGACTGAGCCAAGAATAAAATCGTATTTGTTCGGGACCTACTTGTCTTAGAATTAGTCTATGGGGTTACCACCGATGCAAAATGTTGCCTCGTGAGTTCATGTGGAACATATATTGACTGGTCTGTGGGCTGCAAAATGGTGAGTCGACAACTCTGATGGAGCGTGGGTCCCCGCAACATAGCTCTGGTCCTCACAAGTTCCTACCTCATGCTTCCACGGGTCAACAGATGACAAAGACCGCCAGCTAAGGGTTGCGTACTTAGCTGGTAGTGCAGCCTGGGCACTGTTGTCCTTCTGACTTCAGCTAGATTGACGAGGTGCGTGCCGAGCGTCTGTCCACCAAGGAGGTGCGGCTCAAACAGCGACTGAGTAAGAAACGCTGTATCTCGTCAGCTATACCTTAGGAGGCAGTCCCACCAACGCAATGTAGCCAGCGCGGCAAGATAGCATGCTGAAGTCTTACCATACCACGAAAAATGTAAGTATTCTTTATTTTGTGAAATTTTTCTCATTTTATTGCCCACAACTATTTTATAAGGAACAGTAGAAATTTGCAATATCCCAGTACATTTACTAGTGCAAATAAAAACAAAAATGAATGTGTTAATTGAATCTAAAGTTCAGTATAGCCGTGAAATTTTCTTTTTGTCGTAACTTTTTATAAATCATTTATGCTAAAAATTTCCACTGTTCCTTTAACAACTATATAAGGGGGATTCGCTAGGGGGGGTAGCCTAAGGCAGTCGAAGGATTTGTTGACTGGACAAGGGTTCGTGGAGTCGCCAGTCCCTTGTCATGCGAAGACACGCGGCCTTCTGGCCGTATTCTTCCGAAGGTCCTCACTGAGATCGGCTGACCCTGCTACAAGAAGCCATCACGTAGGCTATTCTCTCAGAACAACCTGCTGAGAATAGTCCTGCAGTCATAGGTAATCCTTGCACTGATGGTGGGTTCTTATTACACATCACATCACATCACATAGATTGACTGGTCTGTTTTTTGTCAACCATATTTGATTGATATAATAATTGCTAGGTGATCATTACCATGGGGATCATTGATTACCTTCCACAGACAATCTAATGATAGTGAATTAGAGCATAAAGATATGTCAAGTCGACTTTCTCTGGAAGGAGGTTTTGCTCTTCGTGTCGCTTCCTAAGTGTCAAGTTGAAATCGTCGCATAAGTCGTTGAAAATACCCGCTCTGTTGTCGTCATATTGTTCGCCCGAGCAGTACCGTGGGAGTTCAGATCGCCCAGAATAAGAACTGGAGATGGAAGTAATTTAACTGAACTCTTTTGCAAAGATATTTGTTCTTTACATTTATTTGGCAAGCAACGATTTCAATGCCTGAGATTATTGGGTAGGACTTTTTGATCCCTAAAAGTACGCCACCATATGAGTCATCTCGGTCCAGGCGAATAATGTTAAAATCGTGGAAGTTTAATTCATCTCCAGAAGAAAGCCATGTTTCACAGAGAGCAAATATACCACAATCAAAATTGTGAATCAAATACTTGAACAAGTCTAATTTAGGTATTAGACTACGACAGTTCCCTTGTAATACGGTGATCATATCTTGATCCTCACTCGACGAATTATTCATCGAACGATATGAATTCACCAATGAGGGGCCACGATAGAATTGCGAGAAGACGGACTTTTTAGTTGTGGCAACCTCTTAAGGTTACTGTTATTAGGTAGCAGCAGGGTGGTGTAGCTACAGCTACGAACGGATGCATCAGCTATTACCGTTTTAATCGGTTTTTTAAACTGAACCCTGCTACCTCCAATTTTTTGCAAGCTTTTGAGAGTAGGTTTGGTGGGGAACCAGTGGGCTTCCTTTTACGGGGGTGTGTACCTCCGGATATCCATTCTCGTTGGCTACACCAGAGTCTAGTTCATCGGAACACAAAATCATAAAATCATTTTCATTTTCAGCGGCTAATACAGACGATGCAGACACTCCGTATTGCGATTTTAACATTTTTGCATACGTCTGCTTGGAGCGTTCTTGTATGGAACGTCTTACGTTACCAGTGCGCTTCTTGTACACGGGGTAGTTCTGCAAATCGTGCAGAGGCTCTTTGCCACAGTAAGCACACTTTCTTGCTTCCTGTTGGCAACCATCCTTCAGATGTCTTTGGCCGCATTTGCCACAACGGGGCTTGCTTTCGCAATAAGTAGCCATATGACCTAATTGTTTGCACTTGGTACAATTAAATACCCTTGGAACAAAAAGGCGCACTGGAAAGAAAACATTATCAATTTCAACAAATTTTGGGAGAATTTATCTGGCGAAGGTAGCTTGTTGCGAGTCCGATTGTGAATACGTCTTTCTTCCATCTACCATTGTTGCTGCATGGATTTTTTTTATATTTCAGAATGTCAATGGTAGGCGAAACAGAATCAGGAAGACGCCCCATACCTTCCATGACGTCTTCACACGTCAGGCTCGCTGCAGAAACCACACCATATATCTTCACATCTTGATATGGGATTTGGAAATAGTACTCGGCATTATAACCTACGCCGTTAGAAATTTCATTTGCAATTTTATACGTAGGTGCAGTAACAGGCAGTTTGTTTCGGTTGGCCTGATGAAACTCGGTCCCCAGTTAACGACGCGTCAAATATCTTTTAATGCCCAAAAAGTGTAGGGCCTTCACATTCTGCCGAAAGTAGACAACCCAAGGAGAGGCAGAAGGCGGCTGATAACAGGAAGGCAAGACGCCCCCCGTTGAATCATCCATGAAAAAAACAAATTCAGGGACAGAAAAAAAAACAAAATAAAAATCAGATGATTTTTTTTGAACCACTCTATGTCTATTCACTATATGGGAGAGAGATAAACAAAACACTAACGGACGAATGGGAAATACACTGCGCCTTTGCCGGTATAGCACTTTCCGCTGTTGTTCGCAAACAAAGCACCGCTTGCTGACCGGCAGTGGATGGAGCGATGACCCTCCCCGCTGTGATGAAGCTTATGAGGTTACACTTTTTCTCCTCGGGTGTTTGACGACGGTACTGGCTGGACGAATCATCCGTCTGCTTCCCTAAAGGAACGCTCGGCTGGTTTCGGTTGTTCAAACAGTGCACTAATTTCGATCACCAAGTGGTTGATAGCGGGTTGATAAAACAATGCAAAAAAGGTGGTGCGGAGTGCGAAAAAAACTGAACCGAAGCTCTTATACGTTCGATGCGGAATGACTCAAAATGTTTAATGTTTTATGAGAGAACGAAAATCGTTTTTATCCATATTCAACATGGTGCCAAACATGTCAACAACAATCAGCTGTCAAAACAAAACTAAGGCAGTATCGCTCTGAAATTTGGCGTGTATGCCTAAACATGAACGGACTATAAGGCACTATAACCATTTTTGCAGTAGCATCGCATTTTGGCGGACAAGGAGGTTACTTTTCACCCCACCTAGTATTGAGCTGTATTGAACTGATTATTTGCTGACGAACAGTAATCCGTTATTTTATATTATTGCGTGATGAAAATCAATATATTATGATACGCAATTACAAAAATACATTGTCAAATAGTTTATCCTTATGAACGAAAGATGCGCCACTTTATTTCTATATGTAGAAAATAAGCAGCTCGCAGGCTATTGACATCCCTATACTATATTTATACACCAATTAGGCTTTTTGAAGTTTAATCACCTTTCCCTCTCTGGCGCATGCAAAGGAATTATAGTTTGTTTTCCTCCAAAGGATTTTCCTTCTTACTTTCACTCCTTTGATCTAAATGGCGCTGTAGTGTGCGTGCGTTCAAGGTCACTAAGCCTAATGAATGGTTTGTGGCAGGATCAAATCGATTTTGCGCCGTTGTCAGTTGTTTAAAACAGTTCAATGATATGTGATGGTAATGCCTTAAACACAATTCCAAAGCAACATGCCGAAAAGGTTTAAAATTTGTTTTTTTAATATTAACTGAAAAAATACATCAGATTATACACTGATAGGCAAAATAAAGTGCCAACCTCATCGTTTTTTCAATTTCTCTCATTTACTTGGTTCAAATTTATTTTTATTTATTTATTATTTATATTCCATCTGACCTAAGGTGGTCTTAATGATTTTTTTTATGACGGGGAAAAGCCGTTTTAATTTGGCGTAAAAACCCCGTATCTTTTGCAAAACAATACAATAAAAAACAATACAATACAATACAAAACATTGCTTAGTTGCACATTCGTAAACATAATTAAAATAAACAGGATTACAAACGTAGAGTATAGTCAAAGTATAAAATAAGAAACATCCATAGTTCGGAGCAGTCCTCGTCGTCAATCAATTATCCTTATCAAATATCCTTCTCGTAGTATGCCATTCTGTTAGTCTGCGCTTGAATGTTGCTAAAGTACAGTTAAAGTCGAATAAAAAATACACAACGTTGAACCTAGCTGACATGAAGCGGATAGGGTCATGAAGTCCATATAATGAATTACGGGGTTCAAGCAGCAAGAAGTCCCGCTGGCGAAGCATTCGTTCAGGAGCGTAGAGGTTGAGCTGACTTAATAGCTCCGGTGAGTCAATTCTACCTGTTAGTGTATTGGCAACGAAAACAGCTTGCGCAATATTTCGCCTATGGTCCAATGTCTGTAGTCCCAGCAATCTGCATCTATCTTCGTATCGTGGAAGGTTCAACGGGTCACGCCACGGTAGGCGACGCAGGGCATATCTCACGAATCTTCGTTGAATTGCTTCGATCCTAGCTGTCCATGTTGCCTGATATGGGCACCAAACAACAGAGTTGGATTCCAAAATCGACCGCACCAGAGTACAGTACAAAGACCGAAGGCAGAGAGGGTCTTTAAATTCACTAGATATTTTAAAAATGAAACCCAGCTGTCGATTCGCTTTGCTGATAATATCGTCGTAATGCAATCGATACGTTAGTGCCGAATCCAGAGTGACACCAAGATCACGAACTTGATGAACACGTTCGAGAGGCTGGCCGTTCATTGCATAATTGTGCGTGATCGGATTGAGCTTGCGATGAAATGAAATGATGTTGCATTTGTGGATGCTTAACGTCAGCATGTTTCGGGTGCACCAACCAGCGAACCGATCTAACAACAGTTGCAGTGCATGGCAGTCCTGGATGGTTTTGATGACCATGAAGATTTTGACGTCATCAGCGTAAAACACAAGGCAACCAGATGGTAGTACGGTAGAAAGCTCGTTAATGAAGAGTGAGAATAACAAAGGGCCAAGATTGCTTCCTTGTGGTACGCCGGATGAATTTGAGAATGCTTCCGAAGATTCAGATCCTATTTTAACGGTGAGCCTACGTTTTTAAAGGTATGATTCAAACCAGCTGACCAGGTCCGCAGAGATACCAATTCTTCGTAGGCGTTCAAGTAGTACCCCGTGGTCAACTCGATCAAAAGCAGATTTGAAATCAGTGTAAGCAGTGTCGATCTGTGCGCCAGCATCAATGTGGCGTATGCAAAACGAGGCAAACTGTATGAGATTTGTCGAGGTTGATCTCTTGGGAAAGAAACCATGCTGATCCGTAGAGATGTAATTCTTACACGAGTTGAAAAGTACCTCGTTCATTATGATCTCGAAAACCTTTGAACAAGCACACAACGAAGTTATGCCTCTGAAATTCTCGATGTTCCGTCGATCTCCTTTTTAAACACAGGGAACATGACTGACGTCTTCCAACTTCCAGGAAATACATGCTGCCGTAATGAAATGTTGAACAGTTTCACGAGAGGGGAGATTAACTCTTCGCTGCATTTTTTAAGGATACATGACGGTATGCCATCAGGACTGGATGCAGAGTCTTTCAATTTATTTATTGCAGCGTTTACTTGATGGGTCGTGATATCAAAGCTATTTAGGAAGCACACGTCCCTAGGTGTGTCTCTACAAGCGTCTGCAATTTGATGTATAGACGAAGGAGAATCAGAAAAAGCACGTCTGAAGTGAGTTGCAAATAAATTGCACTTTTCCGATGCGGATGTGGCGACTTCGTTACCCAGAAACATCTCAACGGGCAATCCATTCTCCTTCCGTTTAGTGTTAACAAACTTCCAAAATTGTCGTGGCTGTCGGCGAAGATTTTCCTGAGTGCGTATACAGTAGCGCTTATAAAGGAAACGGTTATACGTGCGATAATTAGTACTTGCCCGTGCTAAATGATGCTTGGCGAAAGAGCAACGAGACTGACAGTAGGTTCGTAGTGCTCTCGATCTTAGGCGTTTGAGACGTCGTAAATGTGCATTCCCCCAAGGTGGCTTAGGAGACGGCCTACGCATTGGCACAAAATCAACCAAGTAGGTCTTCAACACGTTAGTGAAGTATTCCACAGCAACATCAATGTCTTCCGTGGTTTCCAGGATGTGCCAGTCAGTTTCACGAAGCGCTTCTTTCAATCCCTCAAAATCGGCACGACGGAAATCAAGCCCTCGGTCAACCGGAATGCTTGCAAATACAATTGGCTGTGAGAGAGTTGCCGTTATAACAAAAGCGGGATGATTCGAATCAAGAGGAGAAAGCGGTTCTACAGCTTCTTCAATCTGGCATGCAGCAAGCGTTTTTTCATTCACCAGAGCGAAATCCAGGATTCGAGCGTTCTGATTGTAAATGTGGTTAACTTGAAACAGACCATGCAGACTGAATCCATCGAGTAACGAAGCGCAAGCAGCAGATATATTTGACTGCAATACGTCTACGGAAGGACGATCATTACTAGGTGTGTTCCAAACAAGACCCGATTGATTATAGTCGCCAAGCAAAATAGCATGATCGTTATTTCCCAGATTTGAATGAATTGCTTCAATGGACTCGATATGGTGATTTACGCTGAGTAAATCATTCTTGCGATCGGGTGGTAGATAAATAACACCAATACTGATAGAACAGCGACGCATCCTTAACCTTACCCACAGCTGTTCCAATGAAACGTTCACTGGGGTGGGATCGACATAGCCGTTGAAATTAGTTGAGATAGCAATTAACACTCCCCCTCCACGTGATTTACGACTATTTGAATGGTTGCGATCCGTTCTGTACACGGTGTATAACTCTCCAAAAAGCTGGGCAGAGAATATTCTATCATCAAGCCACGTTTCCGTAAGAACGATGACGTCATAGTGACAAGACGAAACAGCTACTAAGACTTCATCAATTTTTGTGCGTAAGCCCCGAACATTCTGGTAGTACACCGTTAATTGATGAGCACCATCTTCGGCCGGATTGTTGCAAGCAGGTATAGCTGAATTTGAATCGATCTGAAAATTGGAGCTCCTTGATTGACGTGCAGTACCATTCATGACTTCGGCAAATTAAAGTAAACACATTGTATTTTTTTATTACCTTTTTTTATATTCTTTTTAAGTTTCACTTATAAAATACTGAAAAAAAGGGTTTTACTTAAAGAAAAAAAAAGTCAATTTGTGTTGAAAAAAAAAAACGGTGACAAAATAAAGTGCCCACTTCATTTAGGCTACAGAAAACATAAATTAAAGTAAAATAAAAGCATTTCAATAATTGATGTGTCCTCCTTTGGCCTACAGGACCTCCTGCAGGCGCTTCGACATGCTCTTGACCAGGTTCTTTAGGTGCTGTGGATCTAGTTCTTTCCAGACGCGCTCCAGGGCTTCAAAATAGTTATTTTTATTGGTAACACCAGTTTTGTCAACCCTGGCATCGAGAATCGCCCACAAATTCTCGATGGGATTGAGGTCCGGGCTTTGTGGAGGCCATTCCAGCGGTTTGATCCGACAAGAACGAAAGAAAGACTTGGTCTTCTTGGCAGTATGCTTTGGGTCGTTGTCCTGCTGGAATACGAACTTCTCTTCAAGGCCCGTCTGGATCAGCGAAACCTCCAGATTTTCTCGCAGGATGTTGATGTAAGAATCTGCCGTCATTATCCCATCGATTTTCACAATGCTTCCCACTCCACCCCACGAAAAACACCCCCAGACCATCACATTTCCTCCTCCATGCATCATCGTGCCTTGGATGTGGCGCTCCTGAAGCTCCTCTCCCGATCTGCACCAAACACGAACCCGCCGCTTTCAGTTAAACAGCTCGAATTTTGATTCGTCCGTCCAGAGAACCGTTTTCTAGAACTGTAGGGGTTTATCAGCATGCTCCTTAGCAAACTTAAGCCGTTTGGCTTTGTTTGCCTTGCTGATAAATGGGCGCTTCCGGGCAAGTTTGCTATTCAACCCCTGTGCTACGAGACGGCGACGAACAGTTCGACCGGAAACTGATAACTGAAGGGTTTCCTGGATCTCGCGGACAGTTACTTTGGGGTTCTTCTTGACTTCGCGCATGATCTTGGTGTCCGTTCTCGCATCCGTTTTCCGCTTCCTGCCTCTGCCAGGGCGATCCACCACTGATCCAAACGTTTTAAGCTTCAGAAGAATTTTGCCAACCGCTGCCTTACTGATACTGTACTTCTTAGCGACAGCCCGGTGCGATTCACCGTTTTGCACATCACGAACGACCAATTTTCGGATACACAAGGGAATTGCTTTCGAAAGCACTGCGTTCTCCATTTTTTCAATTGAATCATATGCGATCACGTATACAAATGCACCAGGTTGAGCCGTTTGCTTCAAAACATGTCAAACGATCAAAACATAAACAATCAAGGGGTCTTCCAATGGAAACTTATCGAAAACATATCGATTTTTGAAGTGGGCACTTTATTTTGTCACTGTTTTTTTTCAACACAAATTGATTTATTTTTCTTTAAGTAAAACTCCTTTTTTTTCAGTATTCCATAAATGAAACTTAAAAAGAATATAAAGAATAAAATATGAAAAAAAAACTACACTGTGTTTACTTTAATTTGAACCAAGTAAACGAGAGAAATTGAAAAAACGAAGAGGTGGGCACTTTATTTTGCCTATCAGTGTACATCAGGATTGCAGATGCCCTTAGCGGTATAATTAATTTCATTTTAATTTGAGAATCTTCTGCAATGTTTTTTTGTGAGCGTTTTTTTATGCAAGAAACTCTCTCTTGCTCAAAATCCCTTTGTTTGTTTTTTAATTAAAAAAATCCTTTTTTTTCAACATTCATATTTTTTCTAGTTTTTACAATCTCGAATGCAATCACAGTTACAATAAACTGAAATGCGTGAATCAAAAAAAGGGTGTTCTTTCTCCTTCTCTTTTTGTCATGTCTTTTAATAGTATTTTGAAAGTTCATTGAACCCTTGAGAAAAACAGAGACGTTGTGTATATTAAGCGTCATCAAGCAAGCAAACTAAACAAACTAACAAACATTGTATTTTTTATAAGTAGTGCCTTGGGAGTATTGTTATAAAGCCCTTCGAAGTAAACTAAAACAACGAGGCTGCAGAAATAAATGTTAAAAAGTTTTTTCTCTGCGTGTCTCTTAATACGAGGAACAAACATATATGGTGAAAAATTGCCAAAATGATCAGAAAGTGCCATGCCAACGGGGTTGTGCCGATCATGCATATGATTTCGTATGTTCTGTAAGATTCTATCTTGTTTTTTTTATTAATTTCTGCATGTAGCCAACTATCCAATAACAGCAATAATGGATATAAGTACATCAACACTGACAACATAGCAAAATATAGGTATGTTCATGAAATATCTTCCACACAGGGTCGTTCAATCAAAGTTTGTCAGAGAAAAATACTAAAAAAATCGAACATATGATTTCCACCATCAAAACGAAAACGGACAGCACACTGGATGTACGCACGGATTTGAATACCAATTTTTCCATCAGCAGCTTAGGACCAGGTCAAATACTACCCAAAGGTTTGCAGCAAAGCCTCAAATGTGTTGGTGAGCTACGTTTAGCCGTTTCCTTAGAAAAGTCATTATTCGAACTTAAGGTGAGTTTGCGTAACTTACATATACGATTTTAAAATGATTCATAACTTATAACGAACAGGTTATTTCCGCAAGAAACTTAGTATCTGATTCCGACCCAACACCAGATACATATGTAAAATGTTACTTAAAAGATGGAGATCGATTACGACACAAAAAGAAAACCAGAGTCGTAAGATATTCTCAACAGCCACAATATAATCAGGTGCTGAAATATTCGGTAGGAATGAACAATTTGGCTTTCTATGCAAAATCATGCAAACCATTGATTTTTTCTTTGCAGGCATCAGAGCTTTTTGGAAGGACGATATTAGTTACGATTTGGCAAAAATCGGTAGGTTTCGATCACAATCAAAGCATAGGAGGCGCAGAATTGTTTTTCAACACTTATAAAATGAAAAGTCCTGTAGAAAGTTGGTACCCATTGTTTCCTTCTCAACATGTTATACCAAATTCAAATGATTCTCCATAGAAGTTATGCGTCGAATTACATGATATTGAATTTCGTTTATCAATATTGGTATATGATGTATTAATAACAGTTTGCAACAATTAAAATTGTTTTTAATATTCTGTTCGAACATTCCTATTATAGCAATCGCTAAAACAACCAAAGATAGTAACTCCAAAGTTCGTTTATTTAAGGTAAATAACACTGCAGCTGAAAAACGAATCTTTAAACCCTTCTTACTACACCAAAATAAGGGTATTTGATTGAAAACTCGACTTATTATCATATACCATTAGACTCAGTACGACGAACCGAGAACGCGCGCTTGTGTGTGTGAGCGTGTGGGGGGGGGGGGGGGGGCTTATTTACCATCTTGAATCAATTTCGTTTCTGTTAATTGGCGGTAAGGATTATCTAATAGGGGCAAGAGTAAAGCGCCACCTTGTAACGAACCGAATCAGACAAATACGGCTGGAGCGCTCGAAATGTTTGGTGTCAGCATTAAAAAGAAGCATACCATCATCGTGTTCTCCGATGAGAAAATGTTCACCATCGATCCCGTATCTAACACACGTACAGACAGGTTTATTTCGCCGAAGAAGATTGAGGATGTTCCAGAGAAATTAACGTGAAATTAATGTTTACAATCAAACATCCGGCCGGAGTCATGGTTTTCGGAGCAATTGCGTCCAATGGCTTGAAGATGCCTTCAGTATTTATCAAAGCAGGATTAAAAGTTAAAACCGAGGATTACATGAACATTTTGAAAGACTACGTTGTGCCATGGATGAAAGCCAACTTTGGAGCACACCAACACGTCATTTTCCAACAGGACAGGCACTGTGCCATACCTCAAAAAGGACTCAAGCGTGGCTGAAGGAAAACATTTAATTTTGGCCAAAGGACATTTGACCTCCCAGCAGCCCGGACATGAATTCTTTGGATTACTTAATATGGGCATATGTTCAGGCTAAGGCCTGTGAACGTTCTCACCCTGGAAGCTTCCATTATAAAGACATGGAACTCGATGACTGACTCATACATTGAGAGGGTATGCACTCGATTTCGTCCCCGTTTGGAGTAGGTGATGGAGAAAATCGGTGGACATATTGATTAATGTGTGTGTGTGTGTGTGTGTGTGTGTGTGTGTGTGTGTGTGTGTGTGTGTGTGTACAATCCAACGTCCACTGTCCGGCAGTGTTTTAATGAAAGAAAAATGTTTGCAGTTAAACGAACTTTTGTCGACACGACGAACATTTTTAGCCCGGGAGTTGGAAGGTGATAGCTCTGTTGAGTTCCAGTGACCCATTTCAGAATGCCTGGTTACTCACGTCCATTCCGAGGTCAGTTTCACTTACAACCAGCCCCGCATAGACACAATACAAACATCAAATGGAAATTAGTATTGTGCATACACTTCCATCATCAAGTCATATTGTTTTGACGATGGCACGTATTTGGTAGTATCGTTCAAATTTAATTATAATTGGATAGATCTCACCGGAAATTGTTGCTGATGTTCAGTCTTCATTTGGACGGCCACCATGTGATGCTAAAGGATGCACTTATGTCTCTAAAGGATGCATTTATCTCTCTCCGCTATTCGGCAAATATTTCCACATCATCCATTTCGCGTGGAACAGCACGACTTTATTTAGTACTTCGTGTACAAATGAAATACAATGAAAATCGCAGGTAAAAAAACACTTTCGAGTATAAATTAAACTTGAAAAATCACAATCATTGAGCAATGAATGAAAAAAAAAACACAGCTCTCCCTCTGTAGACCACGTGATGAGTGCATCTGAAATTATATGCCAGCCACTCAGACGCACTGACGCGCATGCGCGTTAGCTTCGACCATTGCTTCTGACCAGCAAATGGCCGTTTTTTTACATTGCCCTAGTCTTCTTTTTTTCACTTCACACTCTGCCATTTATCAAAATCCCTCGTTATGACGCGACTCTATATCGACTTCAAAACTGCTAATAATCATGAATACACTCGTGACCAAGCGGAAAAATAATACTCTAATTTAACCTTTTTCACCCGGGTGGCACAATACTAAAGGGTGATACGGTCAAAATTTGGTCAAGGGAAAACGCGTGTAAATCGGTGAAATCGTTTATTTAAAAAATCAAATTAAATTTCTTTTTCAAGTTCAATTAGTATAAAATTCAGGAAAAATATTCAGTAAGGCTTCCGCTTTTTCAAATCCGAATTGCCGGGCCTTACGCTTGACCCCTGCCATCAGATTTTGTACAGCCACCTTGTCCACCTTCTTCGCCGCAGAAAGCCAGTTTGCCTTGAACTGCTGCTCGTCCTTAGCAGTTTTTTTTGGTCTTCTTTAGGTTCCGCTTGACAATAGCCCAGTATTTCTCAATTGGGCGGAGCTTTGGCGTGTTGGGAGGGTTCTTGTCCTTGGGAACCACCTGCACGTTGTTGGCGGCGTACCACTCCATGGCATTTTTACCGTAATGGCAAGATGCCGGCCAAAACAGTACGGAACAACCGTGTTTCTTCAGGAAAGGCAGCAGACGTTTATTCAAACACTCTTTCACGTAAATTTCTTGGTTGACAGTCCAGGAAGCTATGAAAATGCTGCTTTTCAAGCCACAGGTACAGATGGCTTGCCAAACCAGATATTTCTTTGCGAATTTTGACAGTTTCGTGTGCTTGAAAATATATGCTACCTTTCCCCTTCCTTTTGCCGTATAAAACTCCTGTCCCGGAAGCTGCTTGTAGTCGGCTTTGACGTAGGTTTCGTCGTCCATTACCACGCAGTCAAACTTCGTCAGCATCGTCGTGTACAGCCTCCGGGATCGCGCTTTGGCCGTCGTATTTTGTTTATCATCGCGATTTGGAGTCACTACCTTCTTGTAAGTCGATAGTCCGGCTCGTTTTTGGCTCGATGCACGGTTGTAGACGATACACCCAGCTTATTTGCGGCATCTCGGAGAGATAGGTTAGGTTTCGCTTGAAACTACCGGCAACTCTCTTTGTCGTCTCAGCGGCTTCCGGTTTTCGATTTCCCCCGATCCAGACTTCCTGGCTGTCGACAAAGGTTCCCCAAACACTTTAATTACATTTGTAACGGTTGATTTGGCAACTTTTAGCGATTTTGCCAACTTTGCGTGCGAGTAGCTCGGATTTTCGCGATGCGCGAGCAAAATTTTGATACGCTGCTCTTCTTGCTTGGACGGCATTTTGACAACTGAAGAGTGAATTCCAAAATCAAAATAGGAGCAACATTCTACACACACACACCTTCAAAATGAGGGGTGTTCAGGTTTTTTAAATGTAAAATTGAAAGAAATACGTCAAGTTGATATTGACCAAATTTTGACCGTATCGCCCTTTAATAGCGCCAACAAACAAAACAAAGCTGACTTAACTCTGCCTCCGGGTGCAGAAAAATTACTATTAAAATGGGGAAATGCTACCGATCATTACATATTTTGGGAGGAAATCGATTATATTCACTACGTCGTACACAAAACACGCGGAGTTTTTATGATTTAACTGTTTGTTTAAGTTGAATTATGAATTAATTTTGATATTTTGTTTTGAAAACGACGCAGCAAAAACAAAACACGTCAGTTTCAAAACACGGCTTGCTGCGATCCTCCGGTGGACATATTGATTAATGTAATCATAAAAGGCTAAATAAACGATTCCCTAATAGTTTTTTTTTATCATTTTCTATGAAAAAAAAAAACTTATTTGAAAATGAGGTATGGATTTTCGCATTTTTTATTGAACATACTGTAGATGCTGATATCAAGGTAGTCTGTATCACGTAATATAAGTTGTGAACGGGGTGTATATAACGTAAAATAAGTTGTAGTGTGAACGGATTATTAAACTCGCCTCGCAAATTACTTCATATTCTTCGAAAAATTAATGAATTAGTGATTTTTTCAATATTGAAAAATATGTATTTTTTATTTGAAGTAATAAAAAAAAAATTATTCTTTATTCGATATTCTAATAACTAAATTTGTTATCATTTCATTCGAATACCAAACAATCTCTGTTATTATTTTAATTTTTATTTTAATCAAACCAATTACAAAGTTAGATGTTCTGATATCCATTTTTAATAACAAGACTTACTATTGGTTTGATATTTTCGGTTTCTCGGGTTATTAAAATAATATTTAACTCGCTGGTTGATGCTCCTGATAATCTAAGATCGCATGGTATGGTAGGACAAAAAGATAGGTCATAAATCGCTAAATTATGTCATGGATCACAACATTAGGGGATCAATAAAGTTTTTTTATTTTAGATTTATCAATATTATTATATTGATGGTTATATTTTGTTATTCTTTGTTAAGTCTGCGTAATTGTGGAATTTTCAATTGCTTGATATGTTTTCCCCTTTTTTTTATTTAAATACATTAAGACGAACGTAAGATGGACCTTAAGAAATAAATAAAACATTTCAAAACTCAAAACTTCAGCTACAACGTATAACATGAACTTGTAGAATCCAGATGAGAGTGAGCTTTTTAGTGGAGTACCTGTAACTAGAAAATGAGACGAAAGATTAGTAACGTTCATTTCATTCCAACTATTTTTATGGCTTATCCTGACAGATAGACGTGTTTTGTCTACATTATGCAGACTTCTTCAGTGTCGTGTACTCTGAGTCGAATATAAGTATATGACACTGAAGAAGTCTGCACATTGTAGACGAAATACGAATATCTGTCAGCACAAGCAATAAAGGTAGTTAGAATTGAATGGAAATGATCCATTTCTCATTTTCTCGTTAGGAATTTGTCATGAAATTATCACTTTTTTTTCAAAACATTTTTATCTTTTTAAGTAATTTATGGACAGCCATAACTACATCAAATTTCAGAAGTAGGTTATATATTTTTATTTCTATGGCATAACGTCATTATAACAATACTTGATACACAATATCCCTCCAACGTTCTCGGTTTATCGCTACTCCTCTCCAATCTTCTGGTACTACCTATATCTTGCCCCACCTGAGCTAACGATCTTTTATTTATTCATTTATTTATTTAATTATTTAATCATTTGTCATTATTTTAATTATTGTCTACATGACACAAACTTAAAACTAAATAAAACGAGCATTACAAATACGAGCCAAAAAGTGAGCTGAAGATTCGCCAAATTCAAACAATTCTTCGACAGTCGTAAACGCTGGCATCATAGTTGTTAGAGGTTCGTTGTTTCCAAACGTTGTTCGATTGAATCGGGGTTGCAGAGGAGTACCCCTCCGTAATGCTCTCGGAGGAACACGGATGTTCAGTTGAGAGAGAAGTCTCGAGCAGTTCCCTCTCCATTCAAAAGTTTAGCAACAAAAACCGCTTGTTGATTTTTCCGTTGGCGTTCCAAAGTATGCAATTGCAGCAATCTGAATACAGCGGGAGATTTTGCGGATCACGCCATAGTAGATTACGCAATGCCATCCGCATAAACCTGCGATGTATTGTTTCTATCCTCAAGCTCCAAGCCAATTGATAAGGAAGTCTACGATCGGTCGTACCAGTGAGCAATAGAGAGCTTTCAGGCAGTACGGGTCAGTAAAGTCTCTTGAGATTTTTGAAACAAACTCTAGCTGGCGATTAGCTTTAGACATCACAGCAGAGCGGTGAAGGTTAAACGATAATTTATGATCCAGTAGAACACCTAAATCACTGAACTGGTCGGTTATATGTAGAACGACGCCACTGATAGTATAGTCGAAAACAATCGGCTGCTTGATGCGGTAATACGACATTACCATACACTTTGGAATGTTGATCATAAGTTTATTCCTCCGACGGCACCAATCAGTGAATCGATCCAATAATGATTGCAGACGAGTACAATCTTCGGCAGTCCGTACAACAAAAAACTGCACCTGGAACACCTGTATCAAGTTTCACTCGCAGAGACCAGTCTGTTAAATACGAGCACAGCCATGATGTCAATCCTTCCGATGTTCCGAGTTTTGATAGCTTCGCCAGCAGAATTTCATGGTTGTATGTATCAAACGCTGCTTTTAGATCAGTATAGACAACGTCTACTTGTGTTCCTTTCTCCAATTGATCAAAACAGGTCGTGGTAAAATCTAGGAGATTGGTGGTATCCGAACGTCCAGGCATGAAATCGTGTTGGTCGCCAGGATGTAGCATTTGGCGCGCTCGAGAATGAAACCACTCACTATTATCTCAAACAATTTAGAGGCAGCTGACAGATTAGTGATTCTCCGATAGTTTTTAACGTCACGTTTGTCTCCTTTCTTGTGTACCGGAACAATCAAAGACTCCTTCCAGACTGTGGAAAATTTCGATTCGGCAAAAGATTTATTGAAAATCCTGCGGAGCGGATCAACAAGAACTCCATTGGTGCGACAATACACTGAAGACGGAAAACCATCTGGTCCAGGCGAGAATGTACATATTATTTTCTTGATGGCATTATTTACCATCAAGGGCGTTATTTCAAAAACATCCACATCATCCGAACATTTTGGGCAAAGTTGTATTTAAATTCACGGATCATGATTCCTTCCGGCCACGTCGATGGTCCAGTGCGTTTGTCTTTAATGATGGGTCCAGTCCGACTTTGAATGAGACAAAGGTCATGCTGCTGATGTCAATTCTTTTGGCAACCCGTTTGACAACCTCCGGGTCCTGGATAGTGTCAAGGTTTGTTCTCACCATTGCCAAAACTTCCTCATTTGTAACATCCGGTGAGACAGGTAGAGCCAAAATCGGTTCGCTGGCTTAGCGCAGACTGGAAAAGACTTCACACTGTTGTCTAGCTGCTTAGAACCATATTAGCATTCTGTTAATTTATGTGACAAATCAGTTCCACGCAGCCGTTTGGCAGCTCGGATAGGACCGATCTTGCTCGTTGTGCCACTAACCGTCTTGTGCCAATCGGATTCCCATCGAACACTTACACTACCTTACGAATACTTGATTCGTCATCGAGCTGTGTGATAATTCATCCTCTACCTCAAGACTCCGTTCTCCCGCACTCCGCCAAAGATGGCTAATAACACCCTTCTCTCAAAAACTCTTAGGGCTCGCAAGTCCACGCATTTTTCACGTCTCATGCCCATAGAGAACAGCTGGTCTTATTTTTTTAGGATACACTTGGTACTGCAGCTAAGTCTATATGACTGCAGTTGCTTGTGGAGCATGTAGACGGCACGAATTCCACTGATAATACGCATTCGAATCTCACGGTTGTTATCATTGTCTACATTAACTAGTGAGATGAGATAGAAAACTTGTCTAACTCATCGCCGTCGGTCGATACACTGCTACCTAGACGGGCTGTGTCCTTCTCGGTTCCGCATGTCAGCATGTACTTCGTTTTGGACGATTTATCTTCGCGCTTTAGTCTTGTGTACTGCTGTACCACTGCCTCAAATGTGCTGCCGACAATGTCCACGCCATCAGCAAAGCAGATAAATTGACTGGCTCGTCTCATAATACCTTTTAAAGCAATGTTGAACTGCAAGCATAAGACTCCATCACCTTGACGAGACCTCCTGCGGGATTCGAATCATCCCGATAAACCACCCGATATCCTCACACAGCACTGGGTTCCATTTATCGTAGCTCTGATTTTTCTGGTCAACTTCCCGGAAAGCCAAGCTCGTCCATATCTTCCATTGTCTCAGAAGTAGGTTTTACAGCAAATAAAACACCGAAAATTCCTGTTTGAAAATAATCAGCGTTCTATTTTGCCACATTTATTCATTAAAGTCGTCATGCAAAAGGGGACTACATTTCATGTTTACAATGTTTTACTTCATACTATACATTATTTATACTTACAATAAGTCTAGATTTTCTTTGTTTTGATTCTTTTGACATTGTGATTTCAATGGATTTGTACACAGAAAAAAATTTAATTTTAACAAGCGCGTAAAATTTCCCATCGTGTAATTCCAAGTCAAAGGATCGTAAACAACGATATTGTTTGCAATCTTTCATACAACATGCTTGATTCAGGCGTTATCTGGCTTAAATTTACATGAAATATCCCATTATTTTCTGCCAAATCTAGCATTCCCTTTATGTGCATTAGATAACGCAGAAAATTCAGTGTTTCTTTTTATCTGTGTAGTATTGGTAATAAAGGCGTGACATTCGAATGAATTTTTTGCATAATTTGTCCTGAACGATTTTTCTGAAAATAATTTTCGTGTTTTTACACTCCCGCGTTACTTTACTCAATTTTTGAGTACAATTGTATGATATCTCTTTTTCTCTCACGAAAATGTTACTTAATTTTGGTAAAAAGTGGATCAAATCAAAAAATGAGTTGATCCACTTTTTAACGAAAATTGAGCAACATTTTCGTGAGAAAAAAAGAGATAGCATACAATTGTACTCAAAATTTGAGTAAAGTGACGCGGGAGTGCCGAGAAGGCGTGTCAATGTAAAAGTTCAATTCGAATAAAGGGTGTACAGAATCAAATTGCGACACACACAAATATTCGGCAAAATTCGCCCGTTCAACCAATCATCTTCAAACTTTCAGGGAGTAAAATAAAACATGTTATGAATATTTTCCCATGTTTTTTTCAATACATTTCAATTCCATATCCAAATTCACGAACCTTCTTCTTTACACTACTCATAAGGACCAGTACAACATTTGGACCAACTTTTTTTTGTGTGGCAATCCTTTTTTCTTCATATCTTCCTCCGATTTCACTTCCTTAGGATGCTTTCAAAGTGCCTACTTCATGATGGACTTGTACTTTTCAATTTGCCACAGTTCCGGTGCGTTTGGGGGGGTTGAGATGCTTAGCCTTGTACCATCCCAAAACCTCTTTTGAGTAATGGCACGAGGCTAAATCCGGCTGCTAAATGCGTCGCTGCTGTTCTTCTCACTCCATCTTCGTAACGATTGCACATCTGCTAGTGAAACTTAAACAGCGTAAACAAATATACATTGAACTAATTCCACCCAAAACATTGCCCAGTGAACAAGCGAACGGTACAGTTCGTTCGATCCGCTCTCCGTAGCTTTGGAAGTTTTTCACTAGGTGTTATTGCAAGACAAGTCAGTTTCATTTAGTTTTTCTCGATCGCGAGTGAAATTCCGTTTCTGAAGAAGAAAACGTTGTGTGATCTAGCAGGGCAACAACGTCATTAATTGCAATTAGCAATATTGCCCCGATCTAAAAGCCATTTTGCTCCGCATCTATACGGAACGCACACCAGCAGTCCATCGTGTGTAGCGTGCAGTCGATCATCTGCTAACCACCACCGACCAACAACATCAACATCATCGTTCAGCTCCACGCCTAGACGGTACACGCGGCCACTCATCGTCGCTCGGCAGCAGCAGCATATTCGTCGCCCGTCTGCAGTAGATCAGTGATACATATAAGATAAGTTTTTTATTAGTATATAAGATAAGTTTTTGTTTCTCGCTCTTGTGTGTGTGTGTGAGTGTGGAGAGTGACTGAGAGTGTGTGAGTGTGTGTGCTTAGGTTTAATTTGTGTATCTGTGATTGATTGTAGATAATTACGTTAGTGGTTGAGCGCCATAAGCTCCCACAAGCGAGCCATGGATGATTTATCGGAAGATGAATCATCTATGGCGCAAAATGATGGGGTAGCTCTCAAAGCTACCCGATCGCGTGCTTATCCAGATAGTTCATCTGGTCCTTGGGTTGTCTATTTTCGGCCCAAAACGAAACCTCTCAACATTTACCAGATTTCAAACGATCTGACGAAACGATTCTCGGCCGTGACCGAGATAATTAAGGTGAGACACAATAAATTAAAAGTCGTTGTGTCCAGCCTTAAACAAGCTAACGAAATTGCTGTCTCTCAATTTTTTACACTGGAGTATTTAGTGTACATCCCAGCTCGAGGTATTGAGATAGAAGGTGTGGTCTCCGAAGCGAGTTTGACCCCTGAGATCCTGTTGAAGCAGGGGGTTGGTCGATTCAAGAACCCTCTGCTTCCTTCAGTCAAGATACTCGATGTACAAAAACTAGGCACCGTCTCGATCACTAAGGGTGAAAAGAAATTTACCCCCTCAGACTCGTTTCGTGTGACTTTTTCTGGTTCAGCCCTCCCTCAATACGTCGAGTTGGGAAAACTTCGACTACCTGTGCGGTTGTTTGTACCTCGGGTAATGATCTGCGAAAAGTGCAAGCAGATGGGACATACGACCTCCCATTGCAGCAATAAGGCACGCTGCTCTAACTGCGGGGAGAAGCACGAGGATGGCGCCTGTGCAGACAGCACACCAAAATGCGCTTTCTGCAAGGAAACTCCTCCACATGCTCTCTCATCTTGTCCGGCGTACAAACAACGCGGGGAAAAATTAGAACGCTCGCTAAAACAGCGTTCCAGGCAATCTTTCGCCGAAATGGTGAAAAAAGCCTCACCATCACCCAATGTCAATACAAATCCCTTTGCTCCTCTGTCAGATGACGAGTCTGACTTTGATTTGGCTGAAGAGGGAACATCATTCAGCTTTCCGGAAGGTGCTTCACGGAAGCGAAGACGCGTCTGCCCACGGAAAGTTGCTGAACCGGAGCCCAAAACCAGCTTTCCCAATTCAAGGAGAGGTGGAAAAAAGGAAAATCCTAGTCCACCTGGTTTTCGTAGTACTAACTACAGCCAGGACTTTCCATCTCTCCCGGGGACATCCAAAACCCCTGAAGCCCCAATTTTAAGAACAGAAGCCCCCTCAAGTGGGCTGTTCTCATTTGATGACATTGCCGAAGGTATCTTTAAGTACCTCGAAATTTCTGACCCTCTCAAAAGCATTGTTTTGGCAATGCTTCCAACAGTGAAGACTTTTTTGAAGAAATTGACAATTAAGTGGCCCATCCTTGCAGCTATCATTTCCTTCGATGGATAATTCTCCAAATGAGGTCGGGGATTTGATCACTGTTCTACAGTGGAATTGTCGAAGTTTGATTCCTAAATTGGAATCATTCAAATTTTTAGCTCACACTACCGGTTGTGATGCATTCGCTCTTTGTGAAACATGGCTCTCTTCCGAAATCAATCTTCCGATTCATGATTTCAATATTATTCGTCTTGATCGTGAGGATTCGCGTGGAGGGGGAGTACTTTTGGGGATCAAAAAGTGCTACTCTATCTATAGAGTGAATTTTCCTCCCATTCCAGGTATTGAAGTTATCGCATGTCAGGCTGTTATTAAAAATAAAAGCCTTTGCATTGCTTCTGTATATATTCCTCCAAGAGCCTCCATTAACCGAAAACAACTCTCAGATATTTGTTCGGTTCTTCCTGCTCCGCGGTTGGTCATGGGAGATTTTAACTCTCACGGTACAGGCTGGGGAGAACTGTACGATGACAACCGGTCTTCCCTAATATATGACCTATGTGACAACTTCAATATGACAGTACTTAACAATGGAGAAGTAACACGTTTGGCTGGTACACCCTCAGTTGGCAGTAGATTAGACCTCACACTTTGTTCGAATTCATTATCGTTGGATTGCACATGGAATGTGATTCAAGATCCCCACGGTAGTGATCACTTGCCCATAAAAATTTCGGTTGCCACCGGGTTCAATCCGTCGAAATCTGTTAACGTCACGTATGATCTTACCCGTCACATCGATTGGACAAAGTTTAGGACAGCAGTAGATGAAGCCGTAACGACGGTAGAAAGGCTTTCACCGTTGGAAGAGTATAACTTCCTCTCCAACCTGATCTTAGACAGCGCGCTTCAAGCTCAAACTCGACCAGTTCCAGGGACGTCATCTCGCAGGAAACCTCCTTCTCCATGGTGGGATCAGCAATGCACCGAGGTTTACCGTAAAAAGTCCGAGGCGTTTAAAGTTTTCCGTAGACGTGGAACACCTGAGCACTTCGAAGTATACACGGCTCTCGAACGCGAACTTAAGAGCCTCATCAAGGCCGAGAAACGCGGATACTGGCGAACATTAGTGAACGGGCTATCGCGCGAAACGTCGATGAGTACTCTTTGGAACACGGCGCGAAGGTTGCGTAACCGAACAACGAACAACGAGAGCGAGGAGTACTCGGACCAATGGATCCTCAAGTTCGCGCGAAAGGTTTGTCCAGCATCTGTGCCGGCACGGATGATTCCTCGCGAAAACACGAATTCGATAGATGAGATCAGCCAACCCTTTTCAATGGTAGAACTCTCTCTCGCGCTCCTTTCGTGTGGCAATACGGCTCCAGGAGCTGATAGAATCAAGTTCAACTTGCTTAAGAACCTCCCAGACGTCGCGAAAAGGTGCATGTTGAACTTGTTTAATCAGTTTCTGGAGCTCAACATTGTACCGGATGATTGGAGGCGGGTGAGAGTTATTGCCATTCAACCTGGTAAACCCGCGTCCGACCACAACTCCTATCGACCTATCGCGATGTTATCTTGTATTCGAAAGTTGTTGGAGAAAATGATCCTTTTCCGTCTGGACAAATGGGTTGAGACGAATAACCTGCTTTCAGATACTCAATATGGTTTCCGTAGGGATAAGGGAACGAACGACTGTCTCGCGTTGCTTTCCACAGATATTCAGTTAGCTTTTGCTAAAAAAGAGCAAATGGCTTCTGTATTCTTGGACATATAGGGGGCTTTTGATTCAGTATCTGTTGAAGTTCTTTCAGATAAACTCCACGCTTGTGGCTTTTCACCATTAATGAACAATTTTTTGTACAATTTGCTGTCAGAGAAACATATGAGCTTCTCTCATGGAACCTCTACAGCTTCACGATTTAGCTACATGGGTCTCCCCCAGGGATCATGTTTGAGCCCCCTTTTGTATAATTTTTATGTCAAAGACATTGACGGTTGTCTAAGTGACAATTGTACGTTGAGACAACTTGCAGATGACGGCGTAGTGTCTGTCACGGGACCCAATGGGGTCGATCTGCAAGGACCCTTACAGGATACCTTAGACAATTTGTCTACTTGGGCTCTAGAGCTAGGTATCGAATTCTCTACGGAGAAAACTGAGTTGGTAGTTTTTTCTAGGAAGCATAACCCAGCACAACCGAAGCTTCAAATTTGGGGTAAGCCGATAACTCATTCTATGTCATTTAAATATCTTGGGGTCTGGTTCGATTCAAAGTGCACCTGGAGATCCCATATTGAGTATGTGAAGCGAAAATGCCAGCCAAGGATCAACTTTCTCTGCACAATTACCGGAACCTGGTGGGGAGCTCATCCACAAGATCTTCTAACGTTGTACCGGACAACGATTTTGTCGGTTATGGAATACGGTAGTTTTTGTTTTCAGTCAGCGGCTCGGTCGCACTTCATTAAACTGGAACGTATTCAGTATCGGTGTCTTCGTATCGCGTTAGGTTGCATGCACTCGACTCACACCATGAGTCTTGAAGTGCTGGCTGGCATGTTGCCACTCTCGGATCGGTTTTCAGAATTATCTCTCCGGCTCCTCACCAGGTGTGAAGTTATGAACCCCGAGGTGATCGAAAATTTTGAGAAGCTCCTTGAGTTGAATCCTCAAACTCGCTTCATGACCTTGTACCATTTGTACATAACACAGGATGCCAGCCCTTCGCCGAACATTTCCAATCGTGTTTCCTTCTCCGATTTCGACAATTCGGTTCATTTTGATTTATCCATGAAGCAGGAGCTTCGTGGAATCCCAGAGCATCATCGTCCTATGATTGCTCCGGTGATATTTGCTGCAAAGTTTGGCCAAGTTGATTCCACTAAATCGTTCTTCACTGACGGATCTTTGTTAGAGCAGTCAGCAGGCTTTGGTATATTTAATGAAATTTATAGCGCCAACCGTAAACTTCAAGCTCCTTGTTCCGTATATGTCGCTGAATTAGCGGCAATACATTTTACGCTAGAAATTGTTGCCTCATTAACACCGGATCAGTACTTCATTTTTACGGATAATCTCAGTTCTATAGAGGCTATTCGCTCATTGAGGCCGGTAAAGCACTCCTCGTATTTTCTCATGAAAATACAGGAGCTTCTAAGTGCTTTATCTTCGCGTTATTTTATCATCACCTTTGTATGGGTCCCATCTCATTGTTCAATTCTGGGCAATGAGAAAGCGGACTCGCTTGCAAAGGTGGGCGCTATAGAAGGCGATATTTGTGATCGACAAATCGCCTTCAACGAATTTTTTCCTATTTTTCGTCAACAGTCACTCGTTAGCAGGCAGTATAAATGGAGTAAAGGAGATTTGGGGCGATGGCAACATTCTATCATCCCAAAGGTGTCGAAGAAATCTTGGTTTAGGGAGATGGATGTGGGTCGAGACTTCATTCGTGTCATGTCTCGCCTCATGTCTAATCATCATTCTTTGAACGCTCATTTATACCGGGTTGGGCTGAGCGACAGCAATCTCTGTGAATGTGGACAAGACTATCAGGACGCAGATCACGTTATTTGGTCTTGTGCTGAACATTCTGGAGTTAGATCTGAGCTTTATGATTCCCTTCGGGCTCGAGGTAGACAACCCAATGTGCCAATTCGAGATATTTTGGCTGTACGTGATTTGGAGTACATGAAACTCATTTATGTGTTTTTGACTAACATTAGCCTTAGATTGTAGTTAGTTTAACCTGTATGTTTAGTTTAAGTTTTTTTTTTTTAATATATATGTATGTGTGTGTTTTTTTTTCTTTTTCAAAAAATGTCCAAGTCAAAAGAAAACCGTAAATTGTATAGTTATAAGTGTTAAGATAATTTAAACCATACTTTAAATTCCCACCCTCTTTCCCATCCGTAATTTCTAATTCCTATTAACCTCGAGACGGCCGCGAGTAAACGGCTCTTTCCTCCTAACTTTAGTTTTAAGATAAATGATGTATAAAAATATGAAAATTTGGCTCTGTAAAGTTAATTCGATTGAGCCTGTACAAATAAATGATTAATTAAAAAAAAAAAATTCCACCCAAAATTTCAATAGAAAATACGCAACGGGTAAAAAGTTACAGCCATATAAAAGTGGTGCAATTTGATTCCGTACAACCTTTAGTAGTTCTTCTAATTTTTTTCGATTGATAATAATGACATTCATGAAAAATGCATTCCTTTCTGGTGTGTTCGTATGTTAATGAGCAAGCAGCGTGCTTTATATGATGAAAGAGAAATGCAGTCCAGTTCAATTTTCGAAGGGTATACCAACATATACAGTACACATTCAATCTATCTAGGCGAAATGTCCAACTGCCGAGGACCTTTTGCTTGAACTTTCTGATATCCCTTTTACATTTTTGTTTGTAAGCAGATTTTCGGCAAATTTTTGTCGAAATAATAAATAATTGTCTCGGCAATTTATTCATTGAGGCTCATAAGATTGAAATACAGAAACTATCGGCTGTAGGATTCGAAAAAAATAAATTTGTAGGAACAATTTCGTACGTTTTTCGTGTATGGCAATGTGCGGATTCCATACTATATAACATTATTACAGAATTTACCAGAAACATTATGTATTGTTCGTAATGGTTTGTTCAGACTACATACTTGTAACATAATACAAGGGTGTTTTGAAAATTATCTACAAGGAAAATGTCATCAAGATAGCCTTGTATTATATTACAACGCTGTAGTATGAACAAAGCATAATACAGAGTTCTAGCAGGCCATAGGGTAGGTAATGACTTAAGCACCCCGGGACCCTATTCCAAGCTCCATCTAGTGAAGCACCATACTGCAAAAAATGATCGTTGTAGGTTAACGTTTACCCCGTGCTTGGAATAGGGTCCCGGGGTGCTTAGGCCGGTCCCTACCCTAATAATAATAATCATTAAAGAAACCGTCATCAAGATCAGAGCTGGTTAATCTCACGGCCATCATTTGACAATGAAAAAACAAGCCATCTCACTGTCACGAGAAGAAATGAACTATCATAAGATTTCTTGTCATTCTCATACCATCATGCAGTCATGAGATTTTGTCTCATTAGATTTTGTTTTACAAATTTCTAAATGGTCTACTTAAAATTAGCCAAGCAATAATATGTAATCGACAGAGTCGATGTTTTATTTGAAGTTTTGTTATGAAACTTACAATTATATCAATAAATGCGTTTGTAATAGCGATGACCAAAGCACTTACAATTATATCAATAAATGCGTTTGTAATAGCGATGACCAAAGCACTGTCACGTGCTGTCATGACGAAAAATTCGATGAGATTTAGAAGAAAATCTCCATCATCGTTTTCTCATCCGATGACATTTTCAAACGTAGTTCGGTAAAAATCGTAGGTCATTTTTCATTGAAAATGACATTTGCCAGCCCTGATCAAGATAGTCTTATAACGTGTCTGCTCAGTATGAACAAGGCATTACTCATGGATCATATGTGCACACGTGCGCAAAGGAACCGGAATGGTTACTAAGGTTACTTCCGACTTGTTTATTATTTTCAATCATCAAGTGCTGTTACATTTTCTGTTTCCAATTTTTATAATCGAAAAATCGTCGAATTCATAATTTATAAAATAATAATGCCCCGAATAAGACCTACAACCAAACTAGGTGTTTATGGTCAATATGATCTAAATCCAGAAAAAGCAGTTACATTGTATGAGGAATCAAAATTGCAGAATCAATACTACATGTGAGTAATAGTTACGTTCTGACCTGGTCAAATTTACTCATAACCATCCCTACCAGAAAAACACCGAACAGGGACGCCGCCCGTTTGAGCTTTGAACTAAAAGGAATTCAAAGTAATCGAGATTATGACGAAGTTACTAAGGAACAGAACCGTATGCGAGCTCGTGCTCATGAGCAACTACAGTCAAATGAGAAACTACTGAATGAAGCCGAAAAACAACTGCAGATTCTGTGGGAAAATTTTATTGAAGTTAATGACTTCCTAAAGGACTGTGAATTAAAAGAGAATGAATGTTATCAGACTGTATGACAAACGAATATTATGGCGCATAGTATTTCTAATTAAAGTACAATATTATGCTTGTAGAAGGAAGACGAGAAAAAGAAGCAAGAAAAATATCAAAGTAAAATTCAGCAAATGGATAAGGACTTAGCGCTCTTGAGAGATTTTGTAGATAATTACGAGCATACCATTGAAAAATACCAGCCGTTTGAAGTAAGTATCGAGAAGCTCAATATCTGTGATGATTTCGGATAATGGAGAATCATAATTCGAAAATATTAAACAAATAGTTACTTTTATTATTATTAACGATTATTAGAACATCGTCATCTATAATTAGCTTGATTGAAATAAGATTTAAAATAACAAGAATAACCACAGCGTTTGATCGGTAAGAGAATGGATTGATAACACAGCTTTATCTTTATCTTTATCTCCTTTACTCATTCGGAAACCAAACTGCGTATTTCAGAGAAGGTTGTTTGATTCATCCCAACAGTCTAGTCTAGGATCATTTTTTCTAATAATTTCCTTAAACAAGATAGCATAGAGATCAGACGTTTAGAATTGTAATCACGCGTTGGTTTCCCACACGCAAAAAAAAAACAGTAGAAACTACCATTTCGAGGGTTAAATTAATTTACACAAACAATTTTCTCCTGACTACACTCAGGAAATTATCCGTGCGATTTTCATACGATCGGAACTATGAATCAAAAAGCAAGGGTCCAAGACTAATTCCATACGAAATCGTATGAAACGATTACTGTTGCATTAGTCGCGAAAAACATGCCTCATATACACTTTCAATCGACTTCACTTATCAAGCGTGTTTAGTTCCGTATGATTGGCGCCCTCCGGATCCCGAGGTTCTTGGTTCGTATCCCGGTGCAACTTTTTTTTCCTGTGAGGAAAATTTTCATACGATCGTCCTATGAACTTCTTTTCTATTAGAGAATCGTATGAAATTTGCAATAATATCTTGTAGTAAATTTCCATACGATATTCGAATGAATTCTTCTCGATTTGTTCGCTCAGTGTATAAATGCGTTTGATTTGACCCAGCGTTGCCAGGTGAATTTCGGTATTGCTTATTAAAAAATATCGGTATTTATCGGTATAAAGTATAATTCAGATTTTTTTCAAGTGAACTATAGTTTAATTTTGATATAAGATTACAATATATTTTGGCGATCATTTTTCTTCTATTTTCAAATTCTATATGAAAGTTTGACGTAAACATAAAAAATAAAATAAAAAATGCATTAGCCTGTTTTTTTATTTTTACCATCTCGCGGTTGAATACGTTTACTTTGAATAAATATACTTTACAATATATATTTTTTAGAATACACACCTCTTAAGATGTTATTAAGATAACAAAAATCATGTATAGTGTTTGAGAATCTGATAGCGACATCCCTACTCCCGCATTCCATCAGCGCTCCTACGAAAACGTCAAACCTTGCACCAACGCATCAGAGCAATCCATTACAGCAAAAGCATTCACTTTTTTTCCTTTGTTATTCATTCATTCAGTAAGATTAGAGCAATAAACACGTTTATACAAGTTTCGTCCGTTTATTTTATGTTTCGCTGGTAGAAAGTTCCGCTCATCCGTAATACGTGTTCCCGGGTTTCAATTTCGCTGTCCAATTTCCATTCGGTCTATCGTTTTCGAATCTCGATCATATAGCGATAAGGATTTTGAGCCAACTCCCGTTGTGCTAAACACCTCGCTAAGCACATTCCTTTTTTTTTAAATAGATTTTAACACAAAAACGGACTAATTCTAGTGTATACCGCTTCCAATTTTATACACTTTTCCATACATACCACTGGATTTGTTAGTCACAATCGATTATTCAACACTGCTTCTTGAGCGCATAGTGTATTTGATATTTTTGATTTTTTTGCTTGATAGAACGAAAATAAGTGACTACGACGAAATAGCGCTCTACCCTTTCAATAAACTGATAATTTCATTTGAAAATCCCATATTAAAAAGCATAAATGTATAAAGTATTGTAGCTTGTTAATACAGGACTGATGAGTTTATTTTGCTTAAAATTACAACCTGTCTTCATTTGTTAACGCATTTAATATCATAATTAAACTCGATAGTTTTATCACAGACACACAACCATAACACTCCAAATTTGTTCATCGTACGTGCATTTAAGACTAATTAAAATGTTTCTCGCGTTGAGTCTCGAACGGACGAACTGTATATAGCGATTTTTCTTGTTTGATCCGAAAATAATTGATAACTACAGGTAAACGAGTTGGCATATCCGTTGCGATAAAGGATAACTCTGTCTTGCAGGTTAAATACTGAAACTAGCTTTGACTAAGATATTAGCCAAATATCGACTAAGAGAAATTAATCAACGCAATCACCTCCGTATGAAACTTAAAGCGATGTTTGATAGTTGGCATTTAATTCCCTTGCGTTATCTGTGGTTTTATTAAATGATACGAAAATAAATGCCATTGGCTAAAGGATAATGTTGAAACTTAACACTAATGAAATGTTATGTGTGACTGAATGAACTGGATATCATCGTTACCTACTTTTTTTTCGATTAAAGCTTTTTTATTCCTTTATTTTGTTTTTTTATTTATTCAAATCTGGTGTAGTTTTAATTGATAAAATATTTTCTGAAAAATAATTAATTAGGTGTAAGAAATCTAAAAAAAATCACGCTCATAAATAATTAACCAAATATAATGTTGAAATAACTTTCATAAAAAATCGGTATTTAACGGTATAAAAAGTTGGAAATCGGTATTTTCAGAGCCCTTGTCGGTATATCGGTATTGAGAATAAAAATCGGTATAAATACCGATAAATCGGTATACCTGGCAACGCTGATTTGACCATGCCTGCGATTAGATCAACCATGGTGCGGTTGATATCAATATGAGGTCTGTCAAATATACCACAAATGTTGTACCATAAACGTAGTAAATTTGACTGAAATTTAATGGTAGTTTTGATAATAGGCATAATCTGGTAAAATGGTAGTTTTTACTACAACATTTTTTTCTCAGTTTGTTTACATTATTTTTGGTCTTGGAACCAACCTTATGATGTCGATGATGATGATGATGATGATGATGTGAACTACCATCTAATGTAGTAAGGCACCTGCCTATAGCAATGGACGGTTTTAATTAAATGAGATCAAGGTTGTGCTGTGGTACATGTTTCATCATGTTCTTGTATGAAGGGCCAAAAACGTATTGTGGGCCCGTAAGCAGATACACTTACGCGCAACCTTTAGCTACCAGGGTCTAGAGGGAATCTCCATCCAGAAACAAGTTTGCAGAAACCACACCAAAACCGAGCCCCACTAGATGGGGAGAAGTACCCGACCTTTATTCACGAAATGTTAACAACCGGAAGTTGGCAGCCCCACTCTTCCTATCCAAATCGATTCAATCGGGTGCTCTGATAGTTCTTCCCTACACCCAACAAATAATTCATAATGATTGTCTTCCCTTGATTTTGAAATCATCTTACCTTGAAGCTAGAGATAGGAATATTTATTTATTTGTTACTAAGCATATGGAATACTTTTATTAAAACAAACTAAACGGTGTTGCACGTCACATTGCATCACGAAAAAATGCTTTTGAAAATTAATTGAGTATTTTCTTTTGAAAATTTGGGTAGTTTAGAGTTTATATTTGTATTTTTATCGCTGTCAGTTTTTCGAAAATTGGAAAAAAGGCGTCACCCAAAAAGCAACTTCGCGAATTGATTTTGCGCAAGCACCCGGAAAATCCACAACTCTCTTATAGGGACATTGCAAAACAACTCGGAATCTTGCAGTCAACGATGAGTCGTGTGATTCAATGTTACTACAAAACTCTACACATCGAACGGAAGGAGAAATGCGGTCAGAATGGATGTTCTATTACCGATCAGGATCACAAACGTGTCGTAAAAGTGTTTAAGCGGAATCCCAATGCTTCGGCACCGATGTGGCCAAAAAGTTGAATCTGTACAAGTCTTTCGTTCAGAGAGCCAAGGACCTGGAGGGACTGCATACGTACAAAGTGCAGAAGGCTCCAAATCGTGACGAACGGCGAAATACGGTGGGAAAGTCACGGGCCCGGAAACTGTACACCCAGATGCTGACGCAGCATCATTGTCTCATCACGGATGATGAGACTTACGGCAAGGCGGACTTCAGGCAGCTGCCGGGGATACTGTTCTTTGCCACACTGGCCCCCCTTTCCCCGTTATATGTTATTTTATGAATATTTAGTATATTTTGTTGAGGTTTTTTTTATTGCTTACCTTGTATTAGAAAATTTGACTGAAAGTAAAATTGGTTAGCGTTGAATAGCGTTTTATCCTTATTGCTTCAGTTTTCTGTTGATGTAAGGTCCAGGTTGCTTTTGAAGAGCTCACCCTAGTAGCACAGATCCAGACTAACGATGTGTGATATGGTATCGCTCGCGGCCATGAAATAAGGAAGAAAACAGGAGAGAGGAGAGATGCATTAGTTACTGGTAACATGCTATGCGCTTGTGATATTTCCATGGTGATATTCTCACAAAGTTTGTTCAGAATGGATAGACGGATGCGTACGATAGATCATTCCCACTAATTTACTCAATTCCATGACGTTCAATTATAGAAGACAAGAAACATATTACACCGTGTTCAATATATTGTCATACAAAATAAAGCTCAATTTATTTCAAATCAATAATCCAGATTTTATTGATAACTTTACCCATTATATTGCAATATAATACTGATCAACTACAGCATATGTTTTGGAATAACACCGCCTTTAACCTTCTTGACCAGCTCTGGACGTTTTTCTAAACCGTCACAGGCGGCACGCACGACTTCCATCGGCATTTCGTCCCAAATTCGTTTGATAACGGTTTTGAATTGGTTCATATTAGTCGCCCTATGTTCATTTACCTTCGCCAACATGTATGACCGTACGAAATAATCCAAGGGATTCAGATCTGGTGAACTGGGAGGCCATTCATTCTTGTCCAAAAAGTCGGTCAAATTTTTTTTCGGCACCAGCCCTGAACGAGATTTGCAGTATGGGATGGCGCTCCGTCCTGCCGAAACACATAGTGATCATCTCCAAACACCTCTTGTACATATGGCTTGACAACATTCTCCAAAACTTCCGTTTTATAATATACGGCATTCACTTTAACGCCTTTTCCGATGAAAACCAGTGGTAATTTGCCTCGCTTGCAAATTCCTCCCCAAACCTTCACTGACGTAGCACTTTGGAACCGTGGAAAATTCCTATCACTCTTTGGAACAGTTCTCGAAGACAGAGCCCACAATCTGTCGTTCTGGATATTGTGGGATTGTTGCAAGACGAATAACTTTTCGTCGGAAAAGATAAATTCTTCCCCACCGTGCCGCGACAAAAGCAGACTTGCTCTTTCGAGTCGTTTCTGCTTGGAAGGTTCCGAAACTCCGTTAACCTTAGGTTTCTTGAAAGCTTGGAATCCGAGGTCATTTTGCAGTATATTGTGCATTGACGATCTCGAAACATCCAGATCTGCGGCCATTGTACGTACAGAGCGCTGTGATTTTCGTCTAATCCGTTCCATGACCACTTTAAAAACTCGTGCAGTCCGCACCGTACGAGTACGACCGGATCTCTTCCGGCCATCCAACAAGCAGGTGTCACGGTACACAAAATCCCGCTTTACTTCGAGGTTTTTCAAATTCCTGAAAATAGCGCCCGGGCGCTTAAATTTTTTTTTATCAAACTCCTTCATCGCTGGTAAAAGATAAACACCAAATGAATACAATCGGACATAACCTAATAGCGTTTGTATAAACATAGTGCAAAACTACACCAACACATACGTGAATCATGTTGAGTAGTTGCACGACACCAATGCAAGGAAAAAGTGTATGAGAATATATTGGACACGGTGTAAACTAACAATCTCCTATATAGTTTCAACAATATGTCAAATGATAGAAGGCCAAATAACAATATGCTGAAATGTTGGAGGAACAGATGTATTATGTGGTGTGTAGCATAGGCAGTCTGGGCACAGAGAACAGACGTTCATCTTCGATCTGCTACTTGTGTAAAACTTTAAACCGACATTTCAAATGCATGCCGTTTTGGTCCTGGTAGGCGGCGCTGCAGTTGTGCGAGAACTGTCATGCCAATGCACATTGGTCCGAAAGGGCGATTTTCAGGCATAAAATAAAAAGTGCACTTAGATGACGTGTAATCGATTTGGTGTCTTTAAAGAAGTTTTTGATAAGATTAAGGCGCATCTGAAAAAGGGGTCGTCCATAAACTGCGTTCATCGGGGCACGATTTTTTTTTTAACTTTTTTGTGTGACGTTTTAGGCTTTTGAAACATTCTACAAAATTGTAGAACTCACAATTTCTATAAACTTTGCACAAAACACCAACTTGCGATCTTGTTTTTTTATTGAGATATGAAGCATTTTATATGGGAACCCCTTAAAAATCGGTTTTTTAGCTCTAACTTTTTTCTTTGATTTTTTCTCGGTCTACTATGTTCTAAAAAGTTTTTCCTTTTACTTAAACACACAACTTTTACGAAGACAGCAATACGCTATCTTTTAGAACTGAAATGATACAAGCGTTTTGTTGTTCAAAATATGCCATTTTCCAAGGGTTGTATCTCAAAATGGCGCAAACATTTTGGAAATAAAATTACGTGACATTATGGTAAATATTTGACTTAACATTTATATGTTTTAATATATGGGGGGTAATTGATAATTACTAGGTGGGCATGAATCAAAGAAGTGTGGTTTTCGGTAAAAATACAGTCTTCAATGAGCTTTTCAATTGTAATTTCTTACTTTGAGTTTTCCGCGGCATTCTATGGTGAAGAAAGTTTTTCTTTTCACAGAAACACACAAAGTTTTGGATGATGGCTGTACTGCCGTTATAAGCATAACTGTCCCATGTATATAGGGAATCCCATAGAACATGGGACAATTATGCGTATAACGGCAGTGTACTCTAGCCTTTAAATTTGAAAAGATTTCAACAATAACAATGAAGGGAGGCGACATGCGACATACTATGTGTTGAGGTAATCAAGTAAGCCATGGAATCGCAGGAAGAGAAAATAATTCACTATCCTAACAATCGTTGCTGAGTACGGTTATAAAAAACAATAATTATCAGTCTGAAAAGTTTTTAAAGAAAACTTCAAGCCGAAGAAATGCGAAGCTACAAAAGAACGAAAACAATTTGAAAGCAAACCATCTGAACAATTGTTCCTCTGTCTTGGTGAGTTCCCTTTCGGAAGCTGAAACTGAACACTATGATTGCGAATGATTTTTTTTATAGAAATGTCCATCACAATATCCAATAGAAGATCGAAGTAGGTCGCGCTCCGGGACTGACGTGTTTGTGCTTCGCTGCTAGTTTTATCTGCAAATTTTCGAGAAAATTAGATATTTAGTGGAAATTATTGTGTAGTGTTGAACTTTTCATCGGGGTGCAGACGGAACCCCGAACATACAGCCTTGCGGCAACAGGAGGAGCTCGAGTTCACCCGCGTCACTCGGAGATGTTTGGTTAACGGTCGTGGAGCGTTCATGGTCGACCATCTCCTTAAGAACAGAATGTTATCTGGAGGGTACGCGGACCTGCTCTGGTTGCTCGATGTTAAAACCACAGCAATGGAATGTTCTGGAAACCCGGGTGAGCTCTTTCCATTTTCTCCTTTTGTGTCACATTCCAATATTTTTTGTTTCGATATGTATGTATATGTATGATTATGTACACTCGGTGGCATGGGAGAGGCCGAGCGGGGTTTTGTTGGCAGAAGACTCCATGTTCAGCCTCCTGTAATTTTGTCAATTGTCAGTGTTTTTGGATGAAGGTTTGACAGCATTATGCAAAATGGTGGACCTGGTGTGATCAGGGTTTCGTGTTGATAGGGTTTATAGATTTGAGGTTGTCGTGGCATGTGTGAGGGGAGTCATTTTTGGACGTGAAGATTTCAAGGGTCCGTGTTCCTGTCAGGGGTTTGGGTGGCATATTGGAGGTTTCTTCGGGGCTTGTAGGGGTACAGAGGATTGTGTGGGCGGGATTTGAACTGATTCCATAGGGTGGTTTGGACTGCAGCTGCGTCGGGGTTGACGTACCAGCGTGGGCATTTCCCTTTTTAACCCGGTGCTGACCTTGCTGAGGGGTCGGTGCGGGGAGGAAGCCGAGGTGAATTTTATTAATAATACTGTATAACACTGTATACGTAGTTTTCACAAACCAATTCATACTGAATGCCATATTTTTTTTTTTTTTTTCAAAGTTCTTCGTGGGTTACACTAGTTTTTTGGGATATTTCACGCGTAACAAATCATGTGTATTAATAAGATGAATTAACCTCGGCTTTTTTTTTTTTTTTGCACCGATGTTTCGGCGGGGTCAGTACCGGGTGGGGAGGGGGGGGGGAGTGCTCGTGTTGGTGTGTCAACTTTGACGCCAGCTGTGGTATGGACCACTTTGTGGAGGAAGTTCAGGTTTTGTTCACATTGTTTTCTGTGTTTTTGTAGGCTGTGGAGGGGTTTTTAGTGTGCTACCTGGGACCTTCACGGGGGTGTTTATTTTTGGGGTTGCTGTGTTCAGAGATGGCTTTTTTCACATATGTTGTGATAGTTTCGGGTCTGTAGGTTTTGTTGGCATGGGGTTTTGATCGCATAAGATCTATACATTAGTTATTAAATTGTCAGATTTTCATTTGGAAGTATTGATGGTTGGCGGGGAGACAGGAGGTTGAACAACGTGGTTTTTGGGAGCAGGGTTTTGCTCGGCTTTTTTCTTTTTGCTACTGAGTGTATGTGTATGTTTGTGTATGTATACATGTGTATGTATGTGTGAATGTTCATTTAATTTTATAATGCATAATATATATATGATCACATCACTTATCAAGGTGAATCCTGATCCATCGAGCCCTACCCGACTAACATAGAAAAACCTCCTTCCTGTGACCTTTGTGGGGATGCAAAGGTAAACACGGTCCCTAATCAGCAAAGGTCACACTAACTTTCCTTCCCTATTCCCAACTGATTGCAAGGACGTGGCCGGCGCCGTTATTGATTATTAAAGAAATTGAGTCACTGAAACGTGTACAGTGAGAATGGTCGGTTACTCCCAGCCCCATTCAGTTGATTCATTGTGCAATTTCACTGATTCTGATCAATCATGGAGTAGCAACCATCGATACGTGCAGTCAGTCAAGCTAAGCTAAGCTAAGCTAAGAAATGTCCATCACAATATCCAATATCCAGAAAGCGTTCAATTTCTGGATATTGGATATTGTAATGGACATTTCTATAAAAAAAAAATCTTTCATAATCATAGTGTTCAGTTTCAGCTTCCGAAAGGGAACTCACCTAGACAGAGGACCAATTGTTCAGATGGTTTCCCGAAACTAAGCGTATAACATAAAAACAACAAAATTATAACAAACCTTGTTATGACTAATTGATTATGATATAAATTTGTAAAAAAAAATTCATCTGGATAATTGTAAAACATACTTATAACAAACTATGATTTAATGTCCAGGGAGGCACAAGCTGCGTAAAGAAAGTGAATTAATTTTAGCACTAGCTGATATGATTTTGCTACATCGTAACAAAACTGTTACAAAATTAGTTTTGTTTATGTTATATGTATATCATAGTTTGCTATAATTTTGTTATATCTAGAGTATCTTTTGTTAGAATTTCGGTTTGAAATAATTTTGTTATTTGCTTTTGGTTGGGTTGCTTGCAAATTGTTTTCGTTCTTTTGTAGCTGTTTATTTCTTCGGCATGAAGTTTTCTTTAAACACTTTTCCGATTGGTAATTATTGTTTTTTATTACCGTACTCAGCAACGATTGTTAGGATAGTGAATTATTTTCTCTTCCTGCGATTCCATGGCTTACTTGATTTCCTCAACACATAGTATGTCGCATGTCGCCTCCCTTCATTGTTATTGTTGAAAACAGTATGTTTCGATAAAAACAAATGCCTGTAACTTTTCAAATTTAAAGGCTAGAGTACAGCCATCATCCAAAACTTTGTGTGTTTCTGTGAAAAGAAAAACTTTCTTCACCATAGAATGCCGCGGAAAACTCAAAGTAAGAAATTACAATTGAAAAGCTCATTGAAGACTGTATTTTTATCGAAAACCACACTTCTTTGATACATGCCCACCTAGTAATTATCAATTACCCCCCATATATTAAAACATATAAATGGTAAGTCAAATATTTACCATAATGTCACGTAATTTTATTTCCAAAATGTTTGCGCCATTTTGAGATATAACCCTTGGAAAATGGCATATTTTGAACAACAAAACGCTTGTATCATTTCAGTTTTAAAAGATAGCGTATTGCTGTCTTCCTAAAAGTTGTGTGTTTAAGTAAAAGGAAAAACTTTTTAGAACATAGTAGACCGAGAAAAAATCAAAGAAAAAAGTTAGAGCTAAAAAACCGATTTTTAAGGGGTTCCCATATAAAATGCTTCATATCTCAATAAAAAAACAAGATAGCAAGTTGGTGATTTGTGCAAAGTTTATGGAAATTGTGAGTTCTACAATTTTGTAGAATGTTTCAAAAGCCTAAAACGTCACACAAAAAAGTTAGAAAAAAAAAAAAATCGTGCCCCGATGAACGCAGTTTATGGACGACCCCTTTTTCAGATGCGCCTTAATCTTATCAAAAACTTCTTTAAAGACACCAAATCGATTACACGTCATCTAAGTGCACTTTTTATTTTATTCCTGAAAATCGCCCTTTCGGACCAATGTGCAATGTTTATCAATACAAAGCCTAGCACATAACCTGAAAAGTTTTGTTTGTTTTTCTCTACACTTGCTTTTTATACCGGCTGCCAATATTAAATTTTACACACGTTTTTCAAGAAAAGGTATATGGACATCAATATCTGTTCTCTGTGGTCTAGGTAAGTTTCGGTAGGTTCGTGCTCGTTGATAGGCGAACGCCGAAAAATGACAATAACCATAATACATTGAATCCTGCTGAGTGTGAGCTATTTAGTGGAATACCTGTAACTAGAAAATGACCAGAAAGATTATTATTTTCCATTTAATTTCAACTACCTCTATTGCTTATCTTGACAGATACGCGTATTTCGTCTACAATGTGAAGACTTCTTCAGTGTCGGGTTCATATACTCGACAGTCGAGTATTAGTATACGACACTGAAGAATTGTGCACATTGTAGACGAGATACGCGTGTCTGTCAAGATAAGCAATAAAGGTAGTTGGAATCAAATGGAAAATGCTAATCTTTCTTCTCATTTTCTAGTTATAATACATTGCCCGCATACAATTTACTATGAAAACGTACGTCTGAATGTTTGAAAGAAAAGGTGATTGATATTTTTGTTTGTTTCAGACTGTACTCACAGAAACACTTAAAAATTCGGATACGTATGCAACACTTGAGGATTTAATGAAACGGTGCGATTCATTACGTAAGTAGTTCATAAGCTTTTTAATAGATTTAGCTGGGACACTTGTTGGTCAACCTATTCAAACCTTTCTCAAAGCTAGCTAGCTGAGCATTCCATAGAGTGGGTATGATTTCGATTTTCATGTCACCATGAGCCTGTGTTGCAAAGGTAAGGCAAATCGGCCAAAATTTAACCATTTGCATCTTTAAAAAATATCATCAATATAAATGGAAAACAATAGTTCAAGATTTGATGGTTATTTCGTAGTTTCAGAATATTTTTGCCAAAAAAATGCATTTCTCGCACTTTGTATCATAAGAACGAAGTGATCTACTTCTCCATTAAAGAATAGCGGCCACAACTTTGCTTGGTACCCTACGTAAATGGGACTGTTATGCATTTATAGGCAGCATACTTTTCGTTGCGTTTACTGTGTATGCTGCCAGATAAATGCAATAATCCTTTATTGCTTTAAATGATCCGTAAACTGAATCAAATGATCGTTGATATGTGAATAATATTTATACGTAAAGTAATACGTACAATCATAAACAAATCGAATCATCAGTGCTGATCGATGCTCCTGCTATTGCGCTTCAAACTATTGGAATATAGAAGCAAAACTCTTTTTGAAACTTATTTTTCATCCATTCATCCATTTCATCTCTAGAGAACAAGGATCAAATGTTACGAGGTTATTACCCAATGGATGAGCAGTTTGTCCTAAATAACAAAGCGAAACATAGGATGAAAAGTGTTGTGCAGTTTTATTGAAAAATAAACAAAAAGATCAAACTAATTCTTCTAGGAATATTTTTGATCCTGGCTTGAAAATCCTGATTTTTAGCAGCATAAAGGCTTGCAATCCAAAATAATTATATGAATGATTGCTTTGGGTCGTTGATTGTATATTCCTATTCTGATGCCATGTAGTATATAGGAATAATGTTTGATCCATTCAAATACATGCTTTTGCTTAGAGTCAAATGGAGCAAGTTTCTTAAATGATTATGTAAATTGTCTGTCCCTCGAGGTTCCATGGGAACCTATTCTGGAATGAGCGGTTCGAAGACGAATCATCAGGTGGCCACAAAACGTTGAGAAATATCCTACTGATGAAATTTCATAAATTTTAATATATTGCCAAGGTTTCCGTCTAAATATGTTCATGGCCACTCGTGGCCTCACGGGAACCTGTTACAGAATTGCCGTTCCAAAAACAAGTTGACATATGGCCCATTTGGTAATAGAAATAGCTTGAATGAATTATTCTAAAGATTGTGACATTCCCGGAAATTAAATTGATATTCCTAAATAGTGTCCCGTACCGAACCACAGCCCCGGAAATCCGGATTTCAGGGAACCAGATTAATAGAAACGGCCATTGTCGACAATGTCCCTGAAGCGAATGAGTTTTTGAATCTAACGATGCCAAAAGAATTAAAATCGGTCAATAATAATTTCGAACACTTAGACGTGTTTTATTTTGTCAAAAACGTAAGGGTTAACCACAGACAGACGTTTAAGCAAGAGCAAAATTAATCGATAACTTTGTGTAAATTTTCAAATCGCTAGCAAGCGCTAGCGTAAGCAACTGTTGCTTCACTAACGCTACGTAGTTCACTTAGTCGATGTGCCCACTGATGTGGTGAAGTTGCGGCATCTGCTAGCATGTCAAAATATCACTCCGTCGTTCGCCACATGCCACCCGATATTGACACGATGTTTTGACGTGCAATTATATGCCACATAGCGTCTACAAAACTGACAAATTTTCTTTTTGCTAAATGCTTATTGACATTTGGCGATTCCTTTCAAATTGACGGTTGCGGAAATTTACACAAGTCGAGATTTAAGTGTGAAATGATGCTGCTGTATATGCTCAAAATTGGATTAAGACTAGTCAAATCCTATTTTTTAACACTACTATTTTTTTTTTGCTGCGTTCGGGACATAAACCACTGCTACCAGTAATTTGATCTATTGTTCTATTGATATATTTTGAATGTTTTCGCTAATGACGTGGATATTGTCGGCAGAACATTTGAGGCAGTGGCAGAGCAGTACAGCAGACTTAAGCGCGAAGCAGAGAAGATTGGGTTGAAGATAAATACGTCCAAAATGCAGTACATGCTAGCAGGCAGAACCGAGCACGACAGGACCCGATGAGTTCGAGGTTTTCGATGAATTTGTCTATCTCGGCTCACTGGTTACTGCGCACAACGATAACAGCCTTGAGATTCGGAGGCGGATTATCAGTGGAAGTCGTGCCTATTCTGGGCTCCACAAGCAACTACGCTCAAACAGACTTAGCTCCCGTACGAAGTGCATCCTGTACAAAACGCTAATAAGACCGGTTGTTCTCTACGGGCATGAGACGTGGACAATGCTTAAAGAGGACCTGCGGGCACTCGGCGTTTTTGAGCGACGGGTGTTAAGAACCATCTTTGGTGAAGTACAGGAGGACGTACTATAGAGGCGAAGGATGAACCATGAGCTCGCGCAACTCGCCGGCGAACCCAGTATTCATAAGATGGCAAAAGCTGGAAGGATACGCTGGGCAGAACATGTTGCGAGAATGCCGGGCAACTATCCTGCAAAAATGGTGTTCGACGGGAATCCGGTTGGTACAAGACGACGTTGGGCGCAACGAGCAAGATGGTCAGACCAGGTGGAGCAAGACCTAGGGGGTACAAGGTGCCCAAGGGATTGGAGAGGAGCAGCCACGAACCGGGCATAGATCATTGCACGATAGCGTCATCAATGCAGTTTTGACAGTTCAGGGAGCTTGTGTACCTGGATTTAGAATATTTTCGGTATGATCGGTTTGAGATTTTGTGCTCTAAATTTATTACGATTGAAGTAAAACAGCCGAAAAACAGACAGCAGTGCTTATTTTTACATAATTTCCTGAATCTAATCATAGAGAATCCGGAAAAAGGCAATGGAAAATTTAGTTTGAGCAGATCGAATTCTAACACCTTGTAAACAAGCTCCCTAAGCTCCCTATTGTGTATCCGGCTATGTTATTGTATTGTGACGTTATGCCATGTAAATAAATAGAGTGAGAGCACTCACCAAAGGCACGCCCCTTTATCAAGTCAAAACCGGATTACTTGCAAACAAAACAAACAATGACTCCGATCTTGTGATGTCAAGATCAGAATCCTAGAACACAAAACAGAAAATGAGAATTCACATAAATGAAGACTAACCATGTTTTCCTTATTCTAAGCTCATCCTCGGTGGGCCAATCCGAGTATTGTCGCTTTTCACAAGACATAAATGTAACATGTGTTCCTTTCACTAAAAAAACAAATCAACAATGAGTTTTCATTAGGGCCTAACTGACAAACGTAAACAATGACTTTTTACGCGAATTTCTCGGCATTGAAAACTCGCCCAATCAATCAACCACGGTCATTTCGAAGAGAAAGAGTACACCTATCCGATAGAATTGGAGGCAAACATGGGTAGCTTTTGTGCCACGATAAATTTACGGAAAAATCCATTGTTTACGTTTGTCAGTTAGGCCCTAATGAAAAAATTGTGTCGAAATATAATCCCTAATTTGAATTAATTTGGGCTAGGGTTCGGTGGAAGATCTGATACCCCATAACGCACCTCGAAAAGGTTATGGGTCAAAACACAACACTAACACTAATATAAATCACCCACTGCATTAATTGCGCTGTATTTCGCATGGACATTTTAGCTTACGGAGCATTGACGGCTATAATAAAGAAATGCTTTCCTAAAGCATAAATTCTAAGAATTGTGAGTTAGCCAACATGTTCGTCTTGTCCTATATGGTCATCTTACCTCACTTTTCCGTATCTCAGTTCAATGTAAACTTTACATAGGCCGGAAACAAAATTTGCTCATAAACTCGAAAGGGGTTGCGTTCATGTTTGAAAAAAAAAAACACACCAAAATATGTGGTGTTGTCTTTTAACTGTTTTATCCTAGCATTCACCTTTGCTATGGCTATGGTTATGTTAAATAATACGTTAACGTTAGTGATTTTTTTTATAATTATGTATCTTTCTAGTCCTTGCACAGGTAGAAATTTCTGAAATAGAGCAACATAAAATTCAAGAAATAGAACAAATACGGGATAATCTGTTGGAATCCACAAAAGAGGCGTTTCACATTGTTACAGGTCTCAATAATGATCTTTCCAAGTTGCAGGTACGTTAAAGAAACTTCTCTTTTATTAAATTTACTAAATGTTTTGACGAGGTGTATGAGTTATTTTTTAACATAACCTTAAACATGGCATGCAGGTTAAGTTGAAAAAATATTAAATACGCTTTGTCAAAACATCAACTCTTGTGTAAGTTCTCAAATAGATTCAGATCGGTTTTTGTAAAGAAGTGTTCTAACGCCAGTTTCTTAAAATTATCAACACTTTTATAGCACTCCGCCAACAAGAAAGTAGTAGGGTATGTGTCTATCATGATCAATATAAGGTATTCATAAATTATATTCTCTAGCTCGGGAAGCTGAAAAAGAAACTTTTTTTGCGATGAAAATAATCGAGGGATATGAATATCATGGCGGTCTATAGGCTTCATATTAGATCTATTTTAATTAAACAGTGGCGGTCAAATACCAATGTGACCCGAAGAAATGTAAGTGAGAAGACTCGCCAAGGATGTTCTACCACTTTCCCTCGTAAGCATTCCCCAGAATCTCATTTCCTAAAATGTACCAATCCCCAGAAAAATATATCATATAGCGGCTTGTATAAAAATTTTGCATTTAACGTTCCGCACCTGCTACTTCGGGGACATTAGGCCGGATTTATGACCTTGACAAAACATAGAATTCTAGTCGGAATTACTTCGAATTAAATCGTGCGTCTTGATAACAACTTACTTTTGTTGTTTATCGCTGAGAAAAATGACATATTTGGTACATAGGCCGAATGAAGGAGCTAGGCGAACATTACATCCCCTTACCCTATATGCGTTATTTGCAAGGATATATGCTAGGAGACCGGTAGAGTAATAAATCAAAAACAAAAGATGAACGTCTTAAGCGACTTAAACGACAAGATCAAGTGAACATATCGATCTGTTCAATTATATTCAGGGTCTGCCATTGGCGCTTTCTAGGAAATAACATTGTTTAAACTTTTATGTGATTTAATAGGATATGTGTCCCTTGACTCAGCCTAGTATGCAACGATCAATTACATGTTTTATCATAACTCAAAGTATTTGAGCTGGAAGCGAAATTTAACTAGTTTTACACTTGCCTATCTAAGCAAGTTTAAGAAGATGTTTGGTAGTATGCATCACGAAAAGTTACACAACTTATTTTATCAAGTCAGAAACTTTCGGGGGAGGTGGATTTAATGCCGGTCTATTAACACCAAATTGGGTCAAATCATGGATGCAAGTTCGTCCCATTTGATAGATTTGTTGTTAAATGCAGTCGGTTCGTACGGTTTTCTTTTCTAATTTTCTGATTTATGGCGTTGCCAGCTGTATGTGCTCTACCCAAGAGAAGCTTCACAAAAGAAACTAGAATAAAACAGCTAAGAAACACTCAAGTGATTCTTACATATTTATCGGCCATCTGATAGTGAAAAATTTATAATTCACTCTACACAGATTTTGTTTCTTTGGTTTGAGTTTAGATGAGCCATTTGGAAAACATACAACCGAAACTTAGAAATTTTTTATTGAAAATTTACCAGTAACATCAGTTTTGATATGCTTTTCATACAACAGGCCATAGTTGGGAACAAAGAAATGAATATGTTCCTAACATTGGGTCCACGGTTTTCCGGTAAAATCATTGTTATTTTACCTATGTGAACAGTAAGTTTATAATGCCTGGGACAGACATACAACGTACAGCGTTGTACTTCTTTAGTCTAGTACGTGTTTTTTGGTACTGGCTTAAAGTATTTGACAGTTCGTACAACGGTCAGCGTTGTATGTCTGTACCAGGCATAACGTGTGACTATTTTCTGTACATCTTTGCTGCATTACTCGGTTTATAGGTTCAATGTAACGAAATTTAGATCATTCAAATAGCGTGTTGATAACCTGTTCTGAACAACTATAAATTGATAAATAATGTCTCAATTGCTTTAGGTGCAATCGATCATTCTGATAGCTACATAATTTTGTTAATTATCGCCGAGTCAATGACATATTTGGCACATAGGCCGAATGAAGGAGCTAAGCTAACATTGCATCCCGTTACCCTACTAAAATGTACTACTAGTAGATGAAAATTAATTAATTACTGAATTAATGAATTCATTTTTTTTTCTGGGCAATAATTTATTCTGATAACTGTAAACAAGGAAAAGCGCATTCTAGAAAATGCGTTTCTGGGAAATGGTGCATTTTGGGGAATGATATTCTGGGAAATGGTTTTCTGGGGAATGTTATATAATCGCCAGGGAACGTGGAATTATATGACAATTGCTTTTGTAACTACACGACAAACTTCTCATGTGATATGGCCAAAGAGAAGCTATTACGGATCCGAGACTGCATGGAGCAGTCAGACAGAAGCATCCACTGGCTGAACCTGCAGCTGGAGAACCTCCGACGGTGTTATGATGATGTGGAGAACAGCTATTTGGAGATCTGCGATGTCGTCCCCCGAGATCAGCGTGAAGATTTCAAGATTCAAAACATCCAGATTGAAGAAATGTACGATCAACTGCACGTGAAGATCCAGTCGGCAATTGCAGAGTGGAAGGCGAAGGAGGAAACAGGCAAATTAAACGCTTTGGCACCAGCGCGTAACCCCCACAGCAATCGGCGGCTGCGCCGAATTTGCCACATCACCTGCACGTTCCGTTGCCAACCTTCGATGGTTATCTGGAAGGCTGTTACTCGTTCAAGTGCATGTTCCAGACCATCATGGGGCGGTACCCGAACGAGTCGCCAGCTATCAAGCTGTATCATTTGAAAAACGCCCTGGTAGGAAGTGCAGCCGGAAAATGCTGGAGGACACGTATGAGGACGGACGATACATAACCGACACGCACATTGACGCCTTGCTGAGTCTGCCGAAAATGACGACGGAGAACGGCGAGGAACTACGCAAGCTAGTCGACACGTGCACCAAACATGTTGATGCCCTTAAGAACCGCGAGTTGCCGGTTGAAGGATTAGCGGAGATGATTCTGGTCAACGTGGTCGCCAAACGTCTAGACAAGGAGACACGGAAGTTGTGGGAATCCCAGCTATCCCAAGAAGAACTTCCCGCATACGTCGAAATGATCGATTATCTACGTGAACGTGTCCGAATTTTGCAAAAAATGACAGGATACACTGAAACTCGATCATCAAACATCCCGAAGCAGAAGAACAAACCAGAACAGAAGATTCCGTAAGCCAGAAACTTTGTGCAAACCAAATGAGACCAAATGAGACATGTCACTGCTACAACGGTGACCACCTTATCTACAAGTGTGACCAGTTCAAGGAGCTCAACGTCAGCGGCCGGTATGCCAAAGTGAAACAAGCTGGCCTTTGTTTCAACTGATGCGGCCATCGTACGATTGACTTCAATTCAGACAAGTTGTGTAAGACATGTAAGAAGAAGCACCACAGCTTGCTCCACGACAACCAGCCAGCTGAACAGTCCAACAGTGCACCCAGCGAACAACCTGCGAATTCCGAAGAACGTCAAGAAGTGGCTGTACAAGCCGGTTCACTAAACTGCGCCACGTCACTAATGCTGAAACAACAAGTGCTTCTCTCAACGGCAGAGGTGCTTGTGACAGGATCCGGTAACGTTAGCTTGCCGTGTCGTGTCCTGCTTGATTCGGGATCTGATTCGAATCTGATCTCCGAAACGTTTGCCAAGCGATTGAACTTGCCCATGGAAAACATCAACCTACCGATCAGCGGACTCAGCAACGCTGAAACCAGGGTTAAGTACAAGTTAACCACCAAGATCAGCTCTCGTGTCAATCCGTTTAACGCTATTTTAGATTTCCTGGTGGTGCCAGCGATTACCACCAACCTACCGATGATGAAGGTTGACATCCGGTCTTGGTCCATCCCAACGAGCGTAGAGTTGGCGGATACATCATTCTACGTCCCAAAGGAAGTCCAGATGATTATCGGTGCAGAGATTTTCTTTGCCCTGGTGAAGAATGGCCGCATGAAGCTTGCAAACTGAGCTCCACTGTTGATTGAGACCGACCTGGGTTGGATCGTCAGCGGTCCCGTGAAGGGGCACTCACCTGGTCCACAAGGAGGCATCTGTCAGTTGAACCTGCGTGAAGAACAGATCAACCGTATTCTAGTAAAGTTTTGGGAACTGGAAACGGTCCAGGAAGCCTCGCACCTGACATAAAAAAACAAACCATCGAGAAACACTTCCAGCAAACGCACCTTCGTGACGAAACAAGTCGATTCACTGTAAGGTTACCATTCAACGATAACAAGGGTCAACTTGGCGATTCCTTGAAAACAGCTCGGCTACTACGTTCCTTTGTCAACAAAACGAAACAAATGCGCTATTTGGAGTTCATGGCCCAATACCAAGCCCTAGGCCACATGATGGAAGTCTTCGACAATCCCGTCGATGGCAATTTTCTACCCCATTATGCTGTGTACAAAGAGTCCAGCTCAACGACGAAAATCCGTGTCGTTTTTACTCTTGCGTTTTTACTGTTTTCCGGTCGTGTAAACTGCAGACATCCCAAAGATGTACCGCTAAGTACAAATCCATAAGGACGACCGGAGCTATCAACGGATCCTTTGGATCAATTCGAAGAACGAAATCACAACGTTTGAGTTAACAACTGTTACGTATGGTTGTTCCAGCGCGCCCTACCAGGCCACGCGCTCTCTGATCCAGTTGGCGAAGTACGAAGCATCGGAATTGCCTATTGCAGCGAAGGTGGTCGAAAAAAACAGCTACATTGACGATTATCTCACCGGAGGAAATACTGCTGAGAAAGTGAACGAAATCTACGAACAGCTGACGGAGATACAGCGACGAGGTGGATTTGGAGTCCACAAGTTCTGCTCCAACAGTGAAGTCGTTCGGAAACGCCTTCCGATAGAGCTACAGGAAACGCAAACCTAGTTCGAAGATGCCGATATCAACGATGCAATCAAGACGCTGGGTCTAATCTGGAATCAAATCGACGACTATTTCCGGTTCAACGTTGCTCCGCTCGACGAAAAGCTGCCTCGACAGCTGCCACTGGTGAACAATTTGCAGAAAAAACGATGCGTTGTCATGGACGACGCAAAACAAGTCGCGTTTCACGGATTCGCAGATGCGTCACTACGCGCATATGGGACAGTCTTGTACACAAGGTGCATCTCCCCTGACGGAACGATTGATGTCAATCTGGTGTGTAGCAAATCTCGTGTTGCACCCATCAAGCCAATGACGCATGGAGTTGTGCGGAGCCTTGCTTCTTGCTCGACTTGTGAACAAAACGATAGCCGCAATGGGAATCCCTTTCAAGAGTGTGACACTTCATCTCGACTCGCAAGTGGTGTTATGTGGCTGGTGGCTGGAAAACTCATCGCTTGCTTTGAACCAGTTCGTTTCAAATCGTGTTGCCGAGATACTCGAACTGACGCAAACCTATCAATGGCAGTACGTCCGATCAGAACAAAACCCAGCAGATTTGATTTCGAGAGGGGTGCTTCCAACCGAAATTCTGTCTATGGAAATGTGGTGGAAATCTTCTTCTTCTTTGTGGCAACCGACTCCAAATTACGACGGTGGTAGAATTAAGCTGAATGGCAACGAGCTACCTGAGCTCAAACCAACGGTGGTTGTTGCTACCACTGTATAAACGAAGCCGCAGATTGCTATGACCAGATTGAGTAATCCTAGAGGGTTTGAGCTGTTTGAGTAACTTTCAACGACTGCACAGAGCGTGGGCGTATGTATTGAGATTTTACAAAAACGTCCACACTAAGATACGTGACACTTCAGAGCTCAAGGTGCAAGAGATGACAGATGCACTTCGTGCCATTATGAAGCTGGTGCAGAAAGAGGAGTTTGGTGACTTGTTTCGTGCCCTGGTCAGCGACGAGAAGATCCGTGATCCGATTATCCGTGAGCGATATTGTCTGCTGTCGTCATAACCCACACTCTGTAACTCAGTACATGGGAAATTTGCCGGATAACAGAATCAATCCAGCCTCTGTATTTTCGAACACGGGAGTCGATTATGCGGGCCCAATCTTCTTGAAGGAAGCAGGAAGGAAGACCGTTGTATACAAGGCTTATATTTGTGTGTTTGTTTGCATGGCCAGCAAGGCCATACACATGGAGGTAGTTTCAAACTTGACGGCCGGAAATTTCATTGCTGCTCTGCAACGCTTTATAAGTCGCCGAGGTACGGTTGCTAATCTGTACTCCGATAATGGTACGACGTTCGTCGGTGCCGACCATGAGCTAGCGGCACTGCGCCAACTTTTTGAGGACCAGGCTACCCAGAGACCTCCACGTAGCCCTCATTTCGGTGGTATCTGGGAGGCTGGCGTGAAGTCAGCAAAACACCACCTAAAGCGAGTTTTTGGCGAAACCAAACTGCCGTTCGAAGAAATGTCGACGTTCTTGGTGCAGTGCGAAGCGATCCTGAACAGCCGGCCCCTTATTCCAGTTTCCAATGATCCTAACGATGTCGAAGTGTCGACGCCGTCACACTTCCTTATTCAGCTACCGGCCTTGAGCATTCCGGAGCCTTCATACGACGAGGTGAAGATTGGTCGACTAAACCGTTGGCAGCATATTCAACTGATGAAAGAGCATTTCTGGAAGCACTGAGTAATTGCACCACCTACAATCTCGACCCAAATGGCATAGCAGAGTTACGGACATCAAAGTCGGTGCAATGGTGGTACTCAAGGACGATAACACCCCACCGCATCAATGGTGTATTGGACGCATTGTTGCAACGCATCCTGGAGCTAATAGGATCGTACGAGTGGTTACCATCAAGACGGCCACATCCGAGTTTCGACGAGCTGTAACGAAGATCTGTTTACTTCCTTCGGTTGAGCCAGAGGACTAAACGGGGGTAGAATGATGCGTCGCGCTGACACTTTGAAGAACCTCTCGACACGAGCACTGAGAGAGAAGAGAGAGAATAAGAGGAGAGTACATTTTTTGTCTTGAAAAACCAGTAAGAATAAACGCTTTGAAACAAGTGCACGCTAGTTTTATTTGATGCGCCAAAAATCCACCTGAAAACCAATCCAACTGAGCTAAATCGCGAACAGATCCTTTTCGGACTTGGAGATCATGTCTTCAGCAACCTCCTTTGGATAGTTTCTGCACGAAATTCAGATCTTTTGGTACAAGCCATGCGGCAACCACGTTGTATGCCGAAAATAGCAACAATGTCTCGAACAGGTTCATTTGAGATGTTGAGATGTAGACATCTGTCATTTTTTAGAATAATTGCCACGCTTTCGTCGGTATCCGAAGTTGAATGGCGTGTGAAACGAGGCAAGTCTTCGACCATTTTCAAACTTAAGTGTACCATTCATACGCTCTTAATTTCGGAAGGGCGAAATTCCCCGATGGCTTTCCGCTACATTTTCAACGATTCCGCACAAGAAATTTCGTTGGAAACAAAATCTCTGCTCATCAAAACTATTTACTGGGAAATGAAACAAAACCCGAAACCTTTTCTCAATGAACAAGTTGCCAAACAAACACAGTTCCGTACCGGAAGAAGTCATGCTAGGCTTGTACATTTGTTTGTGTCTTTCTTTGCTTTGCTACCTGTTATATATACGCAAGTAATGTTGAAGGCCATTTAGCTCCAACCCTTTTTATACTCCTATATACTTCTCATGTGCAAAGCGAAGCACGCAATAAAAATGGTTTGTGAAGGCAACCAAACGTACAGTCCGTTTGCAGTCCATAATATCAGAACGAAACTAGATTCCAACATGTGTAGACGCAAAAGTAAAAGTTCTAAATAAATAGTGTGCAATAGTAAATGTTGCCTTATTCATTCACAGCAAGAGTCCCAAGTCTGAAGTAGTAAGTTCAGAAGTCGTAACGTGACACGGTTTCAAGAAAACCGAGTATCCAACGAGTAGTCCGAACTACTCTAGCTCGTGTTTCCACTCCATTGGCGGAGTGTCCACCGAAGGAAAAGCACCCAGCGAGGATCCTTATCCTCTAGCTTTGGCCTACTCCCGGAAAAATGTTACAGTCCACTTTGTTCGTTCCCCGGACGGAACAAACACCAATGCTTCGACCAAGCTCAAACTTCTGATAGATGTCAGTTAAAGAGGTACCCTAATACGGAGAAAAAAACCGGCTCGGTCGAAAGCGGTTCATTTAAATTGCAAATTCCCGGTATTTTTCGATCATGGTGTATGTAACAATGAGTGCTTTGCATAGAGTGCTCATTATGCCCCTTTGTCTTCATAGCTTGAGTGAACATTTATTGTCCAATTAATATAAAAAATGCAAAAAAAACCTTTTGTTCGGACGGTAGCTCAGGGGTCGAGATATTTTCACCGGAATAGAATTGTCGGATTGAAACTAACGTGTGGGTTTAAACTTTCAAACAACTTTTATTGAATCAAATAATCTTCGCAATTGCGGCTCACTGTCTGTATTCTGCTACATGGTAAATCTGGAAAACTCCTTTTATGACTATATTTTGCACATTTTCAAGATTATAGTTGATACGTCAAAAAGTGACTAGTTTTTATACACTAATGAAGAGTACTTTTTACGCCTTTTCAAGTATGTCAACGGCGGCAAAAAAATGTGTAAAAAGTAGGCACCGCTGAGAAAAGAAAATTAACTCTGCCCGTCACTTGATGCTGACGCCATTTTCAAAAAAGCATTTATTTTTGTAAGCAGCGGGTATAAGTTCGGGAATTGTTTTGCAGTATGCAAAATGGATGAAATTATCCATTGACGCATCCAGACGCATTCACGAAATTGACAGGTAAGTTAAATATCTGCTTTTGTAAGGTATTACAAATGTTTAACACTATATGGAACAAAACAGGTCTTCCATGCCCGGATGCAGGAATTAGGGACGAATCATTAAGCTTGGGACCGAGCTTGGAGCCTATGTGCTGGTGCTTCCTGAGCAAAACAAATATTTTTTTTTTCTTGACTATCCAGCTGCTGTTCTAAGATTAAAATAAATTGTTCCAGAGCGTCTGTAATAAAATGCGTGATATTTTTTTAACGCAAAACCTCCATAGTACGTTCACACTACTGCTTATATTACGTGATATAGACTATCTTGAGAACAGCAGCTATACATCTAGTTTTCACTGGAAATAATGAACATGTCATTTGATATCAAGATACTCTTTATCACGTAATATAAGCTGTAGTGTGAACGTACGACTACATAGGCTTTTGTAATTCGTCAATGAATAAACATGGCTGTGTAATGTATTCATGTCTTTTTCACTTTTTTTGAATTTCGGAATATAGCTGTTTTCAGCAATACACGAGCGATACTAATTTTTCGAAATGCGTAAAAAGTATACATCTTTTATGTTCTCAAAAGGAGTAAAAAGTATGCATACTTACTTTTCAAAAGGAGTAAAAAGTATGCATATTTTACTTTTCAAAAGGAGTAAAAAGTATGCATTTTACACTTTTCAAAAAGAGTAAAAAGTATGCACATTATGACATACATTCAGTTTACGCAAAAGAAGGTAAAAGTAATATACTCCTTTTTGGCGTAGTCCCAGTTTCCCTCGAAAAGGCATACTTTATAGTCTTAAGAGCGTAAATTAAGATTACCGTGTAATGGACTGAATCCTGCCTTCTTCTTCTTCTTTTATTTTTGCGAGGAACTTTAACCCTTCGGGTCATTCGTCCCTGTCGCGAATCCTGTCTGCTCCTGACTTGCCCTTTTATACCTCTCCTATTGAACAGACCTTTTCTTCTCCCCAACACACCGCATGCGATCAAGGCGCATATGAAAGTCTACACAAAAACTACCTGCTGTCCTGCGGTATAGCAGATAGAAGATCTTTCTGAATAACTTAACACCTTTCGAGTTATACAAATCTTACTAAGACTGGCACACTTACCCTACTGCACTGGAGTTGGATGGAGCTGAATCGATAATTTGAGCCATTACGCTACTCCTCATTGCAAGCATATTAAGGCGCATCATTATCACCTTGTATAAATAAAACTATTTAAAAATATCTTTCTACGTTTTATTTTAGGGACGATACGTACATGCATGGGAAGAGTGCTTAAAATGGGAAAAGTCTATAACAACTGCAAAAAATTATATGACCGCGAACGAGATGAAAACTAATTACATGCTTGATGCGATTTACCATTTGTACAGTTTGATCCGCAAACGTCGTGGAGAACAGCCGAAATTTGTACGTGGTGATGTAGAACATCAGTTGGACTTTATAAAAGAAGAGGCAGGAATTGTTCAGCAAATTCATATTCTTGCTGTCAAGAAACTAACAAAGGAAAACATGAGTTTGGCGGTAGAGAAAGGTTCAGTCAAGGCTAAGCCCATCATTTTTGCAGCAAAGAAGAAAACGAAGGCTTTCGGAATTTAACTCTTTATACAAAACAACTATTCTGTCATTGAATTATTTTTATCATATATATATATTTTTATTTATATATTTTTTATTTATAGCTTTACTTCAGTTCCGCAAGATAATACGATTAGTTCATATATTTGTATTCTTTAGATAAATATATGATATACTAAATGTTTCCCTCATCTATGGTAGGTATATCGTTGATTTGAACTTAGTTTTCAAAAATCCTCTATGATTTTTGAAAATTATTTCATACCATTGAAGGCTTTTTACAAGGAAACATGAATTTCAAAACCATTCGTAATGGAAACCAAGAATACGTTAGAAAAATCTGTACATTTGGAAACTAGTGTGACTCAAGTTTTAACTGTTTTTTGTGTTTAGTGTAGGTTTCGAGCAACATTTCACCGCTATTTTCATTTTCTCCGTATCGGAAAAATGAGTTTGAGGATGAAGCTATGCTAATTTTCAGAAACGAAACATCATTTCTAGAATATAAAGCCACTTCTCATCAACGAAGCATTTTATAATAAAACGGAATGCAATTTATAATTCTTCATATTAAAACAAAACTTATAATTGTTGGTACCGAATGGTAAAAGATAGTGACGGTGCCTAGCAAACAGCGTTGAAATTTGATATGGTCAGGAAACCAAAAACAAGAACAACAAATCAGCCAAAGAAAAACGAACGGAATGAGTGCACTGTCGTTAATTACAACTAATTAGGACAATGTGCGCACATATTTGATAGTTTCCATAGCAGGTGTTTCAATTCGATTGCGTACGAGTATTGTGGTGTATCGCCCAATATACTTAGTATTTTTGAATGATACATGGCCTTAAAGATTGTTGTCAATAAGTCGAATACCAATGTATATTATTTACTTTTCAATTTACTATCAAATATTTTCATTTAAACCAATAGATATTAGAAACATTAACCGAACGTACGGTCTGAAACTGGTATTTTTATATTTAAAAACATTTTTTGATGTATAGGTTCCATTTTTTCAAAAGAATTATAATTATTATGCCGGAAAACAAAATTACTTTCAAGACTTGGGGGTGTGTATTTAGTACTTCGAAAACAAAACGTGCTATTTTCAAAAGCAAAAAAAAAATGGGAAATGTCATTTCACAGATCTGATCAAAAGAAACCATCGATTACGTGTTTTGTAGAAAGATATGCTAGCGATTTTGTAAGTTCGGTTAGTTCGGTTTACGTGGAAATTATTAGTGTTCGTCCAAAGATTTTTCACACACAGTAGTATAGAGTGAGTGTATTATAGAAGTCGTAACTGAAAAAAAATCTATATTGCTTATTGTTCTGTCTGTTTCATTTCCCTTGAGTCGACCCAAATAAGTTAACATAAATTATAGGATTTAACACAAGTCAGTTCATGAACAAAATTACTGATGATATTTATAAACTGATTTAAACATATTTTCGATCAAAAAGGGTTTAAAAAATCAATTGAGTTTTCCATTTTACTGATTGCTGCTTTTTTTAATCTTTGCACCATTTACATTGTCTCATTATTTGGAGCATTACTTCCATATTTACAGTAAACTTTCTGTAGTAGCTGTAAATCTAACATACATTATGTTGCAAACAAAAAAATCTTGCGGATTTTTTTATTCAACTTCACTATTGGCTTATTTATTTATCAACGATGTTTGCTACGAAGGTAGTTGGATAGATTAAGATCGCTTTTAGAGATGGACATTATCTTTTTTGTTTATTATAGTCTCGGTGAGAGTGACAAACTTCTAAATTTAATGAAAAATATATCAACAAATCAATAAATATAGCATCCGACCACTTCGGTTTATAGTTCAGCTTCTTGTATCTTATTTATCTATATTCATTTAAGCGATAATGCGATAACCTCTCTTGTACAACTTGTTTGAAAACAAAATGATCTGAAAAAAGACAAAGAAGATTTTTATTATTATATGGTAATTCGAATGAACAAAAAAAAACAAATTTAAATAAATAATAAAAGGCCACATGTACAGATGTTCATACCAATTCTACATTTACCTCGTTCTATATATTTATGGGATTAATGGGAAATTGATAACTAAGCGTATGTGTATATATTTTGATTGTTTTACTAAATCGTCAAATCCTGTAAAATATAACAATACCAAGGACGTTCTTTGCGTGGAACACGCGTATTTTTTTAATACCAAATCCAGTAAAAATCCCTGAAATTCACGTGATTCACGTGATGTCTACAAAGGTCGAGATTCTAAGAGGTAATCACATGCAACTTACGTGAATGTTCGTTCACGTTTGCACTGAATTATTCAAAGCTTTAAGCACAGAGAACAGACATCCAAGCTAGAGTGCCCTCCGTGTGTAAATTTGTGTAACTGCCATTTTGAAATTACAGCTTGTTTCCGTTAGTTTTGGTGATTCGTATGTTGATGGCGCCACCTGCGTGCCTTGAGATTTGATAGGCTGTCAATTTTAGTTTGGTGAAACCTAGACTAGACGGCGCGGATTTTCCAACGGTTGCTTTTGAAAATTTACACAGTAAATTGAGAAAAAAATGTTCGAGCCAGGAAGTCTGTTTTCTTTTTTTTTTTTTTAGAGAGAAAGACTTTTTAAACTGGTTGCCGCCCGCTAATGAATATTTGGAAGGGGGTTTTGGCTGGCTGTTTTCATTAATTTCGAATGACATTTTACTTTATAGATAAAAAATGTTTACAACACCCCCTTTGCTGAATAGTGCCAGCAGCCAACCTTTAATTGGAACAAAGGAAAAAAAGCGAGTGCTCGACACTGAAGAAGTCTGTAAGTCGCAGACGAAATAGGTCTATCTCACAAAAGATATGGTTTTTCTAGCGGAATTTATAGGAATTTACTCGCGTTCATTAGCGATAGTTTAAAATTGTTTCAATTTAACAACTTTTATTTTATTAAGTTAAAAAAGGGGTGTGTTAGTTTAAATTATTTTGATTTCAATTATGTACATTAGTTTTTCAATACAGTCGTTCTATGAATACCCTAATACTCTAGTTCTTTAAAAGTGTTTTTAAGTGAAATAAAAACGTCATTTTTTTTACTTCGATCGTTGGATACCCCACTTGATAACAGTTCGGTTAGTACTGCTTGCTTCACAGTCTGCGCGAAAAATAGAAGCAAAAGGTACAAATCTATAACTAGGCGTTATATGTGAATTAACGCGATGCCATTAAACACAAGCGATTTAAACACACCGGCACTTAGGAAACATCCACACTACATACTACATTCCGATTCATTTAGTTTACGACCAGCTGTCAGTTTTGCTCAATCCGGTTTTTTTCCTTCGAGTCGAATCCATCATATAGAAAAATGGAAAGGAATGTACAACGCTAAAACTGCTAAAACGTGTACAGATCGCTGGCTTCGTTGATGACATTGTCTTAACCGAAACAAAAGAGATGCTAGAGGAGGTAGACATGTTTGAGACACAGGCTTTTGCCTTGATAGACAAGTCCATGCTCGAATTGGAATGTATGCACTAATTGCACTATCGAAAATTTCTTGATTTAATCGTTCTTCAGATAATTCCTCCCTTGCCACAGTAGATGGTAGTATCTCATCATCATTATCATCATCATCACCACTATTAGACATCAGAAAGTAAACATATCTCACGCATTTAGTTTATTTCAATAATAAAGCTGATACATGAACACACAGTTCGCTCGTGTGATCGTGGCGGATGTTGCATTAGTGAAAAAAAAAAGTTAGAAATCATATCTGCGACTAAATTTAAAGAATTTGAGCATTTATGGGTAAAATTATGCATTGCTGGCAAGCACGCGTGTGCATCATACTCTGAGAAAAATTCTATCGTTGTACCGACAATTAAATCATGATCAGGATGACTACCGCACATGATGGTTACAAAAAAAAGTTGTGCCCTAACACCTTTTTCAATTACGTTATTTATTTATTTATTATGAAATGTTCCATTTGACCTAAGGTGGTCTTAATGAATTTGTTTATGACGGGGAAAAGCCGTTTTGGCGTATCTTTTGCAAAACAATACAGTAAAAAACAATACAATACAATACAAAACATTGCTTAGTTGCACATTCATAAACATAATTAAAATAAAAAAGATTACAAACGTAGAGTATGGTCAAGATAAAATAAGGAACATTCATAGTTCGGAGCAGTCCTTGTCGACAATCAATTGAAGGAACAAAAACTTTCATTTTCATTTCATTTTCATTTTGTGATGTACAAGGGGGTCGAGGGCCAAGTCACCGATGTGAAATTTCACATCGTCCATAATACATCAGGGCGGGGAAGGGGAGTGAGCATCACAGCATCTTTAACCCATGGGGGTCAATTAAGTTCTGCGTGGTTTGTGGTAAACCGGCTGCTCAGGGATTATGGGAAGGTAAAAGGTTTGGGCAGGTTTTTTTTATGTAAAAAGTTGTATATCGTTGAACATTTGCCTAATTTGCTTAGCCTCTCGTCATATGGGGTTTCGTTCGTCACATAGCTAGCGAAAAAGATTTCATTTTCATTTTCATTTCATTTTCAAGCACAGAAGGGGTCATAGGGCCAGGTCTCCAGTGATGAAAATCACTGTCCATATGGTAGAAGTATAGATTTGGTATCACAGAATAATAACCACAGGGGTCAAGTGAATCCTGCTTAAGATACCGGATAGTAAAAGGCTGTTGAAAATAGGGGATAGTTAGAGTGAAGGAATATCAGGAGGCAGAAAGTGAAGCAAGAGAGAGAGAGAGGCGTTTGATTGCTGAAACGAGACCGGAATAATAGTTTGGTGATTAGTACATTTTAGCAATTGATAAGTTCAACTATGAATTAGTTCTCATCTGTTTCTTCTCCTATTGGTTGTTGTTGCACTGGTACCGCAAGTTACTGTCATCCAACTTGCTTTTCGATCTCATCTACTTACTGTTGATTACAATTTTGAAAGCATTTGCCACTTCTCACGTGTCTGCAGAGATAAATCCGATGATACAAATCTAGCTTTCCTGTTGACTCCAGTATACCAAAAAAGAAACAGATATATAGTCATTAAAAAGTGATATTATCAAAACGAAATGGCTATTCAATATTGTTCAACGGATGTGAAATGAAGAAACATCGGAATTAAGCATGTTTGGAAGAAACAACGAGATGATAAGTTCAATTTCAAATACATTTGTTAGCCTTGCGTTATTAAATTTTTCATTAAAGTATCTCAGTCAACTTATGAAACATCGACTCATGTTCTATGCTAATATTAAAAATGTTTCGTCATATTACATCTTCAAGTGGTCTGTGTAAGCCATTTATTTTGTTCAAGCCCTTTTGAACAAGATGAGGTGAAATAAGGAGCCCAGTATTTTAGAACTAGGATTCAAACAACAATGACATGATGAATGTCATCACTTACTCCTACTTGATTTCCGTCTCGACCAACCTAGCGAAACGTCACCCAATTCCTTACTGAAGCAGTTCAGACAATAATCATGCGTTATTGGCAACAAAAAACAAGAGACAGAAGAGAAGAAAAAAGAAATTAGAAAAGAGACAATAACAAAGTAATTATTAATGTGAGTTGATGAAAAGAATTCTAAAAGACACTTTCGCCTACCACCAAGAGTAACAATAAAGCAGAAAAGAAAAGTTAGTAATAATACATAACTACAATATAACTAATCTACGTAGATGAATGTTGGTTTCGAGGTCTTGTTAGTGCTAGAGTTGTTAGTATAGACCCGTACTTAGCCCTGGCGGTCCCTCTAACAATAGTGATAGGCAGCTGTAGTTAAATCATGCGCAACTGTTTCTATAGCTATGTTAAAGGTATGATAAATCAAGTTTCGAAAAAATAAATAACTTAAATAATTGAAATATCTCAGCTATAATTACTAGTATTAAACAGAAGATTGATTATATCGACACTTGACGAATCATCGTCAAACCCTTCATCCTTGGCCAGGGACAATCAATTGAAGGAACAAAAACTTGAAACAATTCTATCCTTCTCGTAGTATGCCATTCTGTCAGTCTGCGCTTGAATGTTGCCAGAGTACAGTTGAAGTCGAATAGAAAATAGACAACGTTGAACATTCCTTGTCGAACGTTCGAGTGTGATAGTTCTGAGTATAGTTAGCTCCGCAATCGAGTACGTTTTGGTTTTTTTTCCCCACGATCGTGGTTTTTTTTCTGCACTAAAGCTGGTGCAACAGCTGGTCAAAAAGTGCCACAGTTCGGACGTTCAGACGAAGGAAGTGGCCTTTACAGGCGAGCCTTGTAAAGGACCATTCAACGACCCGTCATCGACACCGAAAGTCAGAAAAATATTGTTCTCCCCCACGACGGCAATCATCATCATCATCAACGGTACCATCACCTCATCATCACCGCACCATTTCATCGCGTCGGTCGAGGCTTTGTTCCCCACGCAGGCTTTTCAATCACAGGACTGAAGCGACTGTCATCCACGAACAACAATCGTGAAGCCGAAAATTTGGTGCTAATTTGACAGCTCGGTTTTCTTGAAGGCTGTAGGCAGCAAACACAATATACGCGGAGGAAGTTGGCGTTATTTTCGTTAATTTGATTCGAGAATAAAGTCTTCCGTGTTGTAATTAGTGCAGTGATTATCACAACGATAGTATTTTTTCATTGTTTATCAGCCAGGTATAATAATGTTTTATCTACATTACTGATACTAGTAGGTTGATAAATATTGTAAGGAATTATAATCCACTGTGAACCGAGCTTAAAATGTTCAAATCGTCACTAGCGCCACACCAAAAGTAGCAGGCTTCAAGAACTAACGCCTGCTTCAGTCCTCTGTTTTCAATAGCCTGTGTACAGACCGGCAAGTAGCAGCCGCACCATACCAAACTGCCAAACAATAGGTAAACATTTCGTTTTTATTTCCACTTTATCCCACTACTGACTGACGATAGAGGATAATCCCACTAGCAGGCGAAGTACCTTCCCGGTAAAAAAATATTTCATTTATTAATTTTTTTTTTTTTCAAGTGTTTATATATATTATTATTTATTAATTTTTTGGTTTGAAATTTTCTGGCTGATTAATCCTCCCGGATAACAGAAACCTTTCTCATTATATTAGTATTACATATATAGGTATATATATTATTTTTTTTTTTTTTTTGGTTCATAGAAATTTTTGGTTCATGAGAATAATTTTTCAAATTATTGATTGTCCACCTATAAGTGGATGACGTTTTCTAAATTTTGGATTTATTTTCTCTGTGATAGGAGTTGTGTATGTGGATTTTTTTTGAGCATGTTTAGGTTAATATAGTGCATCAATAATAAAATAAATCCCTTGTGTGTCCTACATTTTATAATATATATATATATATATATATATATATATTATTTTTTTTGAATTTGTTTATATTATTTTAAATTTATTCCTTAAATTGAATTAGTACAATTATTTAATTCTCCTCGTGGAGCGTTCTAAGTCCCACGATGGATGAAAATAATCGAACAGGGTTCGGAGGAGTTTGATAGTTCGGATGATATTCCTCCATTCTGTTACCTTTTCCCCATTTACCATTAATGGATACAGGAGAAGCTTCGGAGCCAATTCCAACTGAAGCAACTCCTGGTGCACCCTCCTCGAGCTTCCCCGACGGAAAGTTTGGCAATAGGATCTAAAGGTCCTTTTCTGATTTTCTTTCGGCCCAAAAGTAAACCTTTGAACAAATTCCAAATCGAGAAAGATCTGGCAAATTCGTTTCGGAGCATTCAAGATATAACCTCTCCCAGTCGCAGTAAGCTTCGCATCACTCTTAGTGATCGCGAAGAAGCTGTGGTGTTGCCTCAGAGCTCTTTTCTCTAGAATACCACGTGTATCTTCCCTCGCACGTAGTAGAAATGACCGGAGTGGTCACCGAACTGTTTTGACGTGCGCTGACATCAAGTCCCATGGAACTGGTGGGTTTAAAAATCGTGCCGTTCCATCAGTTCCGGAGGTACTTGATGTCAGGCAAGAATGAACCATGTGTCATCCGATGGCACAAAAAAGCCCCTCAAACTCGTTTCGTGTGATCTTTTCTGGAGCTGCCCTGCCGATTTCCTCGTGTTGGGGAAGCTTCGTTTACATGTTCGTCTCTATGTACCGACGGTCATGCACTGTGACAAGTGCCAGCAGTTGGGTCATACTGAACCTTACTGGTGTAACAAAGCACGATGCAGCAAATGCGGTGAGCAACATGTGGAGGGTCCTGCAGTACGGACCCCAAGTGTATGCTGTGGGGAAGCTCCACATGATCTCGCTGTATGCCCGAAGTATATAGAGCAGGAAAAACACCAAATTCGTTCGCTGCAGCAACGATTCGAAGCGGTCTTATGCAGAATGCTTAAAGATCCACCGGCCGCTGCTTTACCAGCCCAAGCAGACAACAATACTGTTTTCTTCCCTGCCCATAGATGATCAGGGCTCAGACTTTGAGGATGCTGAGGAGTACTCTGTTGTTCAGACGGGAGCGAAGAAAGCGCGCTACAGCAGGAACGTCAACGGCACCGTCAGCAAGCATCTCTGAACGCGCTGACTGTAGAACAGGCTTCCCACCCTCCTCTGAACAATTTGAAGTGGTGGCAATACAAAAAAGTTTCTCCTCCAGGTTTTTAAACCACTGGCTGGTGACTTTCCGCCACTTCCGGGAACATCTAAAATCAGTTGTTCCAGTTTTTTGCCAGAACGCCAACTACCAAGGCATCCGGAATCTCGACCATGTCAGTCGAAGACTCGAAAAAATGTCTCTTTCTGGGATTGAGTCATCTTCACCATTTCGAGTCTCACTGACAACGAGGAACCTCATCAACATGATCCTTACATTTGTAAAACCTCTTCTAAAAACTGTCTTCAAAATGGCCTCTTCTTGATTCAATCATATCTTTCGATGGATAATTTATCCAATGAGGTCAGAGGATATGATCGAGCACTACAATGGAACAGTAGAAGTATTCTAAAAATTTGGACGCTTTTAGAGTTATTAGTTCACAAATCGCATTGTGACGTATTTGCTCTCTATTGAAACATGGCTCTCTTCTGATAAAGATTTACTCTTTCCACGATTTTAACATTATTCGGCAGGATCGAGGGGACTCATATGGAGGGGTGCTGTTGGGGATTACTAAGCTCCACTCCTTTTATAGAATTGATCTCCCTCGATGACAGGCTCTGAAGTAGTTGCATGCCAAGTGACTATTCGAGGCAAAAGTTTTATTATAGGCAGCATATACCTGCCGCCTAATACGGCGCAATATCCCGCAGGGATCTTTCGACTATTTGCCTCGCAATGCCAGAACCACGGTTGATCTTAGGAGATTTTAATTCTCACGGTACCTTCTGGGGGTCACCGTACAACGACAGCCGTTCTGCATTGATACTAGACCTCATGGACTACTTCAACTTGACTATTTGAATACTGAGAGTAACACGCGTGGCTCCACCTCCAAACCTGGGAAGCAAACTCTCAATCTGTTCGAATTCACTATCATTGGATTGCACGTGGAAAGTGATTCAAGATCCCCATGGTAGTGATACCATACCTATCAAAATTTCAATCACCAATGGTTCGTGTCAATCTCGCTCGATCGACATTGCGTACGACCTCACGGAAATGCATGAACTGGGGTAAATTCGCTGAAGCGATCATCGATGGCGAGCAATCGGTCAATCCCTTCCTCCGTTGGAAAGTATCGGTTTTTTATCAGGGTTAATCCTCAAATGCGATCGACGCACAGCGCAGACCGGTACCAGGATCAACAATTCGCCGACGTTCGCCCCACTCCGTGGTGGGATGACGAATGTACTGAAGTCTACCGTGAAAAAATCCGTCGCGTTTAAAGCATATCGGAAGCGCGGTTCGCGAGATAACTACGGGCGGTACATTGCCCTTGAGCGTAAGTTTAAGAGCCTCGCCAAAGCCAAGAAACGCGGATATTGGCGTCACTTCGTCGAAGGGGCTATCGCGTGAGACGTCGATGAGAACTCTTTGGACCGTCGGAGAAGAGATGAAAATGCGTCGTCGGTGAATGAAACAGGAAAGCTCTTCCCGGTGGGTCTACGCGTTCGCTAAGAAAGTGTGTCAGATTCGGTTCGGGATACATGAATTACTCGCGATACTCAAACCAATCGTAACGAATTGGATGCGCCCTTTTCTATGGCAATTCTCACTTGCTCTTCTTTCATGCAATAATTCTGCGCCAGGAATGGATAAAATCAAGTTTAACTTGTTGAAAAACTCCCAGACGTCGTAAAGAGGCGCTTGCTGAACTGACCAAATCAGTTCCTGGAGTACAATATTGTTCCGGATGAATGGAGGCAGGTTAGAGTTATAGCTATGCAAAAACCCGGGAAAGCCGCGTCGGATTATAACTCTTATCGTCCAATTGCGATGTTGTCGTGTATACGGAAGCTGCTAGAGAAGATGATTCTCCATCGGCTCGACAAATGGATTGTATCTAATGGCTTTCTATCTCATACTCAAATTGGTTTCCGCAGAGGCAAAGGAACGAGCGCTGCTTTCAACAGAAATACAGCTGGCCTATGCCCAAAATGAGCAAATGGGTTCAGTTTTCATGGACATTAAGGGGCTTTTGATTCAGTTTGTGTAGACGTCCTTTCAGACAAATTCCACGAGTGTGGCCTTTCACCATTACTAAACAACTATTTGTACAATTTGTTGTCTGAGAAACATATAGGCTTTTTCTCATGGGTCTTCGACAACTTCACGAATTAGCTACAAGGGTCTCCCCCAGGGCTCTTGTTTAAGCCCCTTCTTTATAATTTTATGTCAGAGACATCGATAGCTGCCTCATGGAAAATTGCACGCTAAGACAGCTTGCGGATGACGCCGTTGTTTCAATTGTAGGACCAGGGGCGAACAACTTGCAGGGACCGTTGCAGGATACCTAGACAATTTGTCTACCTGGTTTTAATAAAGCTGGGTATCGAATTCTCTCCGGAAAACTGAGTTAGTTGTTTTTTCTAGGAAGCGTGAACCAGCACAAATACCGCTTCCAACTCATGGGTAAAACAATAACTCAAAGTTTGTCTTATAAATACCTAGGGTCTGGTTCGATTCTAATGCACCTGAGGAAAGCACATTAAGTATCTGATTCAGAAATGCCAGCAGCGAATAAACTTCATGCGTACTATCACCGGAACATGGTGGGGAGCCCACCCGGAAGATCTGATAAAGCTGTATCGTACAACGTTTCTGTCGGTTCTCAGTACGGTAGTTTCTGTTTTCAATCCACCGCGAATACTCTGCATATTCTGGCTGCAGCGAATCCAGCACCGTTGTCTTCATCGCGTTAGGCTGCATGAACTCAACTCATACTATGAGTTTGGAGGTGATAACGGAGTTCTTCCTTTATCAGATCGTTTTGCTGAGCTATCGTTCCGGTTCTTCATCCGCTGTGAGTGTTAAATCCATTGGTAATTGAAAATTTTGAAAAGCTAATCGAACGAAATCCTCAAACTAAGTTCATGACACTGTACTACTGGTACATGACTCTGGAGATGAGCCTTCTTCGAATGTTCCTAATCGTGATTACCCCAAGACTTTTTCTAGTTCTACTGTAGTTTTTGATCTGACCATGAAGCAAGAAGCTAGTGGAATACCAGATCCACTCCGATCGGAGTACATTCCATCAATTTTGCAAGTAAGTTTGGCCATATCAGATGTGACAGGAAGTTTTACACCGACGGGTCAAAAAACAAATGATTCCACTGGATTTGGTGTTTTTAACGAAATTCATAGCGCTACTTCAAACTACAAAATCCTTGCTCCGTATACGTCGCAGAGCTGGCGGCTATACACTATGCATTAGAGCAAATTGCCTCTCTTTCCTCTGATCAATTTTTCATTTTTTACGGATAGTCTCCAGCTCACTTCAGGCTATTCGTTCGATGAAACCAACAAAGCACTCACCGTATTTCGTTAGCGAAATACGATCTGCTGAGTGCTCTATCAAACAATTCCTACACCATCACCTTGGTTTGGGTCCCTTCTCATTGCTCCATTCCGGGTAATGAAAAAGCGGACTCACTTGCCAAGGTGGGCGCTATGGCAGGCGATATTTATGATCGACAAATCGCCTTCAACGAATTTTTTGCTATTTTCCGTCAACAGACGCTGATCAGCTGGCAGCAAAATGGGATGCAGGGGATTTGGAAAGATGGATTACATTCCTATTCTCCCACAGGTATCGAAAAAATCGTGGTTCAGAGGTTGTGTATATTAGCCGGGATTTTATCAAGGTAATGTGTCGTCTAATGTCCAATCACTACTCGTTAGGCTCGCATTTCTATCGAATAGGGCTCTCAGACACCAATCAATGCGGCTGTGGTGCCGGTTATCAGGACATCCACCATGTTGTCTGGTATTGCCTCGATTTCGAAATTGCCAGATCTGATCTTTGCGCATCCCTACGGGCCCGAGGAAAACCAGAGAAGGAAGATATCAGAGATGTGCTAGGTAAGCTGGACTTGGACTATATGGGGCTAATTTACAAGTTCTTGAAACAAATAGATGTATTCGTTTGATCCTCTCTTAGCTGTCGTTTTAACATGTCCACCTCGTCCCCTCCCCCGTAATACCGCTTCTGTTGTATCGTTGCAACAGCACAACGCAACATCTACGCCAGACCAACAGCAACAATTTCGCATCGCCAATCTACTGTTGAGAAAGCTAACGTTAAAGATTCCTACTTCCCCATTCCTACCCGAATCATTGTTATCCCTAACCTCTGACCAAATATGATTTTCGGCTTTCAAAATTAACATAGTTAGTAAGTTATTGTCATTATAAAAATGAAAAAGAACTCGGCTCCGTTATGCCTATGGCACTTGAGCCTCACAAATAAACACGCAAGTTAAAAAAAAAAAGACAACGTTGAACCTATCTGACATGAAGCGGGTAGGGTCATGAAGTCCATATGATGAATTACGGGGTTCAAGCAGCAAGAAGTCCTGTTGGCGAAGCATTCGTTCAGGAGCGTACAGGTTGAGCTGACTTAATAGCTACGGTGAGTCAATTCCACAGCAATTTTTCGCCTTTGGTCCAATGTCTGTAGTCCCAGCAATCTGCATCTATCTTCGTATAGTGGAACGTTCAACGGGTCACGCAACGGTAGGCGACGCAGGGCATATTTCACGAATCTTCTTTGAATTGCTTCGATCCTAGCTGTCCATGTTGCCTGGTATGGGCACCACACCACAAAGTTGGATTCCAAAATCGATCGCAACAGAGCACAGTACAAAGACCGAAGGCAGAGAGGGTCTTTAAATTCACTAGATATTTTAAAAATGAAACCCAGCTGTCGATTCGCTTTGCTGATAATATCGTCGTAATGCAATCGATAGGTTAGTGCCGAATCCAGAGTGACGCCAAGATCACGAACTTGATGAACACGTTCGAGAGGCTGGCCGTTCATTGCATAATTGTGCGTGATCGGATTGAGCTTGCGATGAAACGAAATGATGTTGCATTTGTGGATGCTTAACATGTTTTGGATGCACCAATCAGCGAACCGATCCAACAGCAGTGGATCGGGGTGGATAGTTTTGATGACCATGAAGACCATTTCCATCATCCATGCATCTAGATGTACGCACTGGCAGCAATTTGGAAGAAGTATGCAATCCTTTTCAAACATTTTTCCAGGAAATTCAAACAAAAAGACTCATAGGCGGCAGTAGATTTTCAAGTTATTTTATATTATTGAATTGTATTTGTATGGTTATTTTTATCCGGGCAGTTTCGTATGCTGTCCGATCTCACACAGCTTACGGCATCTTGCTGTTTGTGTGATTAGCATCGCGTCCCCCCAGTAGCGTGCATTGTTTCCACCCATCGAGAGTGGCTACCAAGCAAGCAGCCTATTGCTATTGTTGTAGTTAAAGTGGGCAGCGTGGAACATCCCTGTCGGTGCTCTGTATCCATGGACTATTGTAATGATGTGGTGCGCACGACTCCACAATGTTCATCCAAACTTCGTCTCCCCTATAAAAGGGATACGTCATTCTATGTAATTTTAGTGGTGTTATCGTCTTGTTGCAGGCACGCTGCCTCTCGGTGGTATTAACTCCAAGTAGTCAGTTTCACTCGTCTCATCATCATGTCTCAACAAAATAATCACACACACCTGATCAAACACTAGACGAAACACTTGCGACGCGACGAATGCAGCGCGATGGAAAATTGTATCAAAAGAAGACAAACTATTGGCTCGAGCCGTTTTGATTCCAGACCACGAAGAAGTAATATGAAACATCGTCGTTGATTATGAATGCATGACTATCTTCATGCTTTGGGTGCAACACGACGAAAATGAACAGACGTCGCGTAGCTCAAATCGGTGATGGTGACTTTGTTTTCTTTATTTTTGTTTTGTATAACGTGAATAACTTTCGTCAGCTCTGGTAATCACGAGTGGGGTCGTGCCTCGTCTTGCAAAACGACATCAATGAAATAATGCAGTGGTGTAATGAAAACGGCATAAATACAGGAAAATGTAAGGCCATAACGTTTTCCCGCATGAGTATCATCACCATCACACGCATCAATACACAATTGGCTCTGGCCCACGAGACCGTGTATCCTCCATCTGCGACCTCGGTGTTACAATCGACGCCAGTTTTTTTTTCATTTATTATCGAGATTTTCAGTCCTAGGCTGGTTCATCTTCCGTCGTAGTCACTAAAATACCTTTTTGGGTATTTTCGTAACTTGTCCGGGGTGAGATTCGAACTCGTGACTTTGGCGTGAGATGTATTTATGCTAACCACTACGCCGGGGTCGCCCCCCGACGCCAAGCTGAAATTCAGCGAACAAGTCGCACTTGTCACATTAAAAGCCTTCGCGGTTCTCGGACTTATTTGATGTCATACCTGCCTGTTCACAGATAACATTATTCTGCACCTTGGTCCGTAGCATACTTGCTACGCCTGCTGCCGCCGTCAGGACACCTCATCATGCATCAATGATCATCAGAGTCGAGAGAATTCAAAAGTCATTCACACGTTTCCCCATCCGCAATCTCCCTTGGAATTTTGCCCGACAACACTGCAAGGTGCATGCTGATAGGACTGGAAACCTTATCTGCTAGGCGCACTCACATTCAGGAACTTGTTGTATTCGACTTAATGCGTGGCAATATCGGTTGTCCCGAACTTCTCCAAGTCGTTCCCCCGAGGCAATTGAGGAGCTCCCAACTCGTCGTCGTACCTGCACATCGGACTAGTTATGGTTTCCACAACCCACTTGACGCTTTCCAGAGAGCATTTAATAACGTTAATGAGCATTTCGATTCCATAATCAGCAGAAGCACAATTTAAAATAGTGTTAAGAATATTAGAAATAAGAGTAGTCTGTACGACTTTACATCGAAGATGACATAATAAATAAATAAATGTTGCTTGTAAATATGTAAATTCAACAAATAACTTTACAAACGACGAATTACAAATGACAACGCTTTCGATCCATCAAAATTGAACCAATATTTATGATAAGCCAATTGAATATATTGCCAAAATATACAATTTTATTTGAAAGGGTAAATAATTACTACCTTCTAAACATTACAATAATTCAGAAACCATTAAAGTTATCTGGTTGAACCTAAGGTGACTTATTTGAGTAATTAGGAACATATGCCTAAATTGACGTAGAAGAACAAACAAATTTTGTTTCAAACATTTGTTTTAAACACAGACAAATTTGAGTTCTTACGTTCATTTTATAACCAAGCCACTCTTATGTGGAAACATACTAACAGGGTTTCAGCAGTGGATGGTTAAAATTGACGCACCTGACAGATGTTGTTTTCGATTTGCTTTTAATTTGACGTATATGATTAAGCCCTCATCTATTTGTTACGACAATAACACAACAATTCAATTGATGGTACAATGCAGTATTTAATTCGAGTAAAAAGTATGCTATGTTTGGAGCCGCGTCAAATATGGTGTTGTTACGCTTATTTAATTTTCAACAAATAAATCAATCATATTTATTTATATTATTTTTGTATGTAGAAGTACTTACCAATAGTATTCACCCTAAATGAACGCCGCATGCGAGCGAGTCGTAGTTAAGACCAAAAATAAATGATTTTAGTGTCTATCGATAGCACAGTCAAACAACGAATTCAGAGCTACGATAAGTTTTGGAGTGTATGTGAATTTTACATACTACCATATCCTGGATATGGTGACATATTCGGTTGCGCGGGCACGTATGCTCCTGTATATTGCGGTGCGTACTGTGGCATTCCCATTCCTGGACCAGCAGTTAACATAAGCTGGGGTTCGGGAAGGATGATTGATTTATGTTCCGAATTTTCACCTTCCTTTTGTCGTTCAGCGTCCGCCACTTCCAGCTTATCAACCTTGGACGTATACTCCCTAGTTACCTGAAAGAACATTTTAATAATATTTAGCTCAAAACGCTCAAATGCAGGCAATAATATGTTTTACAACACACCTGTATTAAATAGGGCATTGCAAAGTCCATGATGTTATGACGCCATGCCAGTTCGAGGATAATATCTGGTCGCAACAGATCGTAGCACTATAACAACAAAACAAGAATGTACGGGTTTAAAACGTCACTTTTTCGATTATCTATCTGTTATATCTACCTGAAATAAGCATGCTGCAAAGCAATCATGTGCTCCTCGCTCTAGGAACCATCCGAGTAGTTCTTCCGCCAATTCACCTTGATGAGACTCGGCCGCATATTCCATGGCATCTTTGAATAGACGATCCTTTTTGCACAATTCCACACTCTGCTTCCAACGGTTGTTTCCTGCGTAAGTAAAAAAAAATGGCTTATTATTAGTACATGGTTTGTGATCTCTAGCGGTCGCATCATACCTTTGTACAGGTAGGCAGCAATTCGTCTGAATTCTGTTAGTTCATGTTTCTCGAGCTTCTGCGCAAGAGCAATATTGTCAAAGTTGTCGAAAGCGTCGATTGAAGTTCTGAGGCCTTGGTAGTCCTCTTCGTCAATTAGGAGTCCATTCAGAGCTTCGTTGATTGCCTTGTTGTTTAAACTTTGCACAGATCGAAGATAAGTCTTAACCAGCTGAAGGTGTCCTTGCTTTGTGAAAAAGTTGACGGAACGCGTGTGGTCCATGCGGGGTGCCAGTACGAGTAGCATATCGTTCAGCAAGAGTGGCTTGTAATCCAGATAAAACTGGATGGCTTTGTAATACAACTCAATATTGGCAACTTTAGTAATGATGTCCTTGAAATGTCCCTCTCTCCAAGCTTCCGTGGGATGGGCCATCATTGCTAGAACGGCATTGTCGAACTCCTCATATTTGTCATAAAGGAACACCAATTCGGACCAAAGGTGGGCTTGTTCTGCTGCACGAAGTACTTTCGGAATGTTAACACGCGACCAGAACAATTCTAAATGCTCACGCATTTTTGTTGGTTTGTACTTCGAATACAGGATAGCCAATTCCGTGAACATACCCATATGAGCCCGTTCTAGACCAAGCGCAGCTTCCAGGAGTCCAATCAGTTCTTCGAAATGTCCTCGGTCCTGGTAATACGTGATTAAATCTTCCAGTTCATCTGCATGAACCACAATATGCAATCCGCACATTTGAGCCAACCGAAATTCTTCAGCATCGACGCAAGCAAAGCAAACTTCTTTCCAGGTGCGTGTGGAATTAGCCTTTCTTGCGCCATCAACTGCTCCTTGGAATTCTTTCAAATGTACCAATGTGATAGCCAATCTGGCGAAATTGCTGACATTGTTGTACAGCAGTTTAGCAGCTTCGTACATTTTATCGTTGAAGCAACGGTCACCGATTTTCTGGATATCTGCATGATTGGGTCCGGAAACAAATTCCTCTAAGTCTGCTAGTCTACCAGTACGAGCGTAAGCATAAATAAGCTCACTTTCAATGTAGCTTTCCCGAGCCTTCTTGCGTGCCATTTGCAAATACCGTACCAAGTCTTCCCAGGACTCATTTTTGCTGGCGGTTTCCACGACATCCATGTATGCACTCGGGTCGTCGGCTTTAATGTAACTGTCAATAGCTTCTTTTACCAGACCTTGCTGCAGTTGTGCACGGGCTAGTTGAGACCAAACGGCCGGCTCATTGCAACGTTCAGCAAATTCGTTCGCTCGCTCTAAATTGTGTACTTGTTCAATCAATACCTGAATAGCGGAGGTGTTGACGTCGAATTTCTTGAAGATAGCAAACGCTTCCTCGTATAATTCGTTGTTGATGGCAATGTTAGCAATGTCAGGCGCATCGTAATTGTCCAAACGATTAATGTAATCCATTACGCGGCTTCGATCGGCTTTGATTGCTGTCAAAATCAGTAGATTTTGCAAGTTGCGATGATCGGAGAAAACAGACGAATCCAAAACGATTTTCTCAAGCAGTTCAATCAGCTCGTTCGGCAGATCTGCTGTCATGAATGCCTTGACAGTAACGGAAATATCGTCTGGATCTTGAGTCTCTGAGAGGGCAGTTTGCACAACCTGATCAATTAGTTGACGTTTGTAGGGGTTTGCTTCAGACAGCACATCCGCCCATAATTCTGCATCACGGCGACGAACCAAGTACCTGGCTTCTGATTTGAACAGCGAATTTTCATTGCACACCGCAATCAGTTCACGATCACAGTGACCGCGTTCATAAGCAACGCAAGCCAAATGAGGATCACGCTTTTCACAATATCGACCAACCACACGGCTATCATAGAATTGGTTCTCCTTAAGGAATCGTTCCGGATTGTTATTCGAGTCAATGTAGATTTTAGCCAAAGCATTGTGAGTTGCCGGCTCGATGCACCCTTCATGGACGCGAGATTCTAACCAGGGGAGCAACAACTTAAGACGGTTACGTTTCTCGACTTCTTCAACAAGCTCGTCAGTAGAGAATTGTCCTTTAACGACCAAGATCAAATTCTTAATTATATCTTCGGAACAGTCGACGTCCAACAGCCCTCCAACAACTACCGGTAGACGAGATGGATTTACCTTCTGTACATAGATTTCAATGTACTTTTGCAAACTATTCCGGTACAGATACAAAACGAGGTCGTGAACAAAATCAAAACGATCACAAACGATGATCAATGGGAGTTGGTCAGTAAGCTTAGCTTCCTTGAGGAAATTTTTAACTCGTTCAGCGTTGTAGCAGTTGGACTCCCGACAGATGCGTTCAACTTCCTTGATTTGATTGGTCTTGCACGCTGCCTGGATGTATTTGAAGTGTACTTCCGGATCCTGGCTAAAGTTAACAATCGACCCGAGGAAGTAGAATAATCCTTCATAGCTCTTGAAGCTTTCAAACAAATCAATTAAAGCCTTTGTAGTAAGTTGTTCGTGGTACTTGGTAGCAATCTGAACGCAAATTTGCAAGTTTTGACGAATGTTGGCAGTTAGCATTGCTTTTAAGCATTCCAGTGAATCTTCAACCGACAGTGTACCGAAGAATCCAACCAACCAGTCTCCGTTCAGCAGATGGGTATGGACAACAGCACGCTTGATGTCATACAAATCGGTGTAATGCTCCAATGCGCGTTGCAGCAATCCGGCCTTTTCGCATAACTGTGCAATGTGAGCTCGATCATAATGAGTGAACATAGCATTACCGAGGATGGCATCAGCAACTTGTGGTGCGGACATCAAATTCATTTCCAACAAACGGGTTTGCAGAGAACCCTCGCTGGGACGATTATTCTTCAAAGCATCAAGTAAGAAAGCCGTACACTGCTGTACCATGTTTTGTTCCATAAATATATCTACGATCTGATTAATATCTGCCAACGGTTCTTCATCGGCTACCAGCATACTAGCAAATCCAGCACCCTGTTCCGGGTTTGTGCGCATAACAGAACGCAACAAAAATACATAATCTGGACTATAGTTGACCTTCTTTGCATAGAGCACAATTTTCTGAAACTGACCAGTTTCAGCGAAACATTGAATAACTTTATTGGGGACGTTTGAGCGCAAGTAGATTGACAGCGCAAGAGTTGGATCAGAAGGCTTCACTAAGTCACCTAATTCTTCACTGCATTCCAATTTTTCTTCCTTGAGCCATTTTTCGCACAATTGTTGACGACCTTGTGCCAGCACAGGACGACAAAGTTCGAGGGACTCGTACTTATTCAGCTTGCCTTGATCAAGCAAGATGCCAAAGTATTGTAACAATGGTGGAGAGTTGGTTCCGGGTTGAGCTGGAACCTGCTGGAATTTTTGGATTGTTTGGGGAGTACGGAGGATTCCTCTAGGGGCAATGGCTGCGACCTTTGCAGCTTCTGCGTACTGGCCGTTTTGGAACAAATGATTGAACTTGCGCACAAACAGATCTTCTGCCCCTGACAAGTTGTTGCGGACAGCCATGCGCAATGCAAGGTCAGGATTTTGCAGCACCGTATTGATGTAAGGAATAATTTGATCCTCATCAACAGTCACCGACAGAACCTGTCCTTTACGATTGACACCTATAATGCCGCCACTTGCTTCATGGGGTGCCGTTACGAAAATGGTATCGGCAGAAATGCGGTTCATGTAAATACACGTTCCAGTTTCGATATCATACATATGAATGTATCCATATTTGGTGATCAAATAAATAACGTCATATTTGGGAGAAACTTGCATCGCTACCGGGAAGTCACTTTGCGCTTCTGGGGGGAAGAAGACATCCACTGCTTTCTTCGTGAAAGCAGTGTTGCCAGTAGCCGGAGCTCCTACTTCAATGATATGCAGTTTGGCAGCGGTGACCGAACGCACGGCGAAACAAAACAGTGTTGATGGTTCCTTGTTCTCTTCCATTTTGAATGTCGCGAATGATGCGGCGTGTCCTTCGATTGCCTGAGACACCTTACGTTCCACTGAATACAGCTGCATAGCCCCAAGTACACGATTTTGTTGAGCGGATATACCTGAGAAGAGATAATAAAAGTTAGTTTTCATGTTGATGTCAAGGACAATATGAATAAGCAAACAAACTTACCAACTAGAAGAAGCCAAGCCTGCTTGGGATCGGTTCTATAGTTGATGATCTGGCATCCGTTCAGCGAAGAATGACGTTCAAACATCTTCACCGGAGTTGAGTCTCCTTCCATAGACCAATGGTACACAGAAGTCTCCGTCACCAGAGACAGAGTGTTCAGGGTGATCCATTTCCAGAAAACTACCTCCTCGGTCATTGTATGAGCCTTCATTTTCGATTTCATCTCGATGTTAAAAATTTGAAGGGTCTTTTGAGCTGCGGGACCAAAATTTTTAAGAAATAATCGTTATTGCAGCTTGTTTTCCATTATCTCATGCATAGATACCTTTCAGAGCGATAACTTTGCTAGCAGGGTTCATGATGGCAGAATCCGCGCTAATCGGCCGGCGAATAGGATTCTGAGCATCGTTCATATCGATGATGACGACCTGCGCCGTATCTCCCAACTTCTCGCGGACGCAAATGAACTTGTCAGATTCCATCGTCAAGTTGGTAAAGGAGATTGAGCTCGGATTGATACCGATGTTGGTGAGCTATTGGAGAAGGCATGTTATTATTCTTTTCAGAACATTATGGCATGTATGTCAAATTAGGAGGATTGAAACGATAATAGCTTTGATAAATGATTAATTAGGTTGAACCTAGGTAGTTAGATCAATCATACATGTGAACTTTTCTACAACAAATACCAGTCAAATTGGGAGGGAGAGAAGTTTGATCTAAAGCTTAAAACTCATTGTTGATAGCCAACATCACAATTTGGCAACAGAATACTTCTTTTGTTTGTTTAAAAAAAAATGGGCTTTTATGTAAACATTAGGGATTGCCACATTAAGGTTCGTGTAAATTTTTAAGTAGTTCAGATATTTTGAAATATCCTGTGATTTTAACGTTATCATTTGACAATTGGTTCAATAGATCACTGCCGTTCTACGCATAATTGTCCCATATTGAAAAATAGACAACTGAGCAAAATGCAGTTATAGTTAAAACATATTTTTGTTATCGGGAAAGTATTGGCGTAATAAATAATGCTTTTATGTCCAAAATAACGTTGGAAACCATCATATTCAATGAATCCTATCATTTTTTTTCGTTGATAGATTCAATTTATGTTACTTTTAACGAAAAATGATCGGTGGGACTGTTATGCCGAGAAATATGGAATAAATTGAACAATTCTACGCATAAGAGTCCCACTTGCATACGAAAGTGATGATAGTTATGGCGATTTTTACGGGTTCGATCTCATTGACGGATCGGGAGAGCGATTCAGCAGCTCGAGTAAGTGACGAGCACCGAATGCGAAAAGCTTCCCAGCGAAATCTTTAGAAATAAGTGACGATTCTGATGGAAGCTTTTACGAAACCCAAGAAATAAAACAAAATAAGAAATCCAGGAGGAGAATTTTGCCAAGAAACGAAAAGCGGCGAATGGCATCATTATGAACTCGAACGAAATTAACAGTTAATCAATACACACTGAACTAGATTCACTCGCGACCGTACATTGAAAATATCTGAAACATCCAAATCGAAAAATGGCGTTACTACATAGAATACACTAATTCCGTAGACGTGAACACATGATTTATTTAAACAATTTCTAAAAGAAGCAACTAAAAATAATCGCAAATAAGATCTTCACGATGAATCAACACGTCTCATGGTAGAATTCTCCTTGAGGGATCAACGGTAAAGAAGGCGTTGCTGTCAAAGCAGCATAAAGATGTTCCAGAACAAAAATTCACTGAGAACCTGCCTACAATGAAAGGAACTGAGCAATAGCCATGTTTTTTTTCTATGAGCTATGTTTATGTATTTGGAATTAAATAAAATTTCTTTTTGCTTTTTGAAAAACGTTGGTATTTTTTAACCCCACAATAATTTTGTCAGTTAGTAACCATTGTTGGTCAATCCGTTCACTGTGCAAATAAAATGGAAGTGCCCATAATTGTGTGCAAATTAAAGTGAACTATATTTGTGAACCCACTGTTAGAAATATCATCCTTACGTTTTTGAACGGAGACGCTCTGCCCCCTCCCGCTTTCCACTCACATTGATTTTTAGTCCTTAGCATCTAGTTTTATATAATTCTGAACAATACGCTTGTGAAAATTGAAGTAAAATACATTGCTATTGGATACTTCGCTAGTGGGACAATTATGCGTAGAATTTCACAATGGGACAAACAGACTTGGTATTTTTTCGAGAAGTTTTCGAATAACTAATATTTTTAGTTTGTGTTTGCTGTAAATATACGTGAAAATAGACCGTTTTATTAAGAAAAATTCAAATCTTCAAAAAGCAATATGGGACAATTATGCGTAGAACGGCAGATCAGCTCAATGGCTACAATATGCTTGCACAAAAAATTTGACTATAATTTCAGCGCCATCCTTCGCGCCACTACAGTGGTTTGTTTGAATTTTTGTGGTTCGCGTTTTCGGCGAACTATTGTTTGAATCATAAAGAAGTATACGCCCTAGGCACAAAATTAAACAAACAACCGAAGTAGCGCGAAATATGGTACTGAAATTACAGTAACATTTTCGGTGCAAATTTCAATTTATTCATGTGTGAAACCTATTTTGAAAACCAAGATATCAGAAGAAAAAAACTAGACCCTCCCGCCAAATCTCATTTTGACTTTACTCTGATAGACCAATGTGCGGCCACCGATTTTAGCAAAATGAAATCGTAAAATATGTACCGTTGTCGGATCGGATTTCATTAAGACACACAACACAATTAAAACACAAGCCGCCTCAAGATGCTTATGAAAATGTTTGTGGACATATCGACATGCACGAGTGCACCTTGAAACGCCAGCGAGCAAGAGTCTGATGGTGACCGACATGGAGCCACCACTAGCACAGGTCTTGATGGTAGTAGCAAATATTCGAATGAGATCTTGGATGACTGCAGTGGAGGAAGGTTTCGCGTCAACAGCAGTTGAAAACGCGTTAGCCAATCATAAGCTCTATGGAAAACCGTGTTTCAAGCATTTATCCAATTAAGAACGCACGGATGCCGATGTCGATGCTCCAAATCCTTGTGATATATTGAGTGAGAAGAGGGGAATCCGCTTACAATTCCATAGTCCTTTGAGCACACGTTTGCATTGGAAGTGCCTATGTAATCATAGTAGGTAACATGAATCCTTTTCTTCGAGAAGCCAACCAAAGATATCAGATGAGTTTATTTGATTTAATTATCAACACTAATTTGGTGTCCAAATGATAAGAAAAACATATCTTAACGCTAACAAAGTTGTTGTTTCGCGACATATTAACATCGAAAACCGACGACACACAATTAAAGGCACGTTGCAGAGCAAACATTCAAGAGTTCGTCCGATATACGGTTCCCCTGTGTGGAACTCTAAGGAGGGAGGAGTTTCGTAAGATACGGCTACGAGTCTGGAATGGAATATCGGCGAGCAGCAAAGGGCAGGCTATTCGATCAGACAGCAAATCCGCGACGATAAGCGCCTTCGCGGCTTCACGACAAATTTCAAGAGTGTCCAAATGAATTATAAGGCAGCGACTCTCGTAACTCGGAAGGTTGAAGGAGTCCCACCAAGGCAGTCTACGAAGAGCGTATCGGATAAAACGTCGTTGAATTGACTCAATACGTTCCACACCATTTTGGAAATGAGGGTTCCAGACCGGGGAAGCATATTCCAAGGTGACCAACGAAGAGTACAGCGACACCTCTCGAAATTCTTTAGCCACACGAAAAATGAAGCCGAGATTTCGGGAAGCTTTTGTTATGATGTAGCACATACGAGGTTTGTGCGGGAGTTTATCGTGGAGTATCACACCAAGATCCTTGACTTGATTGTCTCTTTGCCAAGGAGTTCCAACCAAAACGGTCAGTTCAAACAGCTTAGAGGCTGCGCACAAGTTCGAAATTTCGCGACAGTTCTCCTTCCTTCCTTAGTGTTGGAAACTTACCGGTCGTCAATGATGACCGATAGATGTGGCATAATGGTGCAGTCAGCGAAGCAATGCTATGTTTTAGAAACACGGATGGAACACCGTCCGGCTCAGCGCTGCTTGACGTCTTCAACTTGTTTGCAACAGCAACGATATCTGCATCGTCGAAAGGGATTGCGTTGAAATACCGGTCAAACAAGGGGACGTTATTCGAAGCAACTTCGATTTGCTGTGGCTGGAGGGCTTCGTTATGGAAAACATCTGCAAACTTTTCCAAGGTCATGCTACAGATGTCGACAACGGACTCAGTGATAACCCCGTTCCGAAAGATGGATGAAGGTAAACCGGTATCCACGCGTTGCTCATTGTCGCCAGAACACCATAGGATTACGCTTCAGTTTGCTCTGCAGCTTGCGTTGGGCCGAGAAGCAGCTTCGAGCCAGCGGCTTGTATCGATGGTTGAGCGTCACATAATGGTTCCGTAATGATATCGACTGGTGTTTCGAAAACCTACGTGAGGCCGCCCTCTTTCTTGATTTCAGCCTGCGCAGGACATCTGTCTGCCATGGTACTTTTTTCGAGGTTGGACAGACTTTTTTTGGAACGTGTCTATCGATCAAGTAGCTCAAGATGTTAGAGAACGTGGTAATGGTATTATGGACATCGTTCATGTCGAGGGTTTTATTCCAGTTAATACTACTAAGCACATCGAGAATGCTGTCGTAATCTGCATTGCAGAAGTCATAGTAGGTGGATAACGGTACAATAGCTGGTTCGATCAGTTCACAAGTAACGAGATTGAGACGTGGTGGATGATGAGGCATCTGTTTTACTAGTTCAGATGGGCTAGCATGACGCTTGGTGGAGTGTCAGCATTCACGAAGGAAAGGTCAAGAGGTCATCCATTTTCATTAATAATGTCGTTAATCTGACCTAAGGATGCAACGGAATAATGATCAAGCACCGAAACTGACCTCGCATGGATGCGCGATTGAGAAGGATCGGGATAAAGGCAGCTGTCGGGTCCACTCAGTGAGGACGACTATGTCGTACGAACAATCCGAGCTAGCCAGAAAGTGTTGGGACTAGCCTAGAGTTCATACCGCTGACATTCTGGAAGTAAACTTGCGCAGTCCGTGCACACTGCTGGTTGCTAACAACCATTCGGTGGGAAATCCCGGAGGAGTTAGCGGTATTGGACGAGGTTCGTGAGCGGCCGTGACAGCTGCTAATCGCTAGCGGTTGTTGCCCCGTCTTCCAAACGCAGGACCGCGTCCAAATACACTTCAAATGTACTACACGAGTTGCCAGGCACACGAAGAGCACCAACATACACTCTTGTCGCCAAAACTATCGCCGGGAAGGGTTTCTTATCATTTATCAAACGAACGTACAGTGTGCTTCTTAGAACCACGTCCCGCAACGTGTGACAACCTACGTTCCAAAACTGTAGATTGATTACTGCGGTGTGCAGTGTCCATCCAGCGTGGAAGTTTTGGAAATGCAGCTCTCTCACCAGAAGGCGAATTTTCCACATGTTCTCCAACTGATGCAAATCGATAAGTACGTTTTTGAAGGTGAGTAACTAACTTAGAATTATCCTAATTTCATATGCGAATACCTCCTGTTTGACGGCGTGTAATAACTGCAAATTCGCTTGGAACCAGCTGTCCGGTGTGTTGCTGGTCGAAATGAGACATGCAAAATTACAACAAGCTGGCCTGTCGGAATATGCAACGCAATTCATGATTAAAATCAAAAGTTGGTTAAATAGTTTAGGTAGTCTGTTTTGTAGCGTGTGTCATGGTGAAATAGAATGATGTTGTGTAGTAATCATTATTATTTAATAATATTTTGGAATTTGATCCTTGAAAAACGCCGCTTCTTTTTCATTATTTGCTCCTGAACGATTCGCTGTACTGATGCTAGTTTATGTCCCGAACAGAGGAAAAAAAGGTCTAGTATTTATACAAGATGTGTTTGTGTGTGTATGTATACTTTCTTTTCTACCTGTCACATATTTATATTTATACTGACACATCAACACTTAAAATTTATGTGTTTCTACCATGTAGTTCGTAGTTCGGTAGTTCGTCGGTTTAGTCCATCTCCATATGCAGACTGACTATGATATGATTTCCTTGCATTGCCTTTGCTTCATCGTATCGCTCTTCGATCCAGCCGAAAAGAGTACACTGACCTTTTTTCTAGAGAAAAGTAAACGTTGGAAAAGAAAGACGTCCGCTCGCAAAACCACGTCAGTTGGTCGGGATTGTTGAAGATAGGATCTACAATTTTGCTAACGTTCTCCAAAAAACTTCATGAACCGTTGTGAAGGAAAAGTGGACGTTAGCTTGTCGAGGATGTAGGAACTGGTCGAGATAACGACGACGTAGATGCTTGCTGCCTAACGAGTTCCATATTCCGATGCTTGAGCGCCGGAATCAATCAGCGCTCTGACACGACCAAACGTACCGATGCGTTTTCGGCCAAATTAATTGACATAGGCACTATTAATAGTTTTGCTGGACATAGACCCCAGAAATTGTTAAGTGTGGATATATAATTCTTTGAAAACTATGGTTCACTGCGTGAAATTTGATTCAGAAATTATGTTTGTTTTTCTTGGTGTTTCCAGCGCTCTCACACTACATATATAAAAGTACGTTCACACTACAGCTTATATTACGTGATGTAGAGTATCTTGATATCAAATGACATGTACATTATTTCCAGTGAAAACTAGATGTATAGTTGCTGATATCAATAGTCATTTCGACCCAATGATCTAAATTTGCCAACAACTCGTTCCAGTTAAACCTAAGACGTGACAGCGCAATATCTGAATATTCAAATATTCACCAATCAATATCATTCAAATATAACACTTTCTATATACCAGTTAGGGCAATGCACTGTTAGACAAAATTGTAGAAATTGTCAAGAGCTTCAATCTCAACTGTTCATATTCATGAACTCAGATGTTGACCAAAGTTATCGGTAAGTTTATCCAATTACACGAAATGACATTTTACAGCACTGATCAAGATACTCTATATCACGTAATATAAGCAGTAGTGTGAACGTACTTTAAGAGTACGAATAAACGACGACTAGCCATGTTTTCCTGATTTCAAGCTCATCCTCAGTGGCTCAAGCCAAGTATTATCACTTTTCACAAGACATAAAATGTAGTAAGGACTATGATATGTTCCTTTGACTTCAAAGAACAAACATGTTCCCTAGTTTTATTTAATTCGGACTAGGGTTCGGTGGTAGATCTGATACCCCGTAATGCACTACGAAAAAATGATCTACCACCGTAACGGGTAGAGTTAAACGTTAATTTTGTTAGAATTATTTTGTTTGTTTTTTTTATTATCTGTTCCACATTATAGCAGAAATTATGGTAAATTCGTACAAATGACACGTACAAACGATTGAACAATCAAAAGATTCATCAAAAATTAATTTAATTAAAAACATGGGGCTTTTATCTACATGGTCCGTATAGAGCTTATGGAAATGGATTTAGACCTTTTTAAAATAATTTAAAATGAATTAATGGAGATGGATTTTAATAAAATTTTATCGTCTCTACAAATAAATCAGGTGGAAGTTAATTTTAGGCCCTTTGTACGCCTATTGTACGTGTTAGGCTAGAATTGTCGAATCATCCAAATCACACTTCGTAAGTTAGACGTCTCGATTCACACGGCGGTAGATTAAGCACAAATGGAATACAAATCAGAAACTTCAACATAAAGGTTTCAAAATTGTCACTGGTTTGTTAAAAATTTTGAAGGTAGGTTATGCTTTATATAAGGATAGCGCATTATTTGGGCAGTGGACTAATTACCCTCACATTACACAAATACTCTCAGTAGTTAAACCAAACCACTTGATTGTTTGTCAATGATTAGTGAATTTGTGGCATACAGATGCAGCTTCAATAAATCAAATCATTCAGTTAAAACACGGCTGTGTAATGGAATCGACTGAAATTGGCCCAATGCCGGAGTAGTGCTCCACCCGATTGGTGAACGTTTTTTACTTTTTTTTTTATATGACAATATTGAAAAATATGCTGAATAAAGGTCGATTGATTTTTTATAATTTCAGTGTGATGTATAATTCGAGGAATACAGCGAAGAAACAACCAGACAATTGAGGTGTATGATTTATTTCATGCTAAGCTCGTTTGTGTCCAATGATGATTAATACAGTAGGCATGACTCAATTTAAAATTAACGAGCAAAAGCTTTCTTTTCTTTATGTTAGGCTGTTGTTATCGTTATGAACGACTGACACAGTTAAAGATTCCGAAAGGAAACACTGTATACATCATCATCGTCATCAGTAGCAGCAGTATCCACGATGGAGCTGGAGCTATGCATAAAAGGGGGCGTCTATTGATTCGATTCTTTTTTCTTTTTCCATAATTTTCTTTTCACTTATCGTTTTACAATCCTCGCCCACTAGCGGAAAAAGTAGATAAATTACCTGCAAATGCTCCTGAAATCGTATCGGGAGAGCTTGCGACATGTTGGCGATTGTATTACAGACTTCTGTTTAATAAACAAGGAAAGTTTTCAACACTTTTTACGCAATTTTCACTGGGAATCAACAAATCTGTACTTCCGCTGGTTTTCTGGTGCACAGAGCAATCAATTGATCTTCACTCTTCACAAATTAAACATGGCGACCGTGTTCGAAAAATCGTTCTATTGTGAAGAATGTATTCCTACGCCTATGGATTAAAACATAAATTATTTTGTTAATATAACGCCACTTATCGAAAACTCCGCACTATAACTTTAAACACCAAGTATTAAACGAAATTTTCAATTATTGGGGAACGTTTCATATAGCAAACTCTAACAAGTACGGGAAATAAAATGTCGAAACTCGGAACTACTTTTCGTTCCACAATCTGCCACATGAACACTTTTTGACGTCTCTTCATGAATGTCGACACCGCTGTCACTAGATTGCTTTCTTCGTTTTCGCAGTAATGGTAGCCTTCCTATTGCACTTATTGATTTTTTCTTTATTCCTACTTAGATCATGCCCCAAAATAGTGCATTCCAATATAGTGGGCGAGATCAGTAGCTTATTCGATTGTTTCTTTAATCACTTTGTTATGTAACGCAGATCACATATTCAAATTTCTGGTCCGGTCGTATTTGCGATATAGGAAGCTGACTAAAACACATCACCATAAGTTGCTGCAGTTATCAATGATGATTCTGATCACTCACAGATGTACAGAAGTATAAACCAAACCACAGAGTCTTTAGATACAGATAGTAATGCGAGAAATTTTGAATATTGTTTCTGTTGTTTCGAACAATATATATGATTTTTCAAGAACACCACACGAAGAATCTTGTGTCGGCTCAAGAAGACGATGATTAAGCGATTACAAGCAAAGGCGGTTTCGGCTTTGACAGTTTCTGATGAACTGCGATGAGCGATGAACTCAGAGCAATGACTCTGCACAGGTTAGACAGAAATTCTATTCTGTGCATACACGCAAAAAAAATCCACCAAAGAAACCACCATTTCGAGGGTAATATCTGAGAAGGGCGACACATTTAAAACCAGATTCAAGATGATCGAAAAATCCCAGGCTAGCGAATCAATCTTTAAAAATATAGTTTCAGCTTGTGAATCTTAATCCATCAACTTGCATCGTGCTGCATCTTTTTGCAGTAAATCTTTAAAATCTTCTTTCTATCTACTAAGCGTGCGATTGACTCAATTTTTTCGGAAATATGGCAATCTGAATTGCAAGACTGCCTCGCAAGAAGACGAAGAAACACGTAGAATTGCCAAAACCTGTAGATGGATATTTAACTAAGACGACGAGCAGGAACAGCTCAACCAGACGGAATCGACAATACCAGCAGGGGAACGTCCATTAATTACGTCACGCAAAAATTGCCTTTTTCATACCCCACCCCCCTTGTCACGTTTTTTGTATGGACCTTCAAATTTTTTTGTATGGATCGTCACGTTTTCTCAAACCCCCCCCCCTACTGCGTGACGTAATTAATGGACCTTCCCCAGCCGAATTCCGAGCACAAAAGCACAAGAGCACTTCAAAGAAAAAAAAATTCCGAAGAGATTTTGAAAATTTTCTTTTTGTGGAATTCCGAATGTTTGTGGAAAAAAATTTTTGGACGTTTGGAAAAGAAAAAGAAATTAATTTTCTCTTCGAGATTTATGCAGAAGAAACACATAAAGAAAATTGCTGCTGATCATAAATTTTATCTAGTCATATAAGTAACAGTTGTTTTGATCAGTCTTAAACATGGACGCATTAATTGTTTCTTATTATATCGCTAGAAAAAAGTGGTACAAGCGACAGGAAAAGTTAAAATTGATTCGACATCGTCGGTATTTGAGAGACATAAGCAATGCATTCGAAAGATCGGATGGAAATTTTGAAAAACTGTTCCGAATGCCAAAATGTTTGGCTGAGAAGCTCATCGATTTGATGGATGGACCTCGTAATGAGATTTCTTTAAAAGATGAAAGAACCACTACTACACCGGTAAATTTACAGGTTCTAACAACGATGAGGTACCTTGGATCAGGTAACTGTTTGATTAAATTGATGTGATGTCATCATTTATATGGGAGTTAACCTGTTTCATACTGTCAAATATCGCACAATAACATAAAAATCGATTTATTAAATTTTAGGCTCTCATCAAGTAACAGTTGGACAAGATAATTTGTTGGTGGTGTCACAAACAACATGCCATCATGCCGTATCGTATCCTAAAAAATGTTATCGTGGCAATGGATAAATATCTTTCGGGTACCTTTGTTGTATTCCCTACAACTGATAATGAGCTCATTCAAATTAAACAAAGATTTTTTGAACAGTTCAACATTCCCGAGGTAATTGGAGCAATTGATTGCACCCACGTTGCTATTTTGAGCCCCTCGAAAGAAGTTGAGCACGTTTACTTACACAGAAAAGGTTATCATTCGAAGAATGTTCAATTGATTTGCGATATTGATCTTCGCATATTAAATATGAATGCCAGATTTGGAGGTTCAACCCACGATGCATTCAACATGATATCGGAAGCAGAAACACGTTTTTGCTAGGAGACGGAGGTGACCCAACCCACTGTAAGGCACGAAATCCAGTGGAGCGGTGCAACGGGTGTCTGAAGTCTAGATTCAGATGTATTTCACGTGACTCTCTCCTACGATATGAAAAGGACTTCTGTGGTCAAATTATCAATTGCTGTGTGATAATTCATAACTTCCTTATTAATCGTAAATACCCAGTAGAAGACATTTTGAATGAGGATCTAAACAATAACGCGAATGATGTCAATCAAATTGCGTAACAGGTTGGCCATAATGATGATAATGATGGACTATTAGACGTGAGAAAGACAAAACATTGTAAATAATTATTTCCACTAATGTGAAGATTCTGTATGTCAATATATGACTATTTCAACAAAAGTAGATCACAAAGTGGAAAAAAAAGTCAACATTGGTGATTGTGATTAAAATACTGCTGTAGGGTTTGCTCAATTGATTTCAATGCATCGATTTTTTGTTGCTTGAGTTAAAGCTTTCTCTCCTCGATGTTTAACATCCTTTCTTGCAGATCAAGATTCCGTTTCTTGTCTTCCTTCTTGTCCACCATGCATTGAAGCGTTTTGAGAATGTGCGATTCCATTGTTTGTATTCCAGTGTCTGAAAATCGCTGTCCTCTGCCGAGTTGCCTTCCTCTTGGTGTCGGAGTAGCTTTTGAACGTGTGGTTGATTCACTGGTTTCTTGACTGGTGCGTGGAGTTGCTTCAGTATACGCACTTTCTGGTGGTAAAGGGCGATACGGTCAAAATTTGGTCAATATCAACTTGACGTATTTTTTTCAATTTTGCATTAAAAAACCTGAACACCCCTCATTTTGAAGGTGTGTGTGTGTAGAATGTTGTTCCTATTTTGATTTTGGAATTCACTCTTCAGTTGTCAAAATGCCGTCCAAGCAAGAAGAGCAGCGTATCAAAATTTTGCTCGCGCATCGCGAAAATCCGAGCTACTCGCACGCAAAGTTGGCAAAATCAACCGTTACAAATGTAATTAAAGTGTTTGGGGAACGTTTGTCGACAGCCAGGAAGTCTGGATCGGGGGGAAATCGAAAACCGGAAGCCGCTGAGACGACAAAGAGAGTTGCCGGTAGTTTCAAGCGAAACCCTAACCTATCTCTCCGAGATGCCGCAAATAAGCTGGGTGTATCGTCTACAACCATAGACTAACTCTAAGACCAGTAGGTCCCATACAAAAACGATTTTTTTCTTGGCTCAGTCAGTACTAGAACATCGTCCCAAGCTCGGTCCCAAGCTCAATAATGCACCCCTTATAATGAACTCACATGAACACACTCTCAAATACTCTGTCAAAATAACACAGCAAATCAAAACAAAGGCGCATAATAACGGTGCTGGTTTCAAGGTAATTCGACCAAGGGTTCTACAACAGTGAACCAATTTCAAATCGCTAGTTACATATTGATTGTTGCTACAACCAACAATCAATATGTAACTAGCGATTTGAAATTGGTTCACTGTTGTAGAACCCCTTGGTCCGAATTACACCTTGAAGCCAGCACCTTGTTATACATATTTGCGCCTTTGTTTTGATTTGCTGTGTTATTTTGACAGAGTATTTGAGAGTGTGTTCATGTGAGTTCATTATAAGGGGTGCATTATTGAGCTTGGGACCGAGCTTGGGACGATGTTCTAGTACTGACTGAGCCAAGAAAAAAATCGTTTTTGTATGGGACCTACTGGTCTTAGAGTTAGTCTATGCTACAACCAACAATCAATATGTAACTAGCGATTTCAATTGGTTCACTGTTGTAGAACCCCTTGGTCCGAATTACACCTTGAAGCCAGCACCTTGTTATACATATTTGCGCCTTTGTTTTGATTTGCTGTGTTATTTTGACAGAGTATTTGAGAGTGTGTTCATGTGAGTTCATTATAAGGGGTGCATATTGAGCTTGGGACCGAGCTTGGGACTGAGTCGCTCAGTCAACTGATAGAAAAATCGTTTTGTATGGGACCTACTGGTCTTAGAGTTAGTCTATGCTACACCAACAATCAATATGTAACTAGCGATTTCAATTGGTTCACTGTTGCAGAACCTCCTTCGAATTACACTGAAGCCAGCACCTGTTATACATATTTGCACCTTGTTTGATTTGCCGTGTTATTTTGACAGAGTATTTGAGAGCGTGTTCATGCGAGTTCATTATAAGGTGCATTAGCTGGACCGAGCTTGGGACGATGTTCTAGTACTGACGACAAGAAAAATCGTTTTGTATGGGATCTACTGGTCTTAGAGTTAGTCTATGCTACAACCATAGACTAACTCTAAGACCAGTAGGTCCCATACAAAAACGATTTTTTTCTTGGCTCAGTCAGTACTAGAACATCGTCCCAAGCTCGGTCCCAAGCTCAATAATGCACCCCTTATAATGAACTCACATGAACACACTCTCAAATACTCTGTCAAAATAACACATCAAATCAAAACAAAGGCGCAAATATGTATAACAAGGTGCTGGCTTCAAGGTGTAATTCGGACCAAGGGGTTCTACAACAGTGAACCAATTTCAAATCGCTAGTTACATATTGATTGTTGCTACAACCGTGCATCGAGCCAAAAAACGAGCCGGACTATCGACTTACAAGAAGGCAGTGACTCCAAATCGCGATGATAAACAAAATACGACGGCCAAAGCGCGATCCCGGAGGCTGTACACGACGATGCTGACGAAGTTTGACCATAGACTAACTCTAAGACCAGTAGGTCCCATACAAAAACGATTTTTTTCTTGGCTCAGTCAGTACTAGAACATCGTCCCAAGCTCGGTCCCAAGCTCAATAATGCACCCCTTATAATGAACTCACATGAACACACTCTCAAATACTCTGTCAAAATAACACAGCAAATCAAAACAAAGGCGCAAATATGTATAACAAGGTGCTGGCTTCAAGGTGTAATTCGGACCAAGGGGTTCTACAACAGTGAACCAATTTCAAATCGCTAGTTACATATTGATTGTTGGTTTGACTGCGTGGTAATGGACGACGAAACCTACACTCAAAAAACAATGCACCCTATATTTAAGTGCAATCACTTATAGATTTGGGCAAAGGGCAAAGTTATTGCTCTGTATTGGTGCTGCACATAATTTTTATTAAATGTGGTCAAATAATATTCATGACCCATAGAGTAATTAGAGATATGTGCAATAAATATATAGTCTTTAAGTGCAACAGCTGCATAGATATTAATTGTAGTGTACATGGATTGCATTAACTTGTCTTAGCAAAATTCAAATGAGTTTTTAATACGTTTTATGTGCAAAGGTGCATGGATTTTATTATTGGATTTTTTTGTATTTTTTCATGTAATAAAACAAAATGTGTGAATTAAAGAGGTTTTATTTATATAAAAATAAAATATACACTATTTTTTTCACTTATAAAAAATAACACTATTTGTTTCACTTACATTGTATCATGCGGTTACAAAGAAGTACATTCTATCGCGTTTAGCAGCTCTTCTGCGGGGATGAAAACAATGCTTGGCAGATCTGAAATATTCAAAATAAACACTGTTAATATGGCAAAGAAGAACATCTATAGTAATTTATTACCTTCAAAAAATTCAAGGAATTCCGCTGGAAAACCAAGTCCCTCAACCACCACAGGGTAAACATCTTTTTGCTTCTCAATTTTGCAGTTTTTTTCTTCTATCTTGACAAAGCACTGATTGTTTTCGCGCCGCTATTTATTTCGTTTTAGTGCGAGATGACAAAGGCAAGAAAACTTAAGATTGTCCTATTTCGACGCCCGGCGTATTATGAGGGTTGTCCAAATATCAATTATAAGTGCGAACATGGATAGCAATTGAGCAAAGTGAAATGACACGACTTGAATGACGATTTCTCGCTACATACAAAATTATGTGCGGTCATATTCAGTCTCATTGGAAACGATACCTGCGTATTAAGTGACAGGGTGTTAAAAAGATATATGTAGCGGCAAATGAAAATCATGCAACCGAAGCTAACCACGAGGTTTCATATGTCATACATCAAACAATTGACACGATTTAAGTGCATCGATTTTGAATTAAAGCTGAAAAGAATTAATCGATGTTATTTTCAATGTGTACGTCAAAGCTGTTACTACATAGCAATGCTTCACTACGGTACTAGGAGTCTAACGTTATTACTGGCAAAAGTGATTGGGAAAGCGTATGCAGATGTTGATTTTGCGTAGCACACGTACAACATATCAATGCAGTTCGCAAGGAAATATCTGGTTTGGCAAGCCATCTGTACCTGTGGCTTGAGAAGCAGCATTTTCATAACTTCCGGGACTGTCAACCTAGAAATTTACGTGAAAGAGTGTTTGAATAAACGTCTGCTGCCTTTCCTGAAGAAACACGGTTGTTCCAACAATCAATATGTAACTAGCGATTTGAAATTGGTTCACTGTTGTAGAACCCCTTGGTCCGAATTACACCTTGAAACCAGCACCTTGTTATACATATTTGCGCCTTTGTTTTGATTTGCTGTGTTATTTTGACAGAGTATTTGAGAGTGTGTTCATGTGAGTTCATTATAAGGGGCGCATTATTGAGCTTGGGACCGAGCTTGGGACGATGTTCTAGTACTGACTGAGCCAAGAAAAAAATCGTTTTTGTATGGGACCTACTGGTCTTAGAGTTAGTCTATGGTTGTTCCGTACTGTTTTGGCCGGATTTGGCATCTTGCCATTACGGTAAAAAGGCCATGGAGTGGTACGCCGCCAACAACGTGCAGGTGGTTCCCAAGGACAAGAACCCTCCCAACACGCCAGAGCTCCGCCCAATTGAGAAATACTGGGCTATTGTCAAGCGGAACCTAAAGAAGACCAAAAAAACTGCTAAGGACGAGCAGCAGTTCAAGGCAAACTGGCTTTCTGCGGCGAAGAAGGTGGACAAGGTGGCTGTACAAAATCTGATGGCAGGGGTCAAGCGTAAGGCCAATTCGGATTTGGAAAAGCGGAAGCCTAACTGAATATTTTTCCTGAATTTTATACTAATTGAACTTGAAAAAGAAATTTAATTTGATTTTTTAAATAAACGATTTCACCGATTTACACGCGTTTTCCCTTTACCAAATTTTGACCGTATCACCATAGACTAACTCTAAGACCAGTAGGTCCCATACAAAAACGATTTTTTTCTTGGCTCAGTCAGTACTAGAACATCGTCCCAAGCTCGGTCCCAAGCTCAATAATGCACCCCTTATAATGAACTCACATGAACACACTCTCAAATACTCTGTCAAAATAACACAGCAAATCAAAACAAAGGCGCAAATATGTATAACAAGGTGCTGGTTTCAAGGTGTAATTCGGACCAAGGGGTTCTACAACAGTGAACCAATTTCAAATCGCTAGTTACATATTGATTGTTGGTATCACCCTTTATTTCTGACGATGCCGTACTCGCATTTGGTTCACAATGTGCTCCACTAGCATCTAAGTACTCGATATCGTGGAATTCGGTGCTAGCTGAATTGCATTCATAGTTCTGTGAATGCTCAGGTAGTTCTTCGTCGTCATTGAAATCCACTGACAGAGTCTAATAAGAATAAAATCGTGAGGAACAAGAGGTAAAGCACTAATAACATAATCTTACCGGTTCATTGAAGCCACCCTCCTGAGTTTTGCCGTCCCCGTCTAATGTATCTCTCTGCATGACAGCAAGAATCATATTCTCGAGCTCCGAAAGAATATCTCGCTTCTTCTTGACCAATTTGTTCGCTCCGCTCTGTCGGTTTTGGATTCCTAACCACTTTGTTTTTGTTTTCTGTTTCAGGTCTCGCCATGAAAGTTCCCATTGTTCCGCTGATTTTGAAGCTCCGCCGAGAGCATTCAGCGTCTTGCTTAGCTCAGCCCATTTTTGTCGTTGCAGCTCTTTCCCACGCAATGACTGGAACCGGTTGTTGGCGAGTCCAAATTCTGGGTCATGTAGTCCACCAAGTAGTTTTTTTTATCCATCGTGATGTACTCTTTGAGCCTAATGCCAATTAATCGATTAATTAATTAATTGAAGATATTTTGAACAAATTCTTACTTACGCTCTGATAGATGCCATTCTCAATATTTTTGTACCGCTTTGCATTTTTTGAAATTAAATTTCACTGCTGCAGATAAGTATCACCGTTTGTTTACAAACACGGACTTTTCTAGAATAAGTTTTGAAAATATCTCAATGAAGATTTTGTCATTTGATGACAGATCAATTAAATGTTTATACGTACCCGTTTAAGTCAATTGGCGTAGTTTTACTTGCGTAGTTTGAACTATATTATTAAGAATCAGGGGGTAAGTCACTCGACCACCTTGTGTTACCACCCTAAAAAACACAATCCGCCACACTTCAAACACACTCGCCACCACATGAAAGATAAATTCATATCTGGCACCACTTACACGAATCGATTGTTTGTTTTTGTTTCCCTCTCGCTTACACAAATGTAATTCAGACGATGCATATGCGAGCATGTATTAAACGTCTAAACCGTGCATGGTTGCCAATAAGCATACATTTTCAATTGTAGTTTGTGAAAACACAAAAACACCTTCTGCCACCCCAGAAACACATTCGTACACGATCAACACAAACACAACGTGGCAGAGTTACTCACCCCCTGTTAAGAATAGACTAATATCAACAATCAATATGTAACTAGCGATTTGAAATTGGTTCACTGTTGTAGAACCCCTTGGTCCGAATTACACCTTGAAGCCAGCACCTTGTGATACATATTTGCGCCTTTGTTTTGATTTGCTGTGTTATTTTGACAGAGTATTTGAGAGTGTGTTCATGTGAGTTCATTATAAGGGGTGCATTATTGAGCTTGGGACCGAGCTTGGGACGATGTTCTAGTACTGACTGAGCCAAGAAAAAAATCGTTTTTGTATGGGACCTACTGGTCTTAGAGTTAGTCTATGCTAATATTGTTGCTAATATCATAGACTAACTCTAAGACCAGTAGGTCCCATACAAAAACGATTTTTTTCTTGGCTCAGTCAGTACTAGAACATCGTCCCAAGCTCGGTCCCAAGCTCAATAATGCACCCCTTATAATGAACTCACATGAACACACTCTCAAATACTCTGTCAAAATAACACAGCAAATCAAAACAAAGGCGCAAATATGTATAACAAGGTGCTGGCTTCAAGGTGTAATTCGGACCAAGGGGTTCTACAACAGTGAACCAATTTCAAATCGCTAGTTACATATTGATTGTTGCTAATATGTCGTTAAAATTTGATGAGAAAGCCTATTTGGTACAAAATATCAAAACAATTAAAAAGATCGCAGCAAAAAATCTAATGAGCAAAAGGACGTTTTGAACTATCATTTGAGAAAAACTTTTTAATGCCATCTACCGGTCATAACGAAAAGCACATTTTTTCTTTAAGCGAAATAATTATTTTCTCTTTCTTTTCAATGTTTCGGAATTCGATTGAAAGAGAAGAAAATTGGTTGAAGAGAAAGAGATTAGGAGAATTTCTTTTCTTGAAGACATTTTTGATATTTTTCTTTGAACACGGGAATTTGGCTGCAGCTCAGCATCCGAGGCTGCCAAAGCAACTCAAGGACTACGTCGTCAACGCAGGGATGCTCGCTCAGGAGGAGCCGGTATCGTACGAGGATGCAGTTGCTGATTCTGAGCAAGGATTATGGCAGGCTGCGATGGGCGAAGAATATCAGTCGCTGATGGAGAACCGAACATGGAAGCTTGCCAAACCAAGTGCTTCACCAAATTTCAAGTGTGCGTATCCTGTTTCAGAAAAGCGCACAAACCGAACGTGCGAGAGATTTCGTAGCAGTACGAGAGACAGTTAGCGCAACCATAGACTAACTCTAAGACCAGTAGGTCCCATACAAAAACGATTTTTTTCTTGGCTCAGTCAGTACTAGAACATCGTCCCAAGCTCGGTCCCAAGCTCAATAATGCACCCCTTATAATGAACTCACATGAACACACTCTCAAATACTCTGTCAAAATAACACAGCAAATCAAAACAAAGGCGCAAATATGTATAACAAGGTGCTGGCTTCAAGGTGTAATTCGGACCAAGGGGTTCTACAACAGTGAACCAATTTCAAATCGCTAGTTACATATTGATTGTTGGCGCAACTGCACATGCGTGCTTTGGCTCATGCTTTGGTAAATGGTAGCAAAATGATAATTTTTGATGCTAGTAACAAAAAGGCATTGTGTGGGTTCATAGAGGGATTTTTTTTTACTAAAATCGTTATTCACAAACTAGTCGGGCCTGCCGCCGTGTCTGTTTTTTGCACAGAGGCGACGAGGGAGAGTGCAATCGTTAACGCTCAAAGAGACGATAGCAAATTCTAAATGAGATCTGCGGCTTTGAGCGCACGGCAAAACAAGTGTGCAAGGGAGTACAGACTGCACTTTCACGTCTCTTTGAAATTTAATGTGCTGTCTCGTAAACTGCACAATAGGGGCACTATTTTCATTTTATTTTTATTTTGCTGAAAATGTCTTTATTGAGAAGTTTTGGATTTTTCTTACATCATACAACAAACCGCTTTTTATTAGAATTTAATTTGAATTTTCTAGAAGCATTTTAAAAGTTTCGTCCTATATTTTAACATGGGAGCTGTCAGATTTATCACCACTCGGTGTCTTCTTCTTTTTTTCAAGTTGGATTCCTCAATCCTTCTAACGGTTGCTGGGCACAAGAAGTTATACGTTCATCACCTCGACATCAAGTGTGCTTACATGCAGCAGCTTAAAGGATAAGTCGTTCCTGAGAAAGACAAAAAAGTCTGTAAACTCTAAAGCAGCCTCTGTGGCCTTAAACAGGCGTTACGTGTGTGGAACGCTACGATGTTGAAAGAACTTGGCTTCACATCATCTAAAGCAGATCCATACCTTTACGTCAAGAAACCAACAATCAATAGGCAACTAGCGATTTGAAAATGGTTCACTGTTGTAGAACCCCTTGGTCCAAAGTACACCTTGAAGCCTGCACCTTGCTATGCATATTTGCGCCTTTGTTTTGATTAGCTGTGTTATTTTGACAGAATATTTGAGAGTGTGTTCATGCGAGATCATTATTAGGGGCGCATTATTTAGCTTGGGACCGAGCTTGGGACCGATGTTCTAGTACTGACTGAGCCAAGAAAAAAATCGTATTTGTATGGGACCTACTGGTCTTAGAGTTAGCAACAATCAATATGTAACTAGCGATTTGAAATTGGTTCACTGTTGTAGAACCCCTTGGTCCGAAGTACACCTTGAAGCCAGCACCTTGTTATACATATTTGCGCCTTTGTTTTGATTTGCTGTGTTATTTTGACAGAGTATTTGAGAGTGTGTTCATGTGAGTTCATTATAAGGGGTGCATTATTGAGCTTGGGACCGAGCTTGGGACGATGTTCTAGTACTGACTGAGCCAAGAAAAAAATCGTTTTTGTATGGGACCTACTGGTCTTAGAGTTAGTCTATGGAGTTAGTCTATGAAGAAACTGTCCAACGGTTGGTTCGTTTCCCACTTGACCCTGAGTACTGGTACCAACAATCAATATGCAACTAGCAATTTGAAATTGGTTCACTGTTGTAGAGCCCCTTGGTCCGAAATACACCTTGAAGTCAGCACCTTAGAGTTCGTCTTAGAGTTAGTCTATGCTGGTACTATCGCCATAGACTAACCAACAATCAATATGTAACTAGCGATTTGAAATTGGTTCACTGTTGTAGAACCCCTTGGTCCGAATTACTCCTTGAAGCCAGCACCTTGTTATACATATTTGCGCCTTTGTTTTGATTTGCTGTGTTATTTTGACAGAGTATTTGAGAGTGTGTTCATGTGAGTTCATTATAAGGGGTGCATTATTGAGCTTGGGACCGAGCTTGGGACGATGTTCTAGTACTGACTGAGCCAAGAAAAAAATCGTTTTTGTATGGGACCTACTGGTCTTAGAGTTAGTCTATGGACTAACTCTAAGACCAGTAGGTCCCATACAAGAACATTTTTTTTCTTGGCTCAGTCAGTACTAGAACATCGGTCCCAAGCTCAATAATGCGCCCCCAAGAATGAACTCACATGAAAACACTCTCAAATATTCTGTCAAAATAACACGGCAAATCAAAACAAAGGCGCAAATATGTATAACAAGGTGCTGGCTTCAAGGTGTATTTCGGACCAAGGGGTTCTACAACAGTGAACCAATTTCAAATCGCTAGTTGCATATTGATTGTTGCTATCGCTGTCGAGTATACTCGTAGTGCATCACTACTTCTTCAAGCCTATTTAACGCTTTATTACCATAGACTAACTCTAAGACCAGTAGGTCCCATACAAAAACGATTTTTTTCTTGGCTCAGTCAGTACTAGAACATCGTCCCAAGCTCGGTCCCAAGCTCAATAATGCACCCCTTATAATGAACTCACATGAACACACTCTCAAATACTCTGTCAAAATAACACAGCAAATCAAAACAAAGGCGCAAATATGTATAACAAGGTGCTGGCTTCAAGGTGTAATTCGGACCAAGGGGTTCTACAACAGTGAACCAATTTCAAATCGCTAGTTACATATTGATTGTTGTTATTACTTGACAACAACTGTTGAATTTATGCGATCATGCATTACCGATGTTGATTTTTGGGTTGAATAAGTGCAATAATATAATGCTTGTGGTTACTTGGGTTGATTCTCACTGGTTTTTGTGATGCTAACTGGAGCGGCGATCTTTCCGATCACAAATCAAACTCGGGATACATGTTCCAACTGGGCGCAGCTAAAATTTGTTGGTTGAGTCGCAAGCAAACCAGCGTTTCTCTGTCTAGCATGAGGCTGAGTATATGGCTTTGTCGACCGCGTGCCAAGAGTTAATTTTGCTCAGACAACTACTTCATCAAAGCATGAGCCAACTATCGTACTGAAGAATAACCGTAGTTGCATTGGAGACGGGGCGCCGGTCCCGGTTGTCGAGCCACATCGACACACGGATGCACTACATCAAGGACCTCGTCGATAACGGTGTGGTACTTCAGTACTGTCCTACAGAAAAAAAATGGCAGCAGATGTTTTGACAAAATCCGCTGGGTTCTGTACAGCAGAAACAGTTCGCACTGGTGATGGCCTTGGTCGTTCCCGGCCACCGTCCAAGCGAGATAAGATGAATTTTGGGAAATTGTGGATAACATTTTAAGTGCTTGGTCTTTCGGATGCTTAACCGCTCCGAGGAATTATTTACCTGCTTATTCCTATAGGAACTATATATATTTGGAAACTACTTCAAGCGATTGACTGCATCATGGTACCTCATTGGTGAATTCATATCTTTCGATGAATAATTCGTCGAGTGAGGATCAAGATCTGATCACCATATTACAATGGAACTGTCGTAGTCTAATACCTAAATAAGACTCGTTCAAATACTTGATTCATTTCATTTGATTCTGATTGTGATATATTTGCTCTCTGTGAAACATGGCTTTCTTCTGAAGATGAATTAAACTTCCACGATTTTAACATTATTCGCCTGGACCGAGTTGATTTATATGGTAGCGTACTTTTGGGGATCAAAAAGTGCTAACCCTTCTATAAAATCTCACTCTCAATAATCTCAGGCATTGAAATCGTCGCTTGCCAAATAAATGTAAAGAATACAGATGTTAAACCAACAATCAATATGTAACTAGCGATTTGAAATTGGTTCACTGTTGTAGAACCCCTTGGTCCGAAGTACACCTTGAAGCCAGCACCTTGTTATACATATTTGCGCCTTTGTTTTGATTTGCTGTGTTATTTTGACAGAGTATTTGAGAGTGTGTTCATGTGAGTTCATTATAAGGGGTGCATTATTGAGCTTGGGACCGAGCTTGGGACGATGTTCTAGTACTGACTGAGCCAAGAAAAAAATCGTTTTTGTATGGGACCTACTGGTCTTAGAGTTAGTCTATGGTTAAACCAACAATCAATATGTAACTAGCGATTTGAAATTGGTTCACTGTTGTAGAACCCCTTGGTCCGAAGTACACCTTGAAGCCAGCTCCTTGTTATACAAATCGTTTTTGTATGGGACCTACTGGTCTTAGAGTTAGTCTATGGTTAAACCAACAATCAATATGCAACTAGCGATTTGAAGTCAGCACCTTGCTGTACATATTTGCGCCTTTGTTTTGATTTGCTGTGTTATTTTGACAGAGTATTTGAGAGTGTGTTCGTGTGAGTTAATTATTAGGGGCAATAATTGGTTAAACCATAGACTAACTCTAATGACTGACCCACACTTGATACGTTGCGGATGCGTGAATTTGACAGTTTTCCCATAGGTTTTTTGTCAAATTTACATCAACGCATCCGCAACGTATCAATTGTAGGTGACTCTTAAGACCAGTAGGTCCCATAAAAAAAACGATTTTTTTCTTGGCTCAGTCAGTACTAGAACATCGGTCCCAAGCTAAATAATGCGCCCCTAATAATGAACTCACACGAACACACTCTCAAGTATTCTGTCATAATAACACAGCAAATCAAAACAAAGGCGCAAATATTATACTCAGGTGCTGCCCAACAAACAAACGAAAGCCGTAAATAAGCATACATGCTTTATTAAAGCTGTATTACGACTTTCGTAGCTGAATAAAAAATCTGGCTGAACTATAAGCTGAATAACCATGTTCTCAATCGAAATATGAACTTTAATTCATGTGTTTCATTTTGTTTGAATAACATGCTTAGTAAAAGCTTTTACAATATTTATATGTAACTTAATTTAAACAGTTCAACAAAGAGATGAATAACAGTTTATAAGGGAACGTTCATTAATTACGTCACGCAAAAATTGACTTTTTACAACCCCCCCTCCCCCCCTTGTCACGTTTTTTGTATGGACCTTCAAATTTTTTTGTATGGATCGTCACGTTTTCCAAAACCCCCCCTCCCCCCTTACAGCGTGACATAATTAATGGACCTTCCCTAAACCCGTTTAAATATCGTTTATATAGCCTAGCTAATAAAACCTTATATTGGATTGAATAATAGCTGTAATGTACATCACTATTCAACTGATCCAATTATAGGCTGAAGAAAAATAGTACAAAAGCTTTACACAGTTTTCTTAATTGACTTTTATTCAACACTGAACAATTAGTTGAAATACCGTTTATGTCTCTTATGCAACGGCTTTTAACCAGCTTTGCCAATTAAACCTTATATTTAGTTGAATAATAGCAGTGGTGTAAATCAATAGTCAGCTAAATAAACTACAATTAAAATAAAAGTCGTTTAAATTCCGTGGTAAAGCCTCCGAAGTGTTCGTAATTTTGGTTGATTAATATTACTTCTTCAACTTCAAACTCAACTGGATAAATAATATAATAATATAAATGATATATTCCACTATTTTCGTTTATGAGTTGTTCAAATTTGGTTGGTGCCGGTGAACAAGTATTGACCTGTTTATAAGACCTGAATTATGGTCAACTGCTTGGAGCAAATAGCTCACAGGCTACTCTTTACATTGCCCACCCCAAAAGAAAACAGCGCAGTGTTAACAAATAACATCAGAAAACATTGTCATATCTTTTAATCGTCTCTTGTTCAACATGCCATTGTCAGTAATGCACGTAGTAAAACCGAACATCTAATATCAAAGCTTGTGTACAGCTGGCTAATTCAGACGTTTAATAACAACATTTACAATGTTTGGTTGAGCACTGGTGTTGCTTATTTACAGACAACGCTATAAATAGAATATCAATGTAGCTCAATTAAAGCATCACTTATGCTACTATTCAATATATAACATTGACCTTATATAGACAATTCGTTTATACTTCATTCAATTCCAGGATAGCGCAGTTGGTATGTCACGTAGTTTAGGATACGAAGGTTGATGGTTCAAATCTCGCTATTAAATGTTATTAAATAAATGTTACATAATGTTTCTGTTAATGTACATGTATAATCATATCAAATTAAATATGCAATAGTATAAAATCTCTGAATCGTATGGAAAATCATACAAAAAATAAAGATATTTTTATAAGAATTTCAAAAAGTTGAACAAAAGTTCTATTAAAGTCACCACAGCTTTTTGTAATATGCTTAATGATGTTGAATTCATGCATTTTAATAAGCAAGGAGAGAAAAAAAAATTCCCTTAGCTCAACAAAGGTCACTTTGACTCTCGGAATCAGCCTCAAGTTGTGTGCAGCACTTAAACAGCAGTTATTATCAATTATCAGCTGAACTCCATTGCTGCAAACTCACTTCTTAAGCATATGCAGTTGCCTGTGTTCAAAATCGCTTGGCGACAGCTTATTAACTTCTCCAAATTTGTGTGAATAATGCCTGAGTAAAAGCTGTGTTTGAAAATAGTTCAGAGAATATTCAACACGCTGCTGAATTAAATTGCCACAATGATGTTTATTTACCGAGTGATTGTTTGTTGGGTGGCTTCGAGGTGTACTTCGGACCAAGGGGTTCTACAATAGTGAACCAATTTCAAATCGCTTGTTGCATATTGATTGTTGGTTAAACGCTGGCCAGACTGAGCAGTTATAACATGTTATAAGCCAATCTTGATGACGAATTTCTCGCTGAAATTATTTGACAACCGTTATAACTCTGTAGTCTAAACAAGGCATTAGTCAAATTGGTTCGATTTTGCGGTCTGTCATATTTTTCCCTGGTCATAGAGCATCATTGTGCTTGCATTCAATATACAAATTCCTGCATTGGTGTTGGCATGGTGTATTAAACGCCGCTATAGTATCTGGAATTGTAAAAATATTTCTTAGAACACAGAGCAGGCGACAGCGCGTTTAAAAAAAAATCTAAAAGCCAATTAAAAGAGGCGGTAAAATGCTTCGACTCGAGAGCCGCAATGCGAAATGTGAAATGGATATTCTTTCAGGAAAAGAAAACTATATTGAATGGCATGGCACTTTTGTACATAGGTCGATTGTTCAGAACATCTATTTCGCTTTTATTGTATAATAGCAAGCATCTATCTTTTAAGCTCAGGATCATTATCGTCTAGAATGTCATCATCTTTAATTTCTATTTCGTATTCCTCGTCCAAAGTCTTGTTGTAATCCAGTAGATCGTGATGAGCAAATTTTCGTACATTGTTATGCTTTCTGAATTTTTGTCGTTCTAAACTTTTACTTAAAAGTAGTTTTGTATCAACTACTTTACCTTTATCCATAGCTTTAGCATCGGCACATTGAAATTTAGTCAGGGTGACTTTTTTGTCTTCGCTATATTGTGTCCATGCTGATTTTGATTTATTGAGGGACCGTTTAATTTTGTTCATCATTAACCCGTGATCTAGACCTAAGACGTCATGACGCATGTCTGGTAGAGGATCGTGATCATTCTGCGGATACTGGATTTCATATTCCAACTTATCTATATCTCTTTGTAATTCTGGAGGTAAAATCGTTTCGAATTTGTTCTCCGTATTCGGCATTAACGCCCTATTGTCTGGGACATAATCGTCTCCATAATCAGCCCGCAACAAGGCACTGTTGACCTCGGCGTTGAGACCATAGGTTTTATCTTTAACGAACGTCAATTTTGGAACTTGACCTATTAATCGGAGCTGAGACAATTCATGGCGGAGGCCACCAGCAACACGTTTTAAAAGGCGGCCTATCTCCGAGTCATGCGTAGTATCTATTGCAAACCAAAATACATTTACGCCATGGAAATCCGATGTGACCCGCACACGTGAGATTTGTATTCCATAACCGACAACTGCTTCAGAATATTCTCCTGTGGCCATCAAGTCCGTTATCTGCTGCATAAACAGTTTGTTCAGTACGGTTAACCTTCTGATTGATTCCTTGCCTTGACCTTTGGTTGAAGCTAGTGTCATAGGTGATGTGAAAACTGCTGTCTTTTCACCGTACCATCTTCGTTTATTCTTATCCGATCCAAACATTAACTTGTTCAGAACTTTTCCCTGCTTGTTGCAACTAGCCAAATCACTAATGCTGGAGTGAAATAATCTAAAATATTGATTTTGTATCAAACTGTTCGCTAACTTAAACATTTTTTTGTGCTTGTTTATTTTAGGTTTTGTTGACTTTGAACTGCAACGGCATTATCATCGTATTGAACCCTGACTATAAATATTCATATTGTTTAAAGTTGACATCAGCCAAACTTAACATGATGTCAAGCAAACATGTTATCGATTACTCAAACCTTGTTCGGAGTAAATTCGCATAATGGACCGTCCTATCAGTATGCACTGTAACCGGCTAGTACCCATTAATGTGTAAAATATCACCAATGAAAATATTTATTCGTACACGTAAAAAAAAAACCGCAGTAGAAACTAAGAAATTCAAGGTTTCGATTAGGCGCAAACAACAATATTTTTCACCTGACTAAAAAGCGTTTGATTTGACCATGCCTGCGATTAGATCAAGGTCGTACCCGAGGGGTTAGCCATTTTGCGATTCCACATTGGATCGCTGCAAATCCTCATCAAAATCTCATAAAAAAAAACATCGCGTCCATTATCGTCATTAATCGCCATAGTATTATTAATCGCAGAATTCATCGCGTAATCGCGTCTCATCGTAATCGATTCTTACTCGAATCGTGAGCATTGATATTGATGAATGGTTGCTATGCTATTTCTATTCGAGCTACCCTTTCTGTATCTGGCAATACTATCGAAATTTGTTTTGATTCTTTCGAGCAAGTGAATCGAGTAGCATCCATCTGTGTTTCCCGAAACTAAATCGGTAGCGGAAAAAGTAGTGGCAATTGGTAAGTGTTTATATTCCACTTTTGATGCTTGTATAGATGAGCTTATATGCTTATTTGTTTTGTTAGAAACTCTTTCAGATAGCGATAAAACTGAAGGATCACGAGTGCACCGGGCGAAAATTTAAAAAGTCAGCATATTGTCATAGCCCGAAGTGTTCAAATGGACTTTTGAATTCTTTGTCGCTCCTGCATCACACAAAGATCCGAACGAGAACATTCTAATGAGTAGCATGGAAGAATCACCCACCGATAAGTTACTCTTCGAACCGAAGGAGGAAACCATTTTTGACGAGATAGAACCTAACACCCTAACACCTTCGATGAGCTTAAATCGAGCATTGATCCACTGGAAGGGAGCAGCGGTAACGATATCATAGCAGCAAGCAGCGATGTTCAAGTGCATCGTATGTACTCATCTTTTCAAACATTCAAATGCATTTGAGAAAGGTCCACATGATCTTTACCGTATTACCGTATTGTAAATCGGAGAATAAAGTAATGACGTAAACCAATTACAAGAAGACTTCTCCAATCAAACCAGCTATTCCAGTCTCGACGGTCTGAATGCCATCATCGAGAGCAGTGGAATTGCTGAGGAATTAAATTTTTGATACTGTATCCGATCAAAATGGTAATGGTTGATATTCACAGCAAATGCTGCTGACTGCAGATCGGACACCAGACACAATTGAAGTGGTTTGCTCAGCCCGGAAGAACTCTCCGTATGTATATGAAATTTCTCTTCTCAACCCCTTGGAAACATACCGTTTTTGCTTGTGACAAACCGTCAGAACAACTTACAAATGTACAGATATCCCGGTGAATAAAACGAACTGCTTATCTTCTGAATTGAGCCATCCTTAACCTAGAGCAATATCAACTGCTTGATGTACTTGGTAAACATATTCAGTACCAGCTCCCGGACTGTGACGTTTCGCATATGCATGTACCGCCAAGTGGTAGCGCTCAATACGTGGTTGCAGCACTCGGGATCAGCGGATCGCATTCATTTGTTAGATTGTGGCACAGATCCTGTGCTGCATTGTAACAGCTTAGCTCATTGGTGGGTGGAACTAAAGTCAGGGTTTTTGTTGGGATGGTCGTCGTATAAGTGATGCTGGTTGTTGATGCTGTTGTGGCTTCTGTGGTTGTTCTTGTTATCGTCGATATCGTTGTCGTATTTGTTGAGAATGTGAGGGGCGGTGGCGATTTGGGTTTCGTAGTCGTGGTAGCCTAAATAGTTAGGTAGTGGTCGACTGGTCGTGCTTGCTATCGACTCCCGAATGTCGGACGGATATGTTTTACCAACGGCTGCTGGTATCGTTGCTGTTAATATTAAGTTTGATTCAACATGATCTGCAACTATTCGGCTTTGAACAACGGCAGCAGCTACGGTGAGAAGCATCAGTATTATTTTTTACAATTACAATACGACGGTGTTTTGTTGACCAAAAGATGTGAAGACAGAAACCTACACGGTAATTTGACTGATCGAATATTTGGAAGCGAGAAATGTCATTTCATTCCTGGCAGTTCTCGTTGTCAAATTTATCGAGCAGTTCCATGCTGTCAGCGATAATTTTTGTTGTGATCGCATCGTCATCGCGCTTTCATCGCGATTGATCGTGCCTATCGCAAAAAATGCTTTCAGCGCAAAGAAAATCCTCGTCATCGTGGAAATTTTCATGTAAAGGAAGCTTTATCTAACGCTGATCGTGGGAGCGTCACCCCCCTCGGTCGTACCATAAACATAGCCCAAGTATTGCAAGTTTCACGAATTTCTAGACATTTGTTATGATTGTGCTTGCAGTGTATTTTTGTCGCACTCAGCTTTTCCCCAAAATTTGCATTGACAGTTATGTTTGCATTTAGCGTGCATATGTATTTACATGACGTTTTATGATTATTGTTTGTTTACATGCAGCACACAAAATGGCTTCAAAAAAGTTTTTCGAACCAAATTCTACGAAATATCTACGCCAGACCAACAGCAACAATATCGCATCGCCAATCTGCTGTTGAAAGCCAACATTAAGATTCCGACTTCCCCATTCCTTCCCGAATCATTGTAATCCCTAACCTCGACCTAGTCGCGAGTTTTTCGGCTTTCCAAAACTAACCTAGCAAGTAAGTTATTGTCGTTGTTAAAATGAAGAAAAACTCGGCTCCGTTATGCCTATGGCACTTGAGCTTCATAAATAAATGTAGGTAAAACAATCGTTATCTCAACCAGTCATTAAATTTCAGAACATTAGTTCTATTTTAAAATCTCTGGCATGAATTTGTTAACAAAAATTTCATTCCAAAATAAAAAAAGCACTCTTCATACTCTTGAGAAGAAATCCACATCTGCTGGAATGTTCCGATGCTTGCCAGAATAGATCCGTCTATCCAAGCTCCTAACCGCCGTTCTACCAACAATCAATATGTAACTAGCGATTTCAATTGGTTCACTGTTGTAGAACCCCTTGGTCCGAAGTACACCTTGAAGCCAGCACCTTGTTATACATATTTGCGCCTTTGTTTTGATTTGCTGTGTTATTTTGACAGAGTATTTGAGAGTGTGTTCATGTGAGTTCATTATAAGGGGTGCATTATTGAGCTTGGGACCAACAATCAATATGTAACTAGCGATTTGAAATTGGTTCAATGTTGTAGAACCCCTTGGTCCGAATTACACCTTGAAGCCAGCACCTTGTTATACATATTTGCGCCTTTGTTTTGATTTGCTGTGTTATTTTGACAGAGTATTTGAGAGTGTGTTCATGTGAGTTCATTATAAGGGGTGCATTATTGAGCTTGGGACCGAGCTTGGGACGATGTTCTAGTACTGACTGAGCCAAGAAAAAAATCGTTTTTGTATGGGACCTACTGGTCTTAGAGTTAGTCTATGTTGGGACCGAGCTTGGGACGATGTTCTAGTACTGACTGAGCCAAGAAAAAAATCGTTTTTGTATGGGACCTACTGGTCTTAGAGTTAGTCTATGGTTCTACGGAATAGTTGGCCGAAATCATTTTCAACCGAGTGTTGGATGGTGCCCGGTGCTGCAGATCTTGATTCAAACGTTCCGGGAACCCAGGCAGCAGAGTATTTCCACCGGTAACAACGACCGTTCCATACAGGGATAGGCGCACGTCAGGCACATTCCAACACTGGTGGAAGCCAACTAACCTGCTCCCAGCATCGTATGGTCAGCCAGTTTAAAACGCTGATCCTGATGATACCCGTTGGGGAATTCGTAAGCATGTACTGTTGCTAAGACGAGGTCAGCTTTTCTGGCAGTTGACGTGGTGTAAATCGAGCATTATTACGCTCTTTAATTACGTCCTTGGTAGCGATTCCATAGACCGGAGTCACTAACCACTTCATTTCATTTATTGCTGATTGCAGTTAAAAATGGACTCCGACAAAAACAGAAAAAGTGTGATAAAAGTGCACGTTTACGTCAAATTGTTTCCTGTCTTCAGTGATCTTATACCTTTCAGCATAAAGGATAAGTGCACCGAAGACAACAAAACGATTGGACGTAAACGTGCACTTTTATCACACTTTAAAATGCGCAAAACGCACTTCTATAGTCCAATCACAACTGCAACCAGCAATACATTAAAAAAAAACTTTTCGCTGTGTGAACAAAACCTACACAGAAAAATATCTTGTATTAAAAACTACTATTTTACTCGATTTTACCCAACTTTGCCTATCTTCAAAACTACTATGAAATTTCAGTAAAATTTACTACGTTTATGGTAAAATCTTCAACATATGTGTTACACTCTGAAAAAAAATCTATAGTTATACCGACAATTAAATCATGGTCAAGATGACTATCGCATATAATAGTTACAATAACCATGAAAATGGTAGAATTCACCACTTCATGGTATTCTTAACTATGATCATGGTAGCAAGGACTATTCCGACATTATGGCAAAACTATTTTTAATGGTCGTTTTGATCACGATCATAGTCGGTTCGAAAGCACTATACTGCAATAGTCATCCTAACCCCCAATTATGGTAAAATTGACTATCAAATTTGTCTCTGTGCATTTGACAGAGCTCATATTGATTTAAAGTCAGGTGAAAATTGTTGGTGTTCGCTATTTCTTAACAACCCAAAATTGAGTACGATTGACACAAAATTCGTCGGAAGTATGCCGAAGTAACCACAAGCATCATATTATTGAACTTATTCAACACAAAATAAACATCGGTTATGTGGGATCTTAGATTAGCTTAAGAATGTAGTGATTATCAGTGCAATAATGCTACTTTAGCAATGTCTTATGGCATTACAAAAGATATTGCATTAGTTCGATCTAAGTGGGGCCCTTTTCAGCTTTAATCCAACTTCAATGATGCACTCGACGTAATATATGCATGCTATTACAGCCTCGTGGTTACTTGAGTGGCTACTCAAAAGAGAGTAAAAGATTGCTTGTAGGGGTAAGATGATAAATTGTCAACATCGGCTTGAATCTGATCGATGTTTACTAATTGTCAACGTGTTACTCCTAACCATCTCTACTCACTTTAGAATAGCCATATTTCCGACGAACTTGAATCAATCATGCTCAAATTTGGGTTGTTTAGAAATAGCGTGTAACCCTTGAAATAGTACACATTGTAACCAGCCAGTACCCTTTAATGGGTAAAAATGTACCCATTTTTTGATAGTATATGAAGCTGTCATAAAATGGGCACTTTTAAAATCAAAATAATGCATACTAAAGACCCATTATTTATTTTCAATGAGAGACCAAAAGATGGGTATTTTTGTACCCATTAATAGGAAAAAAATATCTTAGCATTTTCCTGACTTACTTTGTATAGTTAAAAGTGCGCGGTTCGAAAAATAAAAAAAACATCGCGGAATCCAGTCCACGAAAACACGGAGGAAGAACTGAAGGTTTAATTGGATATCGAAAGCTTCCAAAATCTGAGAGGTACGTTAATAATTTATTATATATAATTTAAGATGCTTCAATTCCATCAGTAGAATCGTACTTCCGAGTATGTGTCGATTCCGGAGCATAAAATCCAAGCTTTCGCCAAGTTGACGCAAAATTATTTATTTTTGGCTATGTAGGAATTTTTCTGGATGAAAACGATGTGATGACCACTTTAATGGACAACTTGAATGTTGCCGGAATAATTGCCGATGTGAAAACCTCCAATACGAAACTTGTTTTACCTGAGAGGTAGAAGGCCCGTGGCTAAAGTGTTGTCGTTACTAGCAAATACAAAAACAGTTATTGCGTTCAATTATGTTTTTTATAATTCTCATTATTCAATATCACAAGTTAAAACAAATCAAGAAAATTGGGTATTTCATACCCATTTCGCAAAAAACAAACATTTTGAAAAATGGGTATTTCATACCCATTTCTCAAATAACAAACATTTTGAAAAATGGGTAAAAAATACCCGATAGCCTGACGTACAGGCTCTTTACCCATTAATGGGTAAACTGGTTTTACCCATTAAACACGCAGAGAAATAGATATTTATTTCAAAAACAAATGACTTTGAATTCAAAGAAAAATATTTTTGACTCAGGGCCTAATTTCAATTTTCTTTGAATCAAATATTAACGATATTAGTTTCAAAGCAAATATTTTTTTGTTTGTACTATCAAGCTTCCATACGACTGGATGTAGATTCAAATATATTTTTATTTGAATCAAGCACATCGTTATTTGAAACAAATATATTTTTTTTACTTCAATTACGTGCTTCTTTTTAAATTAAAATAAAAACCCTTTTACTCAAAATAAAACTGGATTTGTTTTAAAAATAATTATGGTTGAGTTTATTGATAAAATTTCATGTTTGATTTTAATTTTTTTATTTTATGTGTTTAAATAAAAAATCATGGATGCATTTTGTCCTTTTCGCCAAAAATGGGTGCTGCAGCAGCTCTTTACCTTCTCCGTTCGATGAATTTAAATATTTGACGGTGTACCGGTTCGCTGAAAAAGCTCAAAAATTAAAATTTTGGCCATAAGTTATATAAACTTACATACCTTAAAATGTACCTATAACTGCACGACAAAGCTAAGGATACACAGCTCGAGCACAGCGACTAGTCCATTTTGTAGTTTTCGTGTTACAAAATAGTGCGAAGGTGACACACGCATGCATAAAGCATCATACCAGTTTGAAAAGATTTTATTTTCAAATCAAATGAAAATATAGTTGATTCAAATATATATATTTTTAAATCAACGCTGAGTTGTATTAAAAACAAATGAATATTTGTTTGATTCAACCAAAATCATATATTTGAATCAAAGCCCTCGTATATTTGATTCTAATGTGCTGCATTCCTCTGCGTGAAGCCGTTAACCCACTTAAGTTTGAAATGGGTGATATTTTACCCATTAATGGGTACTGGTCGCTTACAGTGCACTCCTGTTAAACACTGCTAAATTTTTGAGTACAATTGTACACACTTAAAAAAATTTACAGTATTCTATAACTTTTTACCAAACTTTCAACAGCTGAACAGTTAGGAAATCCGATTTAACGGATTTCGGTAAAATTTGACAAGCCTTAGTTTCGATTCAGTTATGTATGTAATGATTTGCCCCTCGGATTGGATCCACTCATTACTATAGTCACTAGATTCATAGTCTGGCGGATACAACGATGGGAGCCAATTTCAACTGTCAGTTGGCGGAGCCAATCGAGCATATCTCGAGTAATTTATGTTAAGGTCCTAAACGCCATTTGTAAACAATAACTTAAAACGTTGATTTCTCACGAATTACGAGAATCCCACCATATCCTGCTACTCCATATGGTAAAACTAACTTTCTTCTACCAAATGCTGCTTTCATTTCACGAGAGTGATTTGGGATTCAAGAGAAATCGATATTGAAAGTCATTGTTTACAAATGGCTTTTAGGCGCTTAACATGAATTACTCGAGATATGCTCGATTGGCTCCGCCAAGTGACAGTTCAAATTGGCTCCCGTAATTGCATCCGCCAGACTATGAATCTAGTGACTATACTCATTACGGAAATTGAGTAACTTCCCAACTAACATTTTTCATTAGGTAAACGCTTCATTGGCAATACGTATACAACGTAAAACCAACAATCAATATGTAACTAGCGATTTGAAATTGATTCACTGTTGTAGAACCCCTTGGTCCGAATTACACCTTGAAGCCAGCACCTTGTTATACACATTTGCGCCTTTGTTTTGATTTGCTGTGTTATTTTGACAGAGTATTTGAGAGTGTGTTCATGTGAGTTCATTATAAGGGGTGCATTATTGAGCTTGGGACCGAGCTTGGGACGATGTTCTAGTACTGACTGAGCCAAGAAAAAAATCGTTTTTGTATGGGACCTACTGGTCTTAGAGTTAGTCTATGGTAAAACTGAGTAATGGCTAAGAAGTGGTTGCACAAGCATCCAGCCAATATTTTCACAGGCAAATCTGGCGAATCTACCCAGCTTAATGAAATTGCAAAAAGTGAGCAAGAAGCGTGTATACACCTTTTGAAAAGTTACCCAAGTAACCACAAGCATTATATAATAACACTAATTCCACTGACTATCAGCAACAGTAATACCAACAATCAATATGTAACTAGCGATTTGAAATTGGTTCACTGTTGTAGAACCCCTTGGTCCGAAGTACACCTTGAAGCCAGCACCTTGTTATACATATTTGCGCCTTTGTTTTGATTTGCTGTGTTATTTTGACAGAGTATTTGAGAGTGTGTTCATGTGAGTTCATTATAAGGGGTGCATTATTGAGCTTGGGACCGAGCTTGGGACGATGTTCTAGTACTGACTGAGCCAAGAAAAAAATCGTTTTTGTATGGGACCTACTGGTCTTAGAGTTAGTCTATGGTAATACCAACAATCAATATGTAACTAGCGATTTGAAATTGATTCACTGTTGTAGAACCCCTTGGTCCGAATTACACCTTGAAGCCAGCACCTTGTTATACACATTTGCGCCTTTGTTTTGATTTGCTGTGTTATTTTGACAGAGTATTTGAGAGTGTGTTCATGTGAGTTCATTATAAGGGGTGCATTATTGAGCTTGGGACCGAGCTTGGGACGATGTTCTAGTACTGACTGAGCCAAGAAAAAAATCGTTTTTGTATGGGACCTACTGGTCTTAGAGTTAGTCTATGGTAATACCATATCACATTTTTTCAACAACTCCCATGCTATGTAGCATTACCTATACATTAAACATGTTAGTATGCATTACTATATTTCTACAAACAGCTTAACGTTAAATACGCATTAAGTGATCCATTAATGCATTGTCTCAATAAATGCTTCATTGCTAGCTAAAAAGTAGCATTGGTGCAATATCATCTGGATGACGTTTTCCAATTTCACTTTGGAAATGAAAAACATATGCTCGAGCTGAGCTACCTGTCAGATTCAGAATCGTCACCTTCATTCTCCTTAACCAAAAAGTTTGATTCTTAAAATTTCAGCAAAAAGGATGGATGCATTATGGGGAGCCGCGGGTTTTTCTGGTTGTTTAAATTCAGAGGACGGAGCTGTTTTTTCAATCTTTATTCTCATATTTATCATTTTCATTAATGATCCAGTTTCAACCTGCACCGGGCATCAAAATTGTGTCGGGTTGTTGTGTGATGAACAGCGGTGGGTATGATTTCATTTGTAGCTCGTATCGGGTTGAGGTTTGCACTGATTAAAGGTTAGGGAATCGCAGTCTCAATGGCGTGTTTAGCAAGAAAAATCTAAAAATAGCTGCATGAAATATGTTCTTATAGAACGACAAAGAAGGTATGTTTGGGGTGTGCTTCCTTAATATTATGCAGTTGTCTTATATAATTCCATTGCTCTTATGGCTTAGAGCGTTAACACAACCGGCATTCATCGATCAGTCGGTTCGAATCCCGATGTAGGAAACACATATGAGCTTATTTAAAAATATATCCCATCATTGTTACGCGCAGATGTCATAAAATAAAATAAAATAATATCCCCACAATAAAACGTAACAGAAAAAATGAATTCATCTAGAAGAAAATTAATTATATTTTCGATGTTTCTTTTTCCAAAATACCCCAAGCTCTATATATGCTTTTTAAAATGCAATAAAACATTTCAGTAGAAGCAGTAATTCAACTGCTGAAAAAGTAACTATGCCCTAAATATACTTATTTTCGGGCTTCAATAAAGCATGTGCGCTAGCTTTAATTTGACAGGAGTGGGGCCCTTTTCGACTTTAGTTCTACTTTAAGGACGCAAGTAAGATTAGATTACTTTATACCAAAAACTTATATCGTAATATAATGCATAATTGATGTATCTATATAGAGCTTCATGGTTACTTGGGATGTTCTTACAGTGCGGAAATGGTAGCTTTTGTACAGCCTTTCGAAAACCCGCCATGCAGAAAATGTAATCGGTTTATAGCCTATGAAGCTTTTATCTAAAAATTATACAACTTATTACGTAATTGTTCTCAAAGACAGTGCTTTGTTCATAGCAATTTCTATTTTATGATATAGAGTATCTTGATATCAAATGGCATGTACATTATTTCCAATGAAAACTAGATGTATAGTTGCTGATATCAAGATACTCTATATCACGCAATATAAGCAGTTGGCCTTTTAGTGCTAGTGCACGTTGATATAAATGCTTAATCATAGTTACTACACAGCAATCGAAAAAATATGTTTGTCAAACACTGTTTACAATACTCGTGGACGATATTACGGAAATGATGCTGTTTTACTCGTTGTAAAGCCCAATTAACATATAACTATATGAATTTTGTATTATTATGTTTATATACATAAATTTATATATAACTTCCCCGGGTACTTACCAGATTCGAACTCTGCACCTTCACCATAAGATCGGTGACTGTATCCTCAGATCCATACAGGGGGTGAGTAACTCTGCCACGTTGTTTTTGTGTTGATCGTGTACGAATGTGTTTCTGGGGTGGCAGAAGGTGTTTTTGTGTTTTCACACACTACAATGGAAAATTTATGCTTATTGGCAACCATGCACGGTTTAGACGTTTAATACATGCTCACATATGCATCGTCTGAATTGCATTTGTGTAAGCGAGAGGGAAACAAAAACAAACAATCGATTCGTGTAAGTGGGGCCAGATATGAATTTATCTTTCATGTCGTGGCGAGTGTGTTTAGCTTGTAGTACACTGTTTGTCCAATAGCCAAATATTTGGCATAGGCAGCTAGACAGCTGACAGATATCATAGATGTTTGTCAGATGCCTATCTGCCTATGACAAATATTTGGCTATTGGACAAACAGTGTACTACAAGCTTTTGAAGTGAGGCGGATTGTGTTTTTTAGGGTGGTAACACAAGGTGGTCGAGTGATTTACCCCCTGGATCCATATCAGCTGTGAGGAATTCCGGTACCCGTATTCAAAGTGTTCAAACCATATTTTAGTTCTAATAATGCTGTACAACAATGATTGCTCAAGCTCTTTACGAACAGCTTGATACTGTTTTGCAAATCAGTGTTACCGAGATTATTATAGTTTAAACATGATCACCGTCCAATTTTCGTTGTCATCTGTGCCGCGCTCGGATTCATTTGTTATAATTTTTTTAAACGACATTAATATCAATTTCATTTAAAACGGTTGTTATAGCAATCTATTAGTTATTGCTAAATTATGAATTTCCTGTTATTAAAAAAAAATCCACTATGACCGGGGATTGAACACCCGATCTTTTACTCAGTGGCCCGATAGAATAACCACTAAGCCACCGAGACATATTTATCAATCTGTTCACTTATTGTGTAAAAGAAGTAAATCTTATAATATTATCATATCATAATTTGAAATAATATTATCAAAACAATTAAATACATTAAACTTCAACAGAAATTGTTCGTTTAAATGCAACAAGATTCTATTTAATCCTATACACACAAAATTGTATCCGTGTTTAGCCGTTCTACAGTGCACAAAACCCTCACCATCTGAAACCCTGACATTGTATCGAGCATGTGTGCAATATTGTTTGTAGCAAAGCAGCTAGCTTTATTCGCTCGAGGGCAAATATTCTTAAATAAATCGTCTGTTTGTCTATGGTACAATGATGCATAGAATGACAGTACTTGCCTATAAAAAATATGCTGCTGGTTATAGAGCGTTTCCAGATGAAATCAGCCGGAAAAAGTCAAAATCTTGCACGACCCTCTCCGATTTGGATGAAACTTTGCACATGTCTTCGGAATTGGTGATGATGGATTTTTTGCGGGTTAAGGGAATTTTTTGACTCAATACATTTTTTTCAAAAGGGCGTATGTGTTTTGTCATGCGTATTTTTCAAAAAATCAGATCTCGAAAACCGTTGGTTGTAATGAAATTGCGTCTGAAAAGAAGTTGTAGTCAATTAATTTGAATTTATGAAAAAAATATGTACACTGTAAAAAAATTTTTTTCTTCAAAATAATCAAAAATTAAACTTAAAAATCAATTAGCAAATCTGTCCAACGTACGATTTTTATAAATTTGTTTTCAAAAAGGCTTTGAGTCATTAAAAGAAGAATAGAAGTTGTTCTACGATGGAGCAACTTAAGATAAAAAAGTTCTAAGAAGTAAGAAAAAAGTTTTTTACAATTTATTGTTTTTGCATATATGACCATATTGTAATACGATTCTTCTAGTGATTTTAAACAAAAATGCTCTTGGTGAGCAACATTGTATATGTACCCGTTTTCGAGATAATTTGAAAGAAATGTCGAAAAAATGACTTTTTCCATGAAAATATCCCTTTTTCAAAAGTTAGTCGCGATTGTCCATCTTCAAAAGTATTCTTTTCAAATTGTATATAAAATTTTCAACAACTATCCTCTTAACACCAAGGAGATTGAACATCTTCTTAATTAACGAAATTAACGAATCTTAATTACCAAATAAAAATTTTGACTTTTTTTTTTGTTCATACATGATTTATTTATTTTTTCTACTATATAAAAAAAAATTGTATTTACATTTTTACAAACACTATTTCCTAACATTCCTATAAATATTATGATAACTCAGTATTTCGTCAGTTGAAAATATCTTCGCAGCGATTTTGTTATCTGCAACTGGAATGAAAGAGTGATATTTCTGTGTACCAGGAATCATTTTTGTTTGCTGATAACTACCACCCCATTCTGCAGCTCCCTCTTCATATTCTTCTTGTAAAACATAGCAAAATGATATTTTTGTGAAATTTTCTTGATTTCTCTTAATAGCCCAATCATACAAAGTTTTCGCACTTGTTATTGGATGTTCATGTTGTTTGGCCAAGCTTGCTCTTGTTGCCATTCGTTTTAATGTGCCGCCAATTGCATCACATGGTCCCTTACCATGTGAAGTTACGAAAAAATGCCACTCAGAATCAATGTTGTATTTCTCTTTAAACTTGCAGAGGCTTGCAAATTTTTTTTTTTTTGTATGGGAAGCAGCCCCATCAGACATAAAAATGGCCTTTTTTATATTCATTAGTTGATTTAAATACGTTAGTAATTTAAAAATAAATACTTGTGCCGCAATTGTATGTCTTAGAACTTCTGATATTACAACATAACTTAGATTTTTAAGCATTCCTGACTCCATATAATAAAAAGCAAACGGATGAATTGTAGCCTGATCATTGTTCCAATGATGACTTAGAACAGCATCCAGAAGTACAAATGAATCATTCTCTGCAAAATCGCAAATATTAACTACTTCTCCTTCTTTTAATGAAGACTTTGTATCTTTTAAAAATTTAGATTGCTTTGTTTTTATATAACCATGAGTAATAGTTTTTCTAATTTCTCGCTAAATTATTCAACAAATTCATCGACAGGTTTTAATAGCGTTTCTAAATTACATCTATCAGTTGTAATCCATTGTTCGAACGATATCTCAGACAAGTTATGTTTCTCAAGTTCTTTTAAAAATCTTATCTCAAATTCTGACAGCGTGAGACAATTTTCGCATTTACGGAGGTAACAATATTTTGATCTTGATGATGAATTACACAATAACTTCTCAAAATGTTGATTACAACCAGTGTTGAATGAATATTTTTTTAAACTGTGAAGCATTAAATCAATATTTTCGTGAATTGCGCAAACACAAACCTTGTGAGAACCTGAAGCATTTAGCAATTTACAATGTTTTGGTCGTAACGCTGCAAAAGTACTAAATCCAATTTTATGTTCACTGACTTCTTTAAATCGAGTGAAAGTTTCTCTAAGTGATGAAAGTAATAACCGTTTTTGAATTTGTTGACGCTTACCATTAGTGTTTACAGAAGCATAATCTCTTTGTCCCGGCATGGCTCTGCTGATGTCGTCCTCGTCAAAAAAATGTATCACTTGATTCTTTATATCCGGATTCAAACGATTCCCCGATCTGTCGTTGGGGGTAACCAATACTCCATTTTCGGCTGCCAATTCTTTTGCTTATAATGCAAGGTATATGTTTGTTTCAAATTTGCTCGTTATCTGCTGAATCGTCCACGAATTAGGAAAAACTGTTAATATACGTATTTTATCTATTCTCGAACAATCTGGTTCTATGAATTTTTCTTTCAATTTGGAAATAATTTCATCATATTCCACAACCTTTGTCTTCAACTTCTTCTTGTAAGGTAAGTGGTAAGCTGAATAGATATTTTCTAATACCTGCTACAATTTCGGCAAATTTTTGCCTACGGTATTTATCGTTTTTAAATTCTCTAATGGATATCGGAGACACATTTATTCCTGCAATTCCATTATTGAATAACTCAATGTTGTGTATCCTGGAATAATCCGGTAGGTCACTGTCCTGTGAAGATGCCGAGGTAATTGAAGCTGGTTTCTGGTTGCTCCACTCTTTCAACAGGATTACGACGATACGAATATAACCGACATTAATCACAAATTCTTAATGACGTGTCCAAATGGACCGCACACTGCATGGATAAAAGTTTTTCAATTAACTTGTCAGTTAAATTTCTAAGTTTAGGCCAACACCGTCTCCCGATTTCACGAAAAGGTTTACAACAATGCTTTGTTTCGAGTTCCATTTCAAATCGTTTTACACTTTACGCTACTTATGAAAGACACTGTAAAACTGATGACATGACTTTGTAATGTAATCCTTTTTATACGTACTAGGTACGCACTTTAGGTACTTTTTTTGAAATATTGGTATGTGCAGGGGTATGCATGTAAATTATATTTTCTGTCAACACCAAAGGGAATGCATGAATAGGTATAAATGGGCATACAAATTGTATTCTTATTGGTATAAACTCTTTAACTAATTAAATACATTATGTTTCTACCTGAACAAAATACGCCTGTACACTAACATGAATACTAATTATTTTTGTTTCGGGTTTGGTTTTCATAATATATTATGGTTTCAGTTGAAAATCGAATTTATCGACTAGCGACAATCGATGTTACTCTCGTTCTGTACGTTAAACCTAATGTCGGAAGTAGAGCGCTGTACGGCGCATCTGATGCGCCATAGAGCGCACTACTTCCGACTTTAGGTATAACGTACAGAATGAGAGTAAAATCGATTGTCGCTAGTCGAAAAATTCGGTTTTCAAATGAAATCATAATACTGTAAGTAAAAGCATCAAATTTTGTCGTGTTACCTACAGTAAATATCAGGAATCAGTTTGTCTTGTATTCTCAGTAACAAAAAGTATATTGTAGAAAATTTTATGTACAATTTGAAAAGAATACTTTTGAAGATGGACAATCAAGACTAACATTTAAAAAAGGGATATTTTCATGGAAAAAGCCATTTTTTCGACATTAATTTCAAATTATCTCGAAAACGGATACATTTAGAATGTTGCTCACCGAAGTATTTTTGTTTAAAATCACTAGAAAAATCGTATTATATTATTAAAATATGGTCATTTATGCAAAAACAACAAATTAGAAAAAACTTGAATTTTTTTTACTTCTTAGAACTTTTTTATCTTAAGTTGCTCCATCGTAGAACAACTTCTATTCTTCTTTTAATGGCTCAAAGGCTTTTTGAAATTTTTTTATAAAAATCGTACGTTGGACAGATTTGCAAATTGATTTTTAAGTTTAATTTTTGATTATCTTGAAGAAAAATTTTTTTTTTACAGTGTACATATTTTTTTCATAAATTCAAATTAATTCACTACAACTTCTTTTCAGAGATAATTTTATTACAACCAACGGTTTTCGAGATCTGATTTTTTGAAAAATACGCATGACAAAACACATACGCCCTTTTGAAAAAAATGTCTTGAGTCAAAAAATTCCCTTAACCGGCGGAAAATCCACCGTCACCAATTCCGAAGACATGTGCAAAGTTTCATCCAAATCGGAGAGGGTCGAGTTCAGTCATTTGCTGATTTGGCAGAGAAATGCTCTATAGACCATTTTATGAGACGTTTCTGATCAGCTGATGCTCATTTTCATGAATGAACATTGACAGGAGCTATCTACCTACCTTCTGTGAGGAGCAAAATAGCTCCTGCCATTCGGTAAAATAGTCTATAAACATAACATCTTGTATACCTTTAACAAACGCTCGTGCAAGCGAGTCACAGATAAAGCACCTGATCCGCAGCCAGGGGGTGAGTAACTCTGCCACGTTGTGTTTGTGTTGATCGTGTACGAATGTGTTTCTGGGGTGGCAGAAGGTGTTTTTGTGTTTTCACACACTACAATGGAAAATTTATGCTTATTGGCAACCATGCACGGTTTAGACGTTTAATACATGCTCACATATGCATCGTCTGAATTGCATTTGTGTAAGCGAGAGGGAAACAAAAACAAACAATCGATTCGTGTAAGTGGGGCCAGATATGAATTTATCTTTCATGTCGTGGCGAGCAGGTAGCTGACGTGCCGCCATGTTTTCGAAGCCAACATCTCAAACATCACAAATGTCACTTCGTTCCGTCTTCGTATGGTTTGTTTACAAATTTTAGCTGAATTCAACAGCTGTCAGTGGGGCCCATGATTCTGGGCCCGCCGCGATGTTAGCTCTTTTCATGACAAAGACAATAAGATAGGGGTGCCAGCTACCTGGTGGCGAGTGTGTTTGAAGTGAGGCGGATTGTGTTTTTTAGGGTGGTAACACAAGGTGGTCGAGTGACTTACCCCCTGTCCGCAGCGTATTTATTTGGCCGTTAATAATTAATCCATTTAAAAGTAGAGGAACCAGTTAATCGACGAATGATTGCAAAAAATCGTTGACTGTAAGGGGCTTAGATTTGCCGTGAACAATTATCGTTGGTTTGATATGTGACATACGGTGTATGTTGCACAAAATAGGCCATATCTGGTACTTGGAAGTTTAGACACTTGCTTTGCGGTTCATAGTTCCGATCGTGCGGATAATTTCCTGAGTGTAGTTTAGACTCTAAAGCTCATTCCATAAGAGATCGTATGAAATGATTATTGTTGCATTGGTCGGAAGCATGCCTCTTATACACTTTCAATTGATGTCGTATAGTCTCGTGGGATTGTGGCTCGGCTCTGGATGCCGAGGCTCACGGTTCGAATCCCGATTGCAACTTTTTTTTTTCATGTGAGGAAAATATTCATACAATCGTCATATGAACTTCTTTTCATTAGGGAATCATATAAAATTTGCAATTATGTCTTCTGGCAAGTTTTCATACGATATTGAATGAATTACTTTCTATTTGTTTGCTCAGTGTACTTATACAATATTCTATACGGCTATAATCACTAAGCTGTATAGCGGCTAAGGTATTTTTAATATAAAGGCTTTTGGAAAGCTATAACAAAGCTAACAGATAAAACTGTGTAAGAGAACACAGAATAATAATTCAAAAGCTTAACCGACTAATTTCTTAGCTACATAAACAAGCTGTGTAAATGCAGACAAACATTGTTCGCATAAGAGCTTTTTTTTGTGAAGTATGCAACCTAGAGCCACAGCCATTCAAGCTTGAATCTCAGCGTGTGTAAAATTCCGCAACCGTCACTTTAAAACGAATCGCCAAATGACAATAAGCAACTAGCAAAAAGCAAATATGCCAGTTTTGTAGTTTTGTATATGGCATCTTATTGCACGTCAAAACATCGTGTCAGTATCGGGAGTCGTGGGGCGAACGACGGCGTGATATTTTGACATGCAAGCAGATTCCGCAACTTCAACAAAACAGTGGGCACCTCGACTAAGTGAGCTACGTGGCGTTATTGAAGAATCAATTGCTAACGCTAGCGATTGCTACAGATTTGAAAATTTACATTTTTTACATTTACATTTATTTATTTTTTAATTCTACTTATAGCTTATTCAGCTTCACTTGCTTTTATACAATTATTAAACAGCTTATAAGCTCTTAACTTCGGCTTAGGCAACTAAAAATGTTAGTTGGGTTTTCCGTGAGAGAAATAGAGATGGTATACAATCATAGACTAACACTAAGACCAGTAGGTCCCGAACAAATACGATTTTTTCTTGGCTCAGTCAGTACTATCACATCGGTCCCAAGCTCGGTCCCAAGCTCAATAATTCGCCTCTAATAACACAGAGAACAGACATCCAGACTCGAACATTTTTTTCCCAATTTACTGTGTAAACTTTTAAGAGCAAACCGTTGGAAAAACAACTCCGCCTACACGGATGTACGCGAAAACCCATTAATGGGTAAAAAACACCCATTTTCATATAGCTCTCCTATCCGTCACAAAATGGGGGAATTTCTCAATCACACAATCGGTAAAAAAATACCCATTAGAGGAAACCTTATACAATTAAAAAATGGGTGAAAAAAAGTTCAAAGTTGGTGGAAACATGAACATGGAGGAATTTAAAAACGAGCGAAAGAAAGAAGTTGATCGCAGATTCATACGGGAAGCTGGAGGGTAAGAATCTTTATTATTCGAAACCCTGATCTATTTTAAATTTTATCCCTGCCCTGATTTTCAGCACATCAAATTTGGGCATAACCTCAGTACAAGCCCGAAGAATGCTGTTCCGCTCAGCTGGCTCCAAGAAGTACTTCAGAACAAGGGGTTCTACAACAGTGAACCAATTTAAATTCGCTAGTTGCATATTGATTGTTGATACAATTCCAGGGAGTGAGTAACTCTGCCACGTTGTGTTTGTGTTGATCGTGTACGAATGTGCTTCTGCACACCAAATTTCCAAAATTATGTTCGGTACTTTTTTTGCTGAACTCGGTCTGTAAAACCGAAATTTCACCGAACGTATTGTAAAAATAGACATTTTACAAAATTCCAGTAGGGGGCGACCCCGGCGTATTGGTTAACATCCATACCTCTCACGCCAAAGTCACGAGTTCGAATCTCACCCCCGGAGAAGTTACGAAAATGCCCAAAAGTGGTGTTTGAGTGACTACGACGGGAGATGAACCAGCCCGAGGCTGAAAATCTCGATAATCAAGAAAAAAAAAAAAAAAAAAAAAAAATTCCAGTAATCAAAAATACTGGATTTATGTCATTTATAGAAAACTGCCGTTAAACTGTAGAAAAACTACCGATCGAAACTGTAAATTGCTTCAGTACCGCAACACTGTAAACATAATTACGAATGTACTGTAAATTTATTCTTTTGCAAAATAAACCGTAAAAAAAGTGCCGAACAGATTGTAAATTTATTCTTTGCTGTCAAACGCGGCCTTTTCCCGCCATTTAAAGTTGAATGTTGGTCAGCTCGGCTTAGTTTTACGGTGCAGCCAAAAGTTAGTGGCCAAACTGGAGGAATGGACAGCAACTTTCCGGGACCGTAGCCATATTCGGCAGGCAGGGAATTGTTGGCTTATCCCAAGGATCATCCGATTGCAGCAGCGTTTGGTGGGGGATTCAAAAGATATTTCACACATCGTTGAAAAATGTGTGTTGATACACTCAGTAGCAAAAAAAAAGCCGAGCAAAATTTTCTTCCAAAAAACGCGTTGTTCAACCTTCTGTAACTTTGTCAATTATCAATATATTTGGCTGAAATTTTGACAACGTTATAACTAATGTTTCGACCTTATGTGACCAAAATTTTATGTTGATAAAAATTATAAACTTGAAGTTATCATAACATATGTGAAAAAAGTCATTTTGGATATACCAATTTCAAAAAACCGTATTTCTGTGAAAAATTTAGGTAGCATATTAAAAATTTCTCCATGACTTAAAAAAATACAGTCGCATAAGGTCAAAACATTAGTTATAACGTTGTCAAAATTTCAGCTAAATATATTGATAATTGACAAAGTTACAGAAGGTTGAACAACGCGTTTTTTGGAAGAAAATTTTGCTCGGCTTTTTTTTTTGCTACTGAGTGTACTCTGTCTTTCTACTCATTTTTCCAAATGCTGCTTATTTCAGTGAACATTTCGGAATGCTTCAGGACAAAATTGTCACCGGGTATCATGAACTCTTCCATTAAAATCATAATCATAAATCAACCCAAAATCTACATCGGTAATGCGGGATCGCATCAATTCAACAGTTGTCAAGTAATAAAGCGTTAAACCCCGTTCGCACTACAACCTTTATTACGTGATATAGAGTATCTTGATATCAGCATCTATGCATCTAGTTTTCACTGAAAATAATGTGCTTGGCATTTGATATCAAGATACTCTATATCACGTAATATACACACTTAGAAAATTTTACAGTATTCGGTATTTTTTTACCGAACTTTCAACAGCTGAACGTTCGGTAATCTGTTCGGTAATTAAATCAATAACCGAACGTTCGGTACTCGAATTTTTCGATGAAATGTCAAAAAATACCGTACACGCTAAGACAAGAAAACCAAAAATTCGGCATAAAATAACGAAAATCGTGCAAAAGTGCACATACTGAAATTATCGGTAAACATGGATTACCGAAATTTCGGTATTGCAGGAAAACCGGGAAAAACATTAATATTTACTTATTTTTGTACGGTAATTTTTACCGAAAATGCTAGCAACTCAATGAGAGCATTTTTAACCAAATTTAGGTAAAATATAACGATAAAATCTGTAAATCCACTTTACTGAAGAACTAAGTAAAATCAAACGTTTTGTTTTGGTAAATTATATCGATACTTTAGGTTTTGCTACCAAAACCTAATTTTCGGTAAAATTGAAACCGTATTTTCGGTAATCTGATCTTAGCGTGTACAGTTCGGTAACGGGAGATTTGATGATCTGTCAAAAACTACCGCACAGTTCGGTAATTTTTGTAGTCTGGTACCAAAACGTTTCGATATTTTTTGTTTGTTTGTTAAACACAAGTTATGGTTTCATTTAACAATATGTACTATATTCATTGTTGTTGTTTATTATCATATTTATTCATGTTCGGATATATGAATTCAAATTTAAATTACGATTAAAAAAATTCAAATTATGATAATTAATAATAATGGCGGTACAATCCGGATACATGTTCCCGGCAGTAAAAACATACGAACACCAGAAAATCCTGTAAACAATTAGGGGAATGAAAAGTTATATAAAAGAATTCTTATGGGCAATCTCGATGAGATCCTGCTTCTCTAGCTGCTAGTATACCTGCTCCATCACCGATGATTTCGGGTTGCGGCCACGAGATGAAAATTTTTTAATAAAAACTTTCCAGACCACCTTCTGGAACACAATCAATCACTGGAACCACGAGACTTCATAGAAAATGGCCAACAAAATGACATATAATAATACTTTACCGGGCTTCGGTAATTCAGAGTTCCGTTTTACGTTTTGTTCTGTAAAGTGTTTACCGTATTCAGTGATTGTTTGTTTTTACCGTATGAATTGTATTTTTTTCTACCGAATACTGTAAATAAAATACAACATAACAGATCGTTCGGCAAAGTATTACAAAATTACGGTAAAATTATTTATGTTTACCGAAAAATCGGTAATTTGTTATGTTTACCGAAATATTTCGTCAATATTTTTACCGAACAGCAAAATCCAATTTAAGTGTGTAGGTTGTAGTGCGAACGGGGTTTTAGATAAGCTTGAACAAGTAGTAATGCATTACCAATGCAATAATGCTACTTTAGCAATGTCTTATGGCATTACAAAAGATATTGCATTAGTTCGATCTTAGTGGGGCCCTTTTCAGCTTTAATCCAACTTCAATGATGCACTAGACGTAATGCATATGCCCTATATGCATGCTATTACCCTATTACAGCCTCGTGGTTACTTGGGTAGTTTCTACCTCAGTTTTTTTGCGTGTAGTTTTCGGTAAAATTAAAACCTTGTTTTCTTAATAATATATTAGAGTGTGCACTAAGAAAGTGATTTATAGTCATTGTTGAGGTTTTTCGTCAGCCGTTCGTAACAAAATATATCTTCGTGTTTTTTTATTTAACCAGTTAAATCTCTGAAATTCTCTTATAAATCTAAATTAAATTCAACTATAGTATGTACGCGTGCTGAGGCGTTATAAAGTCCGGTGTGGTGAGCAGTGTTGATTGACATATTCTGCAATTTACGAGACAGCTTGGTGGATTAGCTACAAAGATCGTGTCAGACAGAAATGGCTCGGGAATACGATCATTTATTCAAACTTCTCATCATCGGTGATAGTGGTTAGTATGGATATTATTTCCAGGAATCATAATACATACATTGAACATGAATCAGATGCAGTACCCAGCTGATAGTTCATAAAAAGTTTGGTGGGTTGATAAATCTTCACATCTTCGATGTTTTGTATCTTGTAAATTCAGTGTCATTTCATAAGGGCAAATCTACTTTTGTAAACAACGGCTATCTTTGGTGACTTTGCACGAACAAAAGCAACATGCAAATTATTTATACATGTTATGTTTCCTCTACCAGTGGGTTATTTTAAAATTATGTGTACAAATTCAATGTTTACAACAGCAATTTTGCCCTTATGATAAGTAGTTATTTCTTTTTTTTCTCTCGATCCACCCAGATTTTAGATGGTATGCAACGCAAGTATTTAGGTATCATAGAAAAGTGTGATTTAGCAACAATGTCAAAATAAGAACAGTGATCACTGTAGACCGTTTTACGAGATGACAGGAGGCAGGTGCCTTTTGTTGTTTTATGTTATTAATGTAGCTTATTATAGCAGTTGTGCCGCCGTTTCCTGTCAAATTCCAACCATGACTGTGAAAGTCAGCTGATCAGAAACGTCTTGCAAAATGCTCTGTTCCATATATTGCTGGTTGCAGGTGTGATTGGATTATAGAAGTGCGTTTTGCGCATTTTAAAGTGTGATAAAAGTGCACGTTTACGTCCAATCGTTTTGTTGTCTTCGGTGCACTTATCCTTTATGCTGAAAGGTATAAGATCACTGAAGACAGGAAACGATTTGACGTAAACGTGCACTTTTATCACACTTTTTCTGTTTTTGTCGGAGTCCATTTTTAACTGCAATCAGCAATACATAAAATTAAATATACGTCAGAAAGTGGTTTGCATTTTGATTTATCCAGTTGTCAAATGCGAATGAAAAGTTTTGGCGTTAAAGGCAATATGATATATTAAGGTTTCAGTTGAAAATCAAATTTATCGACTAGCGACAATCGATTTTACTCTTGTTCTGTACGTTATACCTAATGTCGGAAGTAGTGCGCTGCACAGCGCATCTTATGCCCCATACAGCGCACTATTTCCGACATAAGGTTTAACGTACAGAACGAGAGTAAAATCAATTGTCGCTAGTCGAGAAATTCGGTTTTCAACTGAAATCATAATATCTAAACAAATCCATGTTTCCTATCGTTCATTTGAAATGGAGAACGTTTGAAATGCATATTGTAAATGGAATCAATTAATTTTATTTCAGATTTAAAATAACATTTGCGCCACATACAAATCTAGACAAAATCGTCAAAAGGTCGAAAGTAACAATTGTAAACAATGACTTAAAACGTAAATTTCCTGGAAATACCAGGTAGCTAACATCTATATCCACTGCCGACGGGAAGGTAATAACTCCCTGTATCTGTTTCTGATGTAATTTTGTTTGTGGAAACAAGCAGATCTCAGAAAAATACGCTAGATGTCATTGTTTACAAATGTTACTTTCGACCTTTTCTAGACAAAATAGTCATTGCGAGTAGCAGAGATTTCTTTATTTGCATAATTGCCTGATTCAATTGCAAATACTTTTACAAAAGTTCACTGCCCATAAAGCCGATACAGTAACAGGATAGCTTGATTTCTTTAAGTATAAGTTTGTTGTGAATTGTTATGTGGATATAAATTTAGGTGTAGGGAAATTCAGTCATTGAGATATAGATTGCTTCACGTCCTTGTTAAACTCTTCAATTCAAATCATGTTGTTTACTAATTTCGATTTGATTTCCACCTTTTCTATTTATTACAACCACATAGAACACAAATCCAGGCTGGAAATTTCTTTTCCCAATTTACTGTGTACACACTTAGAAAATTTTACAGTATTCGGTAATTTTTTACCGAACTTTCAACAGCTGAACGTTCGGTATTCCGATTTACCGGATTTCGGTGAAATTTAACAGTATTTCGATAAAAAATTACCGGAACTTGTCAAATTGTACCGAAATCCATTAAATCGGATTACCGAACGTTCAGCTGTTGAAAGTTCGGTAAAAACTTACCGAATACTTTAAAATTTTCTAAGTGCGTAACTTCTAAAAACAAACCATTGTAAAACAACGCCGCCTAGTCTAGGTTTCACCAAACTAAAATTGACAGACTATCAAATCTCGAGGCGGCCAAGTGACGCCATCCACATACGATTCCCAAAAACTAACGGAAACAAGCTGTTATCACAGAGAACAGACATCCAAACTCGAGTGCCTTCTGTATGTAAATTTTTGTAACAGCCATTTTAAAATTATAGCTCGTTTCCGTTAGTTTTGGTGAATCGTATGTTGATGGCGCCACTTGCCCGCCTCGAGATTTGATAGGCTGTCAATTTAGTTTGGTTAAACCTAGACTAGACGGTGTTGTTTTTCTAACGGTTTGCTTTTAAATATTTACACAGTAAATTGGGGAAAAAATGTTCGAGCCTGGATGTCTATTCTCTGTGCTGTTATGTTAAAACGGCAGAACATGTTTTAACATCAAATCAAATACACACCGAAGGCTCATCCTTTTCTAATGTGCCATGCCTCAGGGAAACTAAAAAACTACACGTAAAACAAATAACTAAAAGAGAAAAAAAACGAAACCTTAGGAAAGTAGAATCGAATAAATGAGATAAACATCATATTTGGTGGAGTATACCTAATTTAGTCAAGGTGCATCTGCAGAATTTAGTGAGAACATTCCTATTATCAATTAGTCACAAAAACGAACAAAATATAACGCAACGAATCCAAGCATAAATAAACGACGTTTACAGACAAAACTATTACACAACAAGACATCCATTTTGCAATAAATTAAAAGAATGATACTAAAGGACAGAATATTGATGAAACATTTCACAGCATTGTAAGAAATAAATGACTCTGAAACAACCAAACAACACCATCAAGGAAATCAATAAAATTTGTAATGACGACGCACCACAAGATAGACTAAAATACATGAAAACCCGAACCCTTTTAACATTTTCTCATATAACATATAAGTCAAATCACAACAGTAAAACGATTTTCAAAAATTGATGTATATGATATTCGGAGAAATAGAGTACTCGGATTAATATAATAACATTCGAGGAAATAGACTTTTTGAGTTCATGGTAACCGTGACAATGTTTTTGCAACGCGAAAAGTATACCTAACTGGAACGGATAACTAAATAAAGGGCAGATTGAAGAGACATTATTCATCATATTTCCAAGTATATTTCAGGATACTTAAATTTTCTTCAGAGAAGCAAAACAATCATTATTCGATTAATAATATATATTCGACTCATTAGCATGCATTTAAATGTTTCACCTTGGTCGATATTACAGGTGTTGGAAAATCTTCGCTTTTGATTCGTTTCTCAGACAACACTTTTTCCGGCAGTTACATAACAACTATAGGTGTCGATTTCAAAATACGGACCGTCGTTATCAACGGAGAGCGCGTGAAATTGCAAATTTGGGATACGGCAGGACAGGAGCGATTTAGAACTATTACCAATACGTGAGTTCGAGCATTGTAGCATTAGGTGATGGTGTTTTATTGAATATAATAAATATATTTTATCTCATCTTGAACATAGTTATTATCGCGGAACTCACGGTGTTATTGTAGTGTATGATGTCACCAATGGCGAATCGTTTGCCAATGTTAAACGATGGCTGCAAGAGATCGAATCTAATTGTGACGTAGTAAACAAAGTACTAGGTAACTTATGTGAGTAAATTATTTTATGAATTAAAATTGAGCTTTGAACTTTATTTTTCAGTCGGAAATAAAAACGACGATCCTGGCCGGAAAGTTGTAATTACGGAAGACGCACAACGTTTCGCTAACCAGATGGATATTCAGCTTTTTGAAACCTCTGCCAAAGACAATATAAATGTAGAAGAAATGTTCTTAGCCATCACTGAACAGGTTTTGAGGCATAAAAAACAAACTCAAAAACAGGTACCTATTCGTATTGTAGAAATCCCGAAGGAGCACAATTGATATGCATGTTTTTGTTTTAGGTTCAATCGGATCAAAACAATGACACCGTTAATCTGCGTAAAGGAGCGAATATAAAGAAAAAGAACAAATGTTGCTAGTACTACCGATCATTGGGTTGGCAAGTGTGAGCATGCAAGTATAGCACCTGGTAAACGGAGGAACGACAGCTAAACGCATACAATACACTGTGTAATTATATTAATGCTACCCAATATATTTATACTGATTACGATATGAAAAAAATGTAGCAAATAGACGCCAATTTTTAACACATGGGTTTGTAACTGTCAATTCAAAAATCAGGTCGTCGTTTCAATTGAATTGTCTTAAAGAAAATGGTTTTGTACTTGTTTGAGGACCGAATTCGATATTTTAAACATGTACCATCAATGCAGCAGTCTCCGCCCATGCTCCATATACCGTTCAGACATATGTAATGCTATTTTTTGCACCAATTGCAATACGTAGATAGATTTGCATACTTATTTCAGCGCCAACATTACAAATCGGCTTTCGCTAACAATGGTTTCCTTCTCGATTTCTCTGAAATACAAGCCTAATCATGAAAACTAATCTTTTCATCTGTTAGGAATATTGCCTCTATGGGCTGGCATCCAGTGTTGTAATAATCATTTTCAAGAAACGTTCACTCTTTGCTCATCGTAAAGATATATCGCCGAGGAACTTTGCATACAAAGTTCGCGAACGAAATTCAATCTAAAGTTCATGAAAGCGCAGAGTGAGGAAACGTCTCGTTTCTCATCGCAAAAGATCGTTCGTATTCGTATTCGAGATCCGATTCAACCAAATATCCCATCGGCTTTGTTCTTTTTCTCTAGCGACTTAGATGGTTAGATGATTGTTCTTAATTATAGTGCCACCGCTAAGTTCGAGTGGTAGGAAACGTCTGCTGAAATGGCGTGATGCATTGAGGATAAATTCAGACAGTCACCAATCGGATATACATCAGGCTGAAGAGAGTGTATTAATTTATGCGAGATATCTTTCATTCTTTCTATGAAATGCTCAGTGTGCAAATTGTCAGTCAAGGGGATTTCCCCCCTTGCCTATCCTGCATAGGGTAGTATGACAAAGGGTTATGTGCCTTATCGGATACTACTGTTCAAATGCCCTCCGCTCGTTTTCAATCTTGTATCTTTCATTTTCAAAGCCTGCCGTTGCCTTACGGACCTATCAATACACTTTCTCTTCATGTCTTTGCGTTCTGTAATTGTAATTGTAATTGTTCAGTGTATAGTCCGTGCTTTCCTGCTAAGATTGCGTATCCGGGGACTCACCCCCAGGTCTATACACCTATAGTCCTTCCCGTTGCACTCGTCAGCTCGTGCGATACTCTAGACTCACATGGGTGGTCGTATCCGGGTCCTCCACTGGGTAGGCGTAAGTGTCCGTCCAGTTTCTGGTACATTAATTAATCTTTGCTTAACTTATTACATAAAAAGTTTTGAGAAGCTCGTGTGTAAAACGGCTATCCGGTAGTAATTTGTATAGCACTCAATTGGCCATAATAATTTGAAAACTCCAAACCGAATTCTTCAAAATATTATAAACATTAGAAACTTTTCATAATGGGACCGATTAACATGTCCAGGTTTATACTGTTTGAATTTTGAGTTTTAAAAACATCCCATAAACCCAACTTATTAAATATTTATTCCAACCAAATGAAAACATAGAAGGTGCCCTGCATTGGCCAACAATAGATTCTCTCTCAAGCATTCCCCTTAACCATCCAAACCCAAAACTTCATCAAACCCAAACGTTTCTGTTGGAAAAAAATAAAATGGTTATTGTTATTGATTAGCCCCACCCACCGATCTGCACCTAGATGGTTAAGGATATGTGGAGATTGACAAGGAAAATTTAGTGAGAAGGAGTTACCTTGAATTGTGACTACAAAGAGACAAGCATAACAAGAAACGAAACAAAACAAAATAGATAATATAAAACAGGATATAAGATATTGTCTTCAAAATTTGGTAGAAATAATTTATTTGTTGCCTAACAAGAAACAGAACTGAGAACAAAGATATAAGTAGAATCCGTTCATTTCCCCGGATGGTTGAAAAGCTAAGTCATTGCGCTGCAAAGACACTAAGAGTTATTGATGCGGGCTGTCGATGATTGATTATAACTATGTGCTGGGCACTATTGGCTGAAATGAGCATCGAACGAGATTAGTGAAAAAAAAAAAAGTTGTACAAATGACTATAATACCCAGTTGTTTATTAAGCTGAAGCTCATTCGAGCTCTATCAGATGAACTCAGACGGATGTTCTACTTAATAGCCCCTTAATCTTGAAGTTTTACTAGTCTATACTTTCACTGTCACCCTTCATTGTTACTGATTATATATAATGCTTGAAGGATAATTATTTGTTTGATCTATAAACAAATCATCTGAAAGTTCACTTCTATTTATCTTTTCGGCTCAGCTGCTCTTTATAACCTAACTGTAAATCTACCGATCCGATAAAACGAAAGAAATTCCCACCGCCTATACAAGTGAGCGGAATGTTACAACTTGGAAAAATTGTAAAAGAAATCGATGAATCCTGTCAAATTTAACACTAATATGCTATTATAAATTTACAAGCTCATAACTGCATGCTAGTTTGTGGTTTGAAAAGTGTCCAGATTCATTAACAAAAAATCTGGGCACTGATGCAGTACAACTTTGGATTTGGAAACTTGTGTCGCTTAACAAATCCTCAAACAAATGTGCAAAAGCACGTTGGCCAATATTTAGTGTCAACCAGTGGGTACGTGTGCTCTACTCCAAGTACCCCTTCTTCCAATTTACCTTAAGTTCAATTAACCCATTGAGTTGGACACATCACAATATAAATATTGTGATGGAGCACGGACGTTAGGTTACTAGATGCATGAAAAATACTCTATAACCTATTTAGGATTATATCTGAAAAATCCAAATTTTGGCCAACACCCACCAATACACTTTTTCTTCATGTCTTTGCGTTCTAGCAATAAAATTACTGTCCGCTCCTAGCGCTTCGCATGGAGATGAGAAATTATCTGCTACTGAAAAACTTCATCAATAGCTGATTGTCAGAGAATGACGAGGAATGAAAATCGCTTCAAGAGTGTCGACCTGGATAAACAAAGGAAATCAAAAGACGGTATTTTTTTGTTCACTTATTATCAAGATTTTTAGATGGTTCATCTCCCGTCGTAGTCACTCTAATACCTTTTGGGATTTTTTGTTATTTGTCCGGGGTGAGATTCGAACTTGTTACAGATGAATATTCAGGTTATTTCGAGACAAAAGCCAAAACTCCAGTAAAACTGTGTCGCGGGAAAATGAAAAACAAGCATGACCAATTTGTATGAAAATAGGTTTTAGGTCTAACTGTTTTGTCCGCCACTGTGTGTTCCCTGTGTTTAAAGTGGCAATACCTGGATTGAGTCACCGAGTATCAAACTATAGAGATTTATGAAACATTTGCATGCACCCAACATTTTGATTTTTGTTGTGTAGATAATCATTCAGAAAAAAAGTTGTCTATGCTATTTCTGGAAGTTTGGGAAATTTTTCAATTGAGTTTAAAGCTCTACACCTCGTTTTCATCGTTGCTCGATTGTTACTTAGGATTTATTCTATTTCCAATATGATTGATGTTGCCATTTGTAAAAAAATGAGATTTCTATTTGCATGGTGAGATTTGAGATTTCACAAAAAAACAGTGTGACAATGTGAAATAAGCGCAGTCAGCATGTTGATCTCTTGAGATAAGTCCGTCAGATGTTGCGGCGTTGCAATCAAAGTAGGCGCGAACACAGTAGCAAGATTTGATTCATTCATTTTATTTATGGCATGGTGCGACGCGATCCGATTAAGGTGTTCCAAAATATATTTCAAGCAGTTAAAATGAGCCAATGGTAAAAGTTTGATAGCTTCTCGCAGTGAACGCACTTGTTCTCCGATTGACTTGTTCGCTGAAAAGAAACAATGGTCCTTAATAAAATATTATCAATTATCAAATAATGCTTAGGTATTTACCCATAGACTGCATAAACGCCGGATACGAATGGAATGTGATCAAAGGAACCGGAAGGAGCCGTAGATATAGTTTTAGCACACCAGAAATAACGTTTATATTACTGTAAGCCAACATTGACATATCAGCCTTTTCGCCATCTTTGTCCAGGGCCATTTTGAGAGCGTCGATTTCATCGGCGAAACCAGAAATTCGGTAAATACCTTCCTGGAGCATACCGTGACGTTCGACTTCCTCAACACATTTTTTCACGATAAAGGGAATTTTACACTTGTGTGCTGTAACGAGCGTTGTTAAATCAACACCGAATATTCCCCGAAGGCGCTTCAAGTCTGGAACACATTTGGGAGGCACGAGTTCTGAGCACTTGATGTGTGCCACGAATCCACAATCTGAAAGGGGAGAGATTATTATAATGGTACAGAAAATACCATATTTCTATGGACTTAAATTATTGTATTGTTTATTTGAATTTTCATCAACCGTGATGTTGAAAGTATCATAACATGTCAAAACATCGAGTTAAAGTCTTGTGGTGTGAGACAAACGTCAACATGATGTTTTGACATTCTGGAATCTCCGCCACAGAAGTGGGCGTGCGCATATGGGACCCCTCCCTTGCTCAACAAAGAGCATGGTGTGTTTTATGGAGCTTCACTTAATGCTTTGAATTTAAACCTGGTATTGTTTAAAGTACATGAGCAACAAGGTTAACTTTTCAGTTTTCGTGTAATTTTATTTGTACCTGAGACGTTGACGATACCTGTCAACGTCTCAGGTCAAAAAAAAAAAAAATACACGAAAACTGATCAGTAAACCTTGTTGCTCTTGCACTTTAAACAATAACAGGTTTAAATATAGAAAAGAATGTACACTACTGATGAAGCTGCCCTAATCCGTTGTTTAATGCTATGTTTAGACTCAGAGTTGTAAAATGATACAAGGTCATCTTGATTGACTACCTTCTATCATATTATAACTCCATATTCTAATGATGGCATGAGGTTGAATTGAAAAAACCATTAATGTTTACAATCATGTCGAGCATTCATCACTACTTACCTTCAAGGTTGCGGCTTATCATTTTTGACTTGTCCATATTCATTTGCCGATAGCTCTTCTCAGAAGCTCAATTTCAAAATATGATGTATGATGAACTTATGGTGCTTGAGTAGAACTACAACTTTGTTCAAAAGTACATAGCTCTATCTCTTATATCTGAGGAATAAGAGCATATATTCGCAGTGATCTTCGCGATGATATTCGCGGTGAAGATCACGCGAATATCGTCGTGAAGATCACTGTAAATATACGCTCTCATGTCGAAGATATAGGAGTTAGAGCAATGTACTGTTACACAAAGTTGTAGGTCTACTCATGCACTACAAGTTCATCATACATCATATTTTGAAATTGACCCTCTGAAAGGAGATATTGGCAAATGAATATGCCTGAGTCAAAAATGATAAGCCGCAACCCTGCTTACCTTCACATTTAACACCCTGTGATGTAAAACCCCATAGAAAATTTGCGCAAAACTCGCACCAATTGAGTCCTTTGAATGTGTGCGTTTTGAACAAATGATTTTTCTCGTAAATCTCCGGCAATACATCATCACTGGGCTCATCGACGATTATATTATCTGTTATATTATCCGGTTCCATTTTTAATCCGTTAGCTGCCGTTGCCTCATCATTCATCATTGATAATTTGGAAGATTTTCTTAGTTCATAAGATAGTGCCCGCAGCTTACGGCGGTTCAATGTCATGTAAGGGCTTTGTTCGTAGCTATTTTTTGTTTGACACATCATTTGCTGTATAATTGGTCCAGCGTGTAAGCGCATGTAAAAGTCTACTAAACCATCGGCCACAAGATCGTGAATAGTGTCAAACTTTTTAAAATTTTCGCTTAGATAATGCCCTTTATCAGGTGTGTAATAGATTTTGAAATGCTTGGTCCTGTTGCCGAAGCGTAGGCTTAAAGTCCAGTAATCTACGGCTCCAGGGCTGCGTCGAATCAGATAAGACCCATCCGGCTTATCAGACAAAAGTTTCTCGCAGTCCTTATGGTCCATTGTTCCATGATACTCTGAATTGTAGGAAGCCGGTCGGTTCTCGCTTGAATTTTCACTGCATACTGCCTTTGGTGTTGGTGCTTCTAGTTGAATTTTATACACTATGACGAAGAAAATAAATGAGAAAATGAATATCTTGATTTATTTGACCAAGTAAAGACCTACACCAAAAATTTTAAACTCATTCGAACCTAATATAAAACGTGAGAATTAAAAATGTCTCTAAATTTAATTCATTATAATTTCCTGTACATTTTTTTTCGATTCAATTGAATATTGCAAATAGAACAGCATCGTTAAGGCTCGTAGATAACGGAAGTTGGGCGGCAACGGCAGTAGATAAGCCCAATCTGGCTAAACCTGTTTGTGCGTTGGAAAACTGATTTAAAAAGTTAATTCCAATTGGGCATATTGACGAAATTTGTGCCAATTGTTGAACTTTCCGTTTCCGTCCACATTAAGTTTGGGCGTATGCAATTGTTGGCCTGAAGTTTAGCTCGGTGAACTTCATATGGTTCACATTGGCATTCGTGTCGAGGTCAGCAATACGGAATTTAATCCAGACAGTTAGCTGCCAGGACTTTGTTTTAATTTTACAAATTAAAAACGTAGTTTGGCATCTTCCTGTTGTGTCGATTACCTCAACTTAAACACGCGTTGCAAGCCAATCCTACCATCAGAAAGGGTGATGTTTTTCACAACAGGATAATAAAGTCAGCTTGCGTAAGAGTTTCGTCAAGATGAAAATATCAATTTGACGATTTGCATGCCATGAGTGTTTTACCACGTGTTTTTTGACGTTTGATTTAAGAAGCCAGTAAAAAGAAATAAAACGCCAGCTTAGATAAAACTATGAAAAAAAAAAAACGTTCTGGAAAACAATTTTTCTCTATTTCACTAAATTGAACATGAACGAAAATGTGAAAAAAAAGCATAACAAGGTGAACAAAACAACCATTTGCTTTTCAACGAAGCCAACACGTATACTTGCATGCGACGCTTGTACCGGTAGGCGCAAACTTACCACGTGTGATGATGTGAGTTTATACCTGACGGGCGTTTTCCCGACCAATAACATATACCTATTCTAAGCTTGTATTTATTTTGTCGCGAGTCCATGAAAATAACTACGAATTTAAACGACTGAAATGAGTGGTATTTCGAGGGCGGACTTTGAAGAGGTCTCTCTGTTTTTAAACAAGTTACAAACAGCAATTTTCAAATAATTCTAAATACGTGCCTGTTTTGGGGACTTTATGTTCCCAAATCTGAAAGTGTGTAACAGGATATTTATCCAAGTGGCATTGGTAATGTTTTAATACGAGGCTTATTGTTTGTGAAAGTAACCTCGGAATGGAATCAAACACCTTTTTACACCTGGGTCAAAGCTACTTTCAATGTTCACTTCAAGGATTGTTGCCAACAGTTTTCTTCCATAATATCACTGCCGGCCGGTGAGTCCATATACCTTTTCTTAAAAAAAAGTGTGTAAAAGTATAAAGGGGACAGCCGGTATAAGAAGTAAGTGCAAAGAAAAACTAACATATTTTTTCAGGTTATGTGTTTTTATTGATAAACACTGACATGACAGTAATCAGACAACTGCGGCGCCGCCTACCAGGAGCATAACGACATACATTTGAAATGTCGGTTTAAAATTTTACACAAGTAGCAGACCAAAGATGAACGTCTGTTCTCTGTGATTAGATTGAATACCCACATAAACACACAATTTTCCAATAGATCTTTGGATCGAGGGAGACGCAATGAACTATTATACCAAAACAGGCACGACATATTCACAGTAACTAAAGCTTTAAGTGCTTTTGTTAACACCCAGAAAACAACGTTCCCGTAGTTGGCCAAATACTAGGGGCCATTGGCATTTTTCGAGCGATGATCATCAGAGCTTTTTCCCACATTAGTCGTTTTTAAATCCGGTATCTGTTGGCTTTCCTTTAGCTCTTCATAAATGGCATATGGATAAAGGAGTGTCACATCTAATCTGCTGTGCCTTTCCTCCTACTTGACAAATACTATGGCACGTCGAACTCTTACCGACCAGTCATTTGTTTTCGAAACGGCAAACCACGATATCGCGATTGCTTAAATGGCCACATTGGTATTCACAGTAGTCTTCTATAATGGTCTCGATTTTACCATGATAGTTCAGATCATTTAAAATTTTTTAAATGATTTCAAATTTATCGAGCAATCTCGGAAAAAATCATACGCATTTATTTCAGTTTTATAGACTGCACAAAGAAGAATTATGTTCAATGCCATATTTATGCTGAACTCTCATGTGAACCAATGACTACTCATGGAACGTACCTAATATGAAAACAAAGCATCGTGTGAACTTCAACAATGAAATTTAATAGCATCCTATTACTTACACTCTGGTTTCCACACTTTCTGGCTAGGAGATGAAGGTTCCTTTGCCATTTTTTCGAATATTTTGCTTGTAATACCACTTTAAGTATTACATATTAACTCTGTTTTTCTAATTTCAATTGAATATGCTGGAATCCACTGGTTTCGATAGTATATCAACTTCTTTCAATGATTTTTCGAAGCTCAAAACAATACCACACAAAACAACATTATTGACCGATAAATGATTTTTTTTTTTACTGTATGTAGACTTCTCTTAATTTCTAGAAATCATTGAAAGAATTCTTTGTTTACGAATGCGACTTTCACCCTAATTATAATGTTTACGTTTGAAAAGTTCAAATGAATTTCTAAGGGCTGTCGACAATCCTGTCTATTTCATGACAACATGACGTATTCATTCGGATGGTCAACCCGCACACGTTCAGTGAAAACGAATCAAGAAATAATGAAAATATTTGTACTGGAGGCAACCCTACACAGAATAAAATCTTGTAGTAAAAACTATAAAACTACAAACTACCGTCTTCAAAACAACCATCAAATTTCAGTCAAATTTACTACGTTTATGGGAAAACCTTCAACATTTGTGGTATATTTGACTGATGTCATATTGATATCAACCGCACCATGGTTTACTACCCAAGTAACCACATGCATTATATTATTGCACTTATTCAACCCAAAATCAACATCGATAATGCGGGATCGCATGAATTCAACAGTTGTCAAGTAATATGCGTTAAATTAGCTTTTGAATGTAGTGAATGTAGTGATGCATTACCAATGTAATAATGCTACCTTAGCAATGTCTTATGGCATTACAAAAGATATTGCATTTGCTCGATCTTAGTGGGGCCCTTTTCAGATTTAATCCAATTTAAACGATGCTCTAGACGTAATGAATATGCTCTGTATATGCATGCTATTATCCAGCATTTTACGAATATTAATGGCGGTCTCGTTTGAGCCCGGTTTCTGTTATGGAACAAGCTATTTGACGTTTGGCTTAGGTCGTTTGACAGAGAATCGATCAAATCTTATCGATTAGCTGTCCAATGCAGGCCATTGAAAAGCCTATATCAATAGCTGTGATTGACAGTAGACAGGATGTCCTGGGCCCAAATTGATTTGGGCCCGCTGTCAGCTGTCAAATAGAAGTCTAATCAATTGTATTGGTTGTTTGTTTTGATGTAAAACACCACAGAAAGCGATCTTTCTGCTTTGTATGACGTGCACAACGAAAACGAGCAACAACAGACAAAACGTAAACGAGCTATAACAAACACAACTTACAATGAATCCTAGAGGGTTTGAGCTGTTTAGTGGAATACCTGTAACTAGAAATTAGAAGAAAAATTAGTACATTGTAGACGAAATACGCGTATCTGTCGAAGATAAGCAAAGATAGTTGGAATTAATTGGAAGATACTAATTTTTCTTCTAATTTCTAGTTACAACTTACAATGTTGACATTATTTTGACAGCTGAGCTTGCTGAGATGTTGTCTACGTGAAAAAGTGGTCCTTGTCATAGGCCTGGTCAAACGACCTACGCCAAACATCGAATCGCTTGCTCCCTACCAGAAATCGAGCTCAGCCGAGACGGCCATGAGTGCTCGCAAAATGCTGGATAGCCTCGTGGTTACTCAAACCAAAGGTGTTTGTTTAGTCTATGTTTTTAGCAAGGTGAAAATGTTTAGTGTTTGCGTTTAATATAACCCAAAAAATGGTACACTGATAAAAAGCAATGAAAAATCTATTTGTGTCCCATAGATGATTTGTTACATTTTGATCAACAAATGATATCTATTTGTAACCACACATGCTCCCTATGTGAACAAACAACCACGATGTGTGGCCACACATACTTTTCATTTGCCACATAAACTTCATATGTGTTTCTCGGAGGGTTCTGTTTATGTGTAAACAAAAGAATATTATTTGGAATTTTACATGGATTTTTGTCAATAAATATGTGTGGATTGTTACTTGTGTAGTTTCTACATCGGATTTTTTTGCGAGTAATGAAAGGCACATTGAAAATACAATAGAGCTCATTGTTATGCCTGGTTCAGACTACAGAGTTATAACATAATAACGGTTGTCAAATAATGCCAACAAGAAATTCCTCATCAAGATAGGCTTATAACATGTTATAACCAACAATCAATAATGCTTTCAAATCGATTTGAAATTGGTCCACTGTTGTAGAACCCCTTGGTCCGAAGTAAACCTTGAAGCCAGCACCTTACTGTACATATTTGCGCCTTTGTTTTAATTTGCTGTGTTATTCTGACAGGATATTTGAGAGTGTGTTCGTGTGACTTCATTATTAGGGACGTATTCTTAAGCTTGGGACCGATGTGCTAGTACTGACTGAGTCGAGAAAAAAATCGTGTTTGTTCGGGACCTACTGGTCTTAGAGTTAGTCTATGCTAACTCTAAGACCAGTAGGTCCCGAACAAATACGATTTTTTTCTTGGCTCAGTCAGTACTAGCACACCGGTCCCAAGCTCAGAAAAGACAATTGGGACCGGTTATAATTATAATGTAAATGAAATTTTCGGATATTATTCAATGAAAGAAAAAAATAGTTACAGCGGCAATTAAAACAAAATGTTACTTTTACATATTACTATTTGTATATTTGTTTCAGTCAGTGGCTCTGTCGTTTCTTCATTCGGTTTTTCAGTTTTCACTACGATGTTCTCCGAAGCTGTCGATTCATCCTTCTTTCTCATCCTTTTCGACCTTAATATTCAACGGAAGCGGAAACTCTTCATTCTTGCGGTCGTCACCCTCGTCAGAACCAGCCACTTCACTAGCTTCACTTGCAAGCGAAGATGAACCACCACTACTTCCCCAGATGATGCTGGTTGTTTTCATTGCTTTCACCTTGTTTACTTTCACCATTATCTCGTGAACAGGTATTAATCGCGGAAATCCATGCTAATTACAAAGTAAATCGCATAAGACCGGTCATCTAAGGTCAAATCTGAACCCCCTGAAAAGGCGTCATTTTTCAACAGACAGAGACGTACAATGGCAGTAATTTCATGCATTCCGGTAGGATCAGCTGCCCAGCATATGTAACATTGTTCTGCTAACCTTGATGCGTACCCGTCTGGCTACTATCTGCCGATGCACCCCGATCCGTGGAATCCGTGCCGAAACCGGAACTTTCAAAACTCTGCTTCACCACGTGGAACGGGGAATACTTGTGCAGCGGCGGATGATTTTTGACCGGGCTGTAAATGTGATTCTGGATACTCTCCAGCTTCGCCGTTACTTTCTCCGATCTGAAATAAGAAACCGCTCAATTCAGAAAATCCCTACGGCAAAACATCGACCTTAACTCACATATCTCCCCTTTCCTCGCGATCACCAAAGTTGAAATCGAAGTTGTAGTACGAGACGCCTCCACCGCCGTCGTTCTTCCGGTAGGCACTATACTCCTCGTATGGATAATGCGACAGATAATCGCCGTGCCCATTCGAATGGTCCGAATCTTCGTTGTCCGGTCCGTGGCCGGAGAACGAGTGCTCCGACTGGCTGTCCGAGTGGAGCGAGTCCGAATCAAGGAACTCATTAAACTCGTAACAACCGGACAGTTTTGTTTGCTCCAGGATGTAGTGCTGCAGTGGCAAAAGATGTTCGAGTTTCTCCTGTGGAAGATCGAAGAGGAATTTGAAGTATGAGGTCAACAATTGCAGCAGTGCACTTACCTTGTCCCAATTGCAGTAGAGCGATGACGTATTCCCATTGTCGTAATCGAAATCGTTCCCAGTTCCCTGGTTGTTGTGATTCCTACTTTTCTTTCTATCCTGCTGTGGTTGTTGCGGAGGCTGTTGTTGCTGTGGTAGAGGACCTTTGTTGTGCGATGAAGAATTATTCGATGCAACCGTGTGCGTCGATCCTGATTCGGATCGCTGCTATTGCTGCATCTTCTTGTCGTGCCAAATTCAGAGCTCGAAAAAATTGACACCCGTCGTGAACGATAAGTAAAAAAAATATTCAGTAGGTACAATTCTCCTTCTCTTCATTTCGTTCTATCAGTCACGCAATATATTCGTGTTTACTATTTTGCTATGCTCAGTCATTCCGTTGTCCTCGTGTTCCATACAACTCATTCACACCACAGCAAAGTACACGGCTATTCAAGCCTCACGAGATTTTGGTTGCTTGAGTGAATGTTCTTGTAACCAGTCATTCATTTTCGCGTTGGTGAGTGATTTTTTTTTTGCCACAGGATTTCAAGTATTCCCGAACATGGCTGAAGGCAAAGGAAGCCAAAAAGCCAAATGGCCGAAATCGCTACAGAGTTTGTGGGGCATTTGTTCGAGAAAAGGCATTTGTAGGATCGATTCGAGAAGTTTTGGTTTTTTCCACTTCATTGATTCTCCAAATGAATGACTGTTCTTTCGTCTTCACGGTAGAACGTTGAAATTGAATGAGTTTTTTTTCACTTACGTACATTCACTGCTTTCTGGAACGAATGAATGATCAAAGTAAAGCAAAACAAAACAAGTTGACTCATCTTGCACAAGAGATTCATGAAGGCAAATTTGTGTTTACTTCATGTACGCTAGGAACAGTGCGTGATGACTAATATTTTGACTCAGTCAGGGTGCAATTTGAGAATTGAATATGATATTTTTAAGCTCTGGCCAAATTCAACGAAAACTGATCCTTACATCCTTCCAGTTCAAATTCGGAACAATATCCTTCAAGCCCTGCACGAAAATCTCCGGCTTCCAGGTGGTATTCTCCTAAGTAGAACCTCCGTTTTGAGCATCCTTCCCCTTACCTTCAGGGTCGCTGCCGTGCGGCCAAAAACTGCTTGGTGTCGGCAAATTTATGCTGCTCTCCGAATGCGACGCATAGGATAGACACATGCTGGGCGGAAATTTCACGGCCACCGACTTTTAGCAGATGAATTTTGCAATCGTCAACGGACGTCGTCTTTTGTAATGCCATAAGACATTGCTTAAGTAGCATTATTGCATTGGTAATGCATCACTACATTCTTAAGCTAATCTAACGCTTCATTACTTGACAACTGTTGAGTTGATGCGATCCCGCATTACCGATGTTGATTTTGGGTTGAATAAGTGCAATAATACAATGCTTGTGGTTACTTGGGTTTCCCACGCTGTATCCAATCAATATGCAGCTAGCGATTTGAAATTGGTTCACTGTTGTGGAACCCCTTGGTCCGAAGTACACCTTGAAGCCAGCACCTTGCTATACATATTTGTGCCTTTGTTTTGATTTGCTGTGTTATTTTGACAGAATATTTGAGTGTTCGTGTGAGTTCATTATTAGGGGGGCATTATTAAGCTTGGCTAGAAATGGGCATTTCGGAAAATTAAATCGATGTAGGAGCATCGATTTTTTTAAATTAAAATAATCGATCCACGATAATGTCGCAAGTAAATAGTCGATTCCGAAATAAATCGATATTTTGCAGAACAAAATTTACATTCAAGAAACTGGTGGTAGATAATGGAATATGCCTGGTTCTGTTTTAATTTTTGGAAGAAAAGGCCTATTGTTAAACAAATAATTATTCAAGAGCAAGTTTACAAGGTCATCTTATCACCAAGGCATATGAACGGTTTTTTAAGAATCTTTATATCACAGAGAACAAACATTGATGTGCCAGGCTTTTTAGCGATAAACATTAACATGACAGTTGTTGCACAACTGCAGCGGCACCTACCAGGAGCATAACGACGTACATTTGAAATGTCGGTTTTAAGTTTTACACAAGTAGCAGACCGAAGATGAACGTATGTTCTCAGTGTTTATATCAAGCAATCGATATGAAAATTGATATTCGTTATTCTCGAGTAAAACTAATACCTCTAACACAGCCACATTTTTTAAATCACCCTACGGATTTACTGTTCACCCGCATAAACAATAACCATAAGAAGTGCCTAACCACCAATTCGGGGTATCATCCTAACTGTAAGTGGTATGGTCACACCATCTATAATATCGTCCCTGTATGGTACATGTTTATTAGGGCACGTATAAGCAAAAGGATCAACAAACTAGCATAAGAAAAGGAATTTAACAATAGTTAACAACAGGTGAAAAACAATATTGGAACAATCTTAGTTTTGATTTTTGTTAATTCGGTTATTTACGACAGTTTTCAGCAAAGTCATCCTATTCTGCAATCAATCTTTCACATGTGTTGACAAGCTTTTGAAAGGTAACCTCTATATATTTATATATGCATAACAACAGGATATATCAATCAAATCAATCAACATCGACTTCTGCAGGAAAATCGCATAACCAAATGTTATCCTGACGCAAGGCGGATTTTCTCAATTTTTTTCGCTCCAAAAAATGCCATGCGAAAAATGCCATGACAACTGTCAGGTGAAAGCAAATTAATAAAAAAGTGTTGGGCGATTATATATTCTCCTTTGCACTCAGTAAAGTGGGAAAATTTCAAATTGATAAAACATCGATTTCATCTCTAAAAAAATCGATGTTGTCAAATATATAACAGAAAAGATCAGATGAAAAAAATCGATTTATCGTGGTAAAAATATCGATTTTGTAAAAATCGCATCGACATCGCCCATTCCTAAGCTTGGGACCGATGTGCTAGTACCATAGACTAACTCTAAGACCAGTAGGTCCCATACAAAAACGATTTTTTTCTTGGCTCAGTCAGTACTAGAACATCGTCCCAAGCTCGGTCCCAAGCTCAATAATGCACCCCTTATAATGAACTCACATGAACACACTCTCAAATACTCTGTCAAAATAACACAGCAAATCAAAACAAAGGCGCAAATGTGTATAACAAGGTGCTGGCTTCAAGGTGTAATTCGGACCAAGGGGTTCTACAACAGTGAATCAATTTCAAATCGCTAGTTACATATTGATTGTTGCTAGTACTGACTGAGCCAACAAAAAAATCGTATTTGTTCGGGACCTACTGGTCTTAGAGTTAGTCTATGCATATACTGTCCATAAAAGCATAATTGTCCTATATGAATTTTTATTGAAAAAGATTTATCCGCTGTTCAGAATTTATAGTTTAAATATTAAAACATAGTTGTCCCATCCATAACAGCCTACAGAGAAATAATTTTGTAACAGTGTATTTCTCGTCTTGCTTTTTTCCCAGAGTCGATATTTATCTTTATATCTAGTTCTTTATCGACTCTGTTTTTCCCAGTTGGGACAGATATGTGTTTATGACAAGGGGTGCCTCACATGGATTCGACCAAATTTATTTATTGAAATAAACTAAAGTGATCTAAATTCGCTGCGAATTGAAACAAATGAGCTTGACAGAAAATGGGCAGCTGTTGAATTTGGCAACATTTTATCTTAACTCAAAGGTAAAATAGGTGTAACTGACGCAATGATCAAAAGGACTAAATTGGAATCCTTCGCTTTGAATTGATTGCAAATCGATTGTAATCCGCTGCACTCTATAGTCACTAGATTCATAGTCTGGCGGATACAACGACGGGAGCCAATTTCAACTGTCAGTTGGCGGAGCCAATCGAGCATATCTCGAGTAATTTATGTTAAGGGCCTAAACGCCATTTGTAAACAATCCCACCATATACTCCATATGGTAAAACTAACTTTCTTCTACCAAATGCTGCTTTCATTTCACGAGAGTGATTTGAGATTCAAGAGAAATCGATATTGAAAGTCATTGTTTACAAATGGCTTTTAGGGGCTAAACATGAATTACTCGAGATATGCTCGATTGGCTCCGCCAAGTGACAGTTCAAATTGGCTCCCGTAATTGTATCCGCCAGACTATGAATCTAGTGACTATACTGCACTCGATTCCAGTAAGACATTCCATGGTTTATGAGTAGTATGGTTCATAATTAATTTAAAGTAGTATGTGGTTTGCCGCATACGATATGAAATTTCCGTTTTATGTAGTAAACACATGTCGTACACCACACGCTTGTTGTCAAACCAAACCAAACCTGATCAGCTCTCAGGAAGTACCCTTTTCATGCTCCTTCCACGACTCGGCCTTCAAGATGTCACCCCTTCTAACCTTGGGTAATCTGTGGATAATCGGTTCATTCTTTTCAGATGTAGAATAATTTAAGATCCGTAAAAAAAATTAAAATTAAAACAAATGAGTCTTTTGAATAAATTAGATGAATAAAAAATAAAGTTACGAACACTCCACAAGAATATTTTATTGTTTAAAGTGTGAGTTTCTTAAAATCGTACATATTGTCATTACAAGAGTAATCTGGAAAATGTAGCCAGAAATAATCGGTAACAGCACACTGTTTTCGAATCTTTGTATAATATGCAGAACGAGAGAAAGATAGAGTAAATAGAGGTTCTCTGGCATTACATCACAAATTTTCTTTCGTACTGACAATCTTTCAGCACTTCTGTTAGTCTTTCGAAATTAATGTAGCATAGAACTGCACTGTTAGTGGTAACGTGCTACTGGGTAGCTTTTCTTGGCGCTACAGGAAACCAATGCATCGCCGTCAGTGCCCGCTGGGCACGTACAAACAGCCAAATGTCGCTTAGCCTGACATTGGGCACCTGCGAATGGAAAAGAAAACAATGAAATACGATTTGTTTTTTTCTTTCAGTTATAAACACTGAGTACCTGTTCCACATTGACCGCGGCAGGGATCAACACATTGGTAGTTTATACATGCCTTATGATCAGCACATTCATTGTCGCTTTGGCATTCACCCTGTAATATAAATAAGAAAGAGATATTTTTTAAAGAGATAGTTTTTTTTTTAAATTTCTTATGTGTAGCACATACCCTGATACAGTTGGCGAGAGCATTACCCGTGTATCCTGGTGGACACGTACATACAGGTCTTTCACGATTGGTACGATCATAACCAGGAGTGCATATAGCATTTGTACCACATGGGTTTGGAATACATAAGTCCTCCTTTACAAATGGACGACAGCTAACGAAAGGATCGCCCGTCATATCCCGTGGACAACTGCACACAGGTGTAAGACCACGGAGGTTACAATCTGCATTTACTCCGCAAGATCCATCGCATGGATTTTTACATATTCCATAGATACATGCTGGTCTACCTGCCGGACAGTCACGATCCCCGTAGCATTCAGCTCGACACTCAGTGTATGGACTTCCAATATATCCTTTCGGACATTCACAAACTGATCGATGATTTGTAACCCGTGCGCAAGTTGCGCCTTTTCCACATTGTGAGCAGGCACTAGTACATTTAAACTGTGAACAAAATTCTTGAGAGCCACATTCTATGTCACTTTCACACTCATGACGACAGCCGCTCAATGGTGGTCCCTGGTGAAATATAAGAATATGTAAAATGTGTAGTCAAAATGCAAATGAAAATACTTACAATATAACCTGGTAAACAAGAGCAAGTTGGAACACTGTTAATAACTTCACATTTGGTGTTTGTACCACAAGGGCTAGGGCGGCACTGTTCCTCTGGAAAAGGTTCAACAGATTTATTTAAGGTTAATGAAGGCAATCCTAAGGTTAGAATAGGCTACTTCGAATTATGTATGTTGTTAGTTGTAAACTCAGTCGACCGGAAAACAACCATTATGTTCACATGTTGTTTGTATCGGTCTGGCAGCATATTTCGCTCCGCCAGTGGTAGAAACTATTTATTACTTATATGGGGATAGTTGAAAAGTCGTGAAATCCTTTACAACAAACACTTCTGGGCAAAAGAAAATCAAAATATGCGCAACAGTTTATGGAGCTTTGTCGTTTAAATTTCAGTGCCGTATTTTTTTAAAGAAAGATTAATATTAATTCGAAAAATGGCATACCTTTTCAAAAAGTTTACTACCAGTCCCATATAAGGAGCTCGCTACCAGGTGGTGGGTGTTGGTAAAAAGTCGACTTAATTGTTAATTGTGTACCAGCCTACCAAATAGTCTATTATATTCAAAAGGCTATTCCGCAGTCCTATACTCATCACTACAAAACCTTTCTGTGTCAACACCTAGTTAACTTAAACTTCTTTATACAAAGAGTTTAGTAGTTTAACACATTACTTTTCATTTTATTACTAACCTGGATCCCGTAGTCGGCAACTCACGAAAGGATCGCCAGCCATATTCCTTGGGCAACTACAGACAGGAACGTGATTTCTTACCTAAAATAAATCTGATTATAGTTCAAGAATAGAATAATAGCGCATCTCTTACATCGCAATTTGCATTAACGCCGCACACGCCTGAGCAAGGGTTAATGCAGTTTCCATTACGACAGGCTTGATCTCCCCTGCATTCGGTATGATCCAAACATTCTGACCTAAAAAAAAAAGTTTATATGTATGCCATGCAATTTACATCTGAGTAGTACCTTCTACAAAGCGTTAGTGGATTTCCGCTGTACCCTGCTGGGCAAGAACACACAGGCCTTCCGCCAGTGGTTTCCTGGCATATTGCGCCCGAACCGCATGGATTTCGTGAACATCCTTGAGCTAAAAAGGGGAAACAAATATTTTTAAATTGTTCGTTTTAATCGTGGGCAATGTGGTCGTGTGTTAGCAGTGTGACCCGTCGTTGAACTATTTTGTGAGTGCTATGTAGCAAGATTTTGATTCCCGTTGCAGCCGGTGGCATCTCTCGTAACTCGAACATTTTCTTACTAATCCATTGGGTGTTCTATATTGCCTTTCATGTTAAATGTTTTTTTATTTTATTTTTTCCAAGTTTGCTTCAGTCTAAGTCTAAAGACCATCCAATGCCAAATGCTGTGAACCGCTTTTTTCATTTTTTTAAAATTGTTTCATTTTAAGAAAAAAAAAAACATTTTAATTATGTTCCCTGTTTTTGAATTCATGCGTAAAGAAGACGGTTAAGGATATTGAAGGAAATACTTTCATATCAACATTAGGCTTTGGAAGTAGACTTTTGACGTAGGACTTTCAATGGAAAGATAGAACATCAAAGCTGCTAACTTAATTCATAATATTTGTTTAAACTAATTAAAAAGTACTTAAAATAAAAAATTCTGAACGCACAGAGCTATTGGTCGAAAATGACATCTTATTGACAGCAAGGTTTTAATTGGTTCATACTGTAACACAGTAACTCTGCAGCAATTTTGAAACATGAGGGTACGACCGAAGTTCTCGCTGTGCATCCGTATGCGACAGACGTGTTCGGCGAGCACGTTGGTAGAAAACGACGCCTGTGAAAACAAGAAGACCAAAATCATCCCACGTCACCTCCGCATCGACGAGGAGCTGAAAAAAATGTGACCATTTCATAGAACGGTGTCCTGCAGCCCAAGGAGGGTGCACTGGCGAGCAGTCGTTGCTTAGAGAAGCGTTGGTGCAGTTTGCGGTTTGTGCCGATGCTCCCGTCAACCTCGTTGCATATTTCTATCAAGAAAATCATCTGTCTAGCGTGCACTAATTAAAACTAATTATTGTGGCGCAATAACTGATGTTCGTCCCCTTTGATGCAATTTGTATCACATTGACTTTGTAGGAACCGCCTTCCTTTGTACAATAGCATCCGACGCCATTCCCCGCTCTAACAGAAAATTCAGTCTTACGTTAGTTGTAGTGCTGTGAAGAGCAAAATCTGCTGTTGCAACGCAGTAGGCAAACGAGCACACTGGAGGGTGCACTGGTGAGTAGTCGTTATCCAGAAAGATTGGTGCAGTTGGCTATTTGGGCCAATAATCCCATCAACCTCGCTGCGAAATTAGAAGGCTGCTTAAGCCTACGAGTTGATGGGAAAAAGCCGCCCGTGACAACAACAAGAATCATCCCACGTCACCTGCAGTTGGCCACCCACACCGACGAGGAGTTGAACCAAGAATACCAAGAAGAAACCCCAAGTTCAATCGCGAACAATGTTTCTTCCCCGTCAACTACATCCGTCCTTTTCAGTTTGCTTATTAAACAGTTTGTTTGGTTGAATGTTTCTCTTTTGGTGTTTGAAATTTCAATCAAATAATTTTGAGAAAGTCCAAGTGAAATGTCGCAGCATATGGCTGCAAGTATGTGGTTCCATAGTTATCTTCTACGCGTTAAAGATTGTGGTCCTCTCTACCTCGTAGAAAATACAACCGGGGCCGTATCATTATTAAAATCAAACGGTCTTTTTTAGGGCCACCAAATGCTATCTACACACTTAGAAAATTTTACAGTATTCGGTAATTTTTTACCGAACTTTCAACAGCTGAACAGTTCGGTAATCCGATTTAACGGATTTCGGAAAAATTTGACAAGTTCCGGTAATTTTTTTACCGGAATACTGTAAAATTTCACCGAAATCCGTTAAATCGGATTACCGAACGTTCAGCCAAGTTCAGCTGTTGGAAGTTCGGTAAAAAATTACCGAATACTGTAAAATTTTCAAAGTGTGTAAAGAGTTAACAATAGAATTTTCTTACATATTTACTTCCCAATGCTGGTCTATCGTGTTCAATTAGCACTATTTCGACCTAGACATCTATCGGCAATAATAGACTTTGAATTCCCAAACAGACCACAACTATCCACAACGCAAAAAGGATAATGATTTCCAGGTGGTCGATCACATCTACAGGATGTGCTCTTATGGTGCATTCTCGCTCCACCATTTCGGAAGGCAAACAGTTCCAGCAGCAAGGTTCGGAAGAAGAAAACGTATAGCGCCTCATCTACCGGGTGCGGAAGCATTTTAACCCGATACTGTCGTTTAGTCGAAAGCGATAAGCATAATGAACAGCTTCGTCAATAAGATTTCCGAGCGGATTGAAAACGTAGATGCGTTGATTGCTTTGCAGCTGCGCCTTTACCGACTGAGCTAAGCGAGGACCCACTGTTTACTATCAGTACTTCCTCTACATTAATTTCTCTAATAAGTAAACTTCCTCTTTAAATCCATAGTGCTGATATGAAAGTATTTCCTTCAATACATAAATTAGATGCTTTTCGTTATACTGATTTAAACTCTTACACTCCAATTGTGCGACTGTAATCATGGGCATAGCATGTGGTCCACTAATCAATATCCATCGGTAATAGATCTATAAAAGCCACCTTGCTTTGACATAACTGTTCACAGTATTTCACAGTATTTTACATAGGACCGTTCATATACTCTATCGCCAAAAGCTTGCTGCGTTCAAAATGGGCCACCTTGATTGATACATTGACACTAGATTTTGGAACAACACCGATGTCAAATGAAGAAGTCAAGATTCATAATAATAATAAGAAGAAAGACATGAGGTAGTGGTTTACATTATACTAACGCTTACGTCAGTTCCACACCGAGTTGAAACTGAAGACTTGGTTGAATAAACCTATAACTATTACCACACAATTTGATTCATTGTAGCCTATTATCTACAGTCCAGGAAACACCCTAAGCTATTGCATAATTTCAAGTGAAACAAGAATCGTGCGAACACGACCAAAGCTAGAAGCGTGCGTGGGTTAGAATTACTACTATGAAGATTAACTACTACTAGCTATTGGGGAAAAACGGGAATGTAGGTATTCATATAAATTGGTTGTAAATGCCTTGAGATTGTTCTTCCGCTAATACGCGCCGATTAACGTTTTGCGTGGTAGTCACATCGTTTGGGTAGGTATAATAAACCACATCTGATCGGTCATTACCATACTGTGGGGCACTACTGTACGCATAATATGCATAGAGCGGAGAATATTGGTTCGTTATTTTGGTTCGAGTAATTTCCACTATTTCGTCACCTGCTCTGTAAACAGTTTTTTGCGTACCTATAATGTTGCACACGTTCACTAGCACTATGCTCACTAATAATGTTGAGCGCATTTTCGTTCTGCAAGAATAAGAAACAAGAAATCAGAGAATTAAAATTGGAATCAAAAACAGTACAGCGGTTAAAAATGTAATTTTCCCCAGCATTTTCCACGCTCTCAATGATAAAAAACACCCCAAATTCAATTCAGAGCAATAAACACATTGTTATTTGTCCCCTTTAAGTCAGAAAAATTGTTGAAAATATTACAATCACAGTGCTGAAAAAGACAGATTTGAATTCATTAGCAAACTTCATTGCGAACACATAAAAATCTGTTCTCTCTATTAAAGACGGTCTTTTATGTACATTGAGCAAAAAATGTCTATTTTCATCCCCCTAGTTTCCCCCTAAGTCATATTTTCCAGAACCATAAAACGTCATATTCGCCACGTTGTATGAACAGTCCTTGAATCCACTATTGATGGTGATTTATATTAAGAGCGTGAAAAAAAAACATTAACCTTTTGTTCATAGGTTCAAGTTTAAGTGACAATTCTCTATAAAACACAGGTACACGCAAAAAAAAGCCTCCGTAGAAACTACCATTTCGAGGGTTAAATTAAGCGCAATCACCAACAATTTTCAGCTGACTATAAATGCGTTTGATTTTACCATGTCTGCGATTAGATCAACCATGGTGCGGTTGATATCAATATGAGGTTTGTCAAATATACCACAACCAAATTACTGATGAAAGAGATGATTCTTATTTTTATCAAAGTCCTAGAAGCTTTCCACAGATTTTAAAAGCTGGAAAAAGAATTATGAAGCAACAAATGTGTTTTGTTATCAGTGTAATTAGAAGACAAAAAGTTTGTCTATGAAATGCTTCAACACCGAAAGAAAATTCATGAGAAATCATGATTATAATGTTTTGAATTTGGAAATATCTATATGTAGTATCAACAATGTTGTAACAGCAATATCTGCTGTTCACTACTGAGATCCCATGATGTTGGGAAGATATTTACAATTTCAGAACATTATATTTTAAACTCGGCGCACTGTACGCAATAAAACATAATAAGTAATGAATTATATCATGGTCAAGATGACTATTGCATGTTACGGTTACAATTACCATGAGAATGGTTGAATTCACTACGTTCATGGCATTCTTCGCTATGGTCATGGTAACATGCAGAAAAAATACCATGATAACAAAAATATTCCAGGTAAAGTTGAACACAAACCTAGTTTATGTAATCGAGTGGCAAGTCATTACATATATAACTAAATCGAAAATGTGTAGAAATTTGGGAAAAATGCGTTGAAAAGTACACCAGCGCATTCAATGCGCTAAAAAAATGCACGAATAAATCAAATGCGCTCAAAAATGTGCAATGAATGCGTACTAAAAAGCGTCAATGCGTTGAAAAATGTTTATTCTGGCCGACATGCTTTATTTCAAACATATTCTGTTTTAAACCAAGTAACATCAATGCTCTAAATAAAAATAATTGTATGTTTATTTTAAACATATTAATGATAATAATAAACGTACAAATTTTTGAAACAAGAAAAAAATATTATTGATTTTAAATAGTATTTGGATTCTACTGATTACGTTCTAAATTTATTGTATTTGTTCGATGAATCTGGGTTATTTTAATTTTGGTTTTGGCTTGAATGCCAACAGGTTCCAAGAATCGAGCAAATAGCCTACACGGTAATTCTGAGGTAGTCATTTTTTGACTACATTCTATGCATTTTGATGAACATCCTCCATACGTCAAAAAGTGCCTACTTTTTAATCCCAAAACAGGAATACTTTCAAGTTCTTTTCTTATTCCAGTGCGATAGAAAAAAATGCATAGAAACAGAGCTGTCATCAAAGTGGAAATATTGATTTGTTTTAGTTGACTGGCTTTGCCGGAAAAAAGTGATAATAAAAAAATAGGTTCTTGCAAGCCAAATCTTAATGCAGTATCATGGATAGGCTATGAGGTACTAATCAGATTTTGTTTACATTAATTGTTATGTTATGTATTCTCCGTGCGAGGAGTAACGATTATGATGTAGAAGGAGATGTTCGCTCATCACCATGAGGCACAAAGAATGATGGCTAGAATGAAAGATGTGAAGAGAAAGTGTTGAAAGTTCCGTCAGAGTGCGGCAGGTAGGAAATCTAAGAGATGTTTTTTTTTTTGAAAATTGAGCGAAAGGGCATGTATCCAATGGTACTCGAACCATGGACGTCAATCTTTGCCTAACATTCCACTGCGGGGTAGGTTGTAGCAACGGAACAAGTCCGCCACTTCAACAGGCAAAAATTGACGCACGAAAAAACGCTCATGTACCACTGTGGCTTGTATAGTTATTCTAGCGATCTATTGTGTGCACTCTGTTTATTGATGCGCACATGGGAGAGGAACTCTCTCCTTTTTTGGGTTTGTGCGACAAGATTTGTTTTTTATTTCTTTATTTTCAGCCGTTGGCACTAATTCGATCATTTAAATTGATCTATATCTATTGATACTATAACCTATAACCAGAATTGAAAACTTTCTTCTGTAAATCATCCAATTCTAGCAAGAAGAAACATGTTCCTACCTTATGATGTATTTTATTTGCATGCGTAAGGCTTTGAGATAAATCGATACGGAATGTTGTTGATTACAAAAAAGTCCGATCCGAAGTTTTGATATATTGACGCTAAGTTTCTTATTCATCTTAATTTCATAAAGTGACTAGTTCCGATTTAATGTGACGGTTGGCTCATGTTTGAACGTCGAAAGCTTGCCTCGTTCTCACATTCTGGAGAGGGCATTACACGTTCAATGTTGCCTACCCAATGACTGTATTGTTGAAATTAACATGCTTCGAATTTGTTTCAAAAAATTTTATTTTTGATCGAAACATGCTTTCTATTTACATTCAATTGTTTTTATGTTTCAAGTGGAATTTTTAATTTAAATGGACGAAACATGTATCCGTGAACAAGGAATATTCCGATAATATAGTACACCGTGTCCATTATATTCTCATACAAAATAAAACTTTATTTATTTCAAATCGATAGACCAGATTTTATTGATAACTGTACCCTTTATATTGCAATATAATGCTGATCAACTACAGCATATGTTTTTGAATTAAACCGCCTTTAACTTGCTTGACCAGCTCCAGACGTTTTTCGAAACCGTCACAGGCGGCACGCACGACTTCCATCGGCATTTCATCCCAAATTCGTTTGATTACGGTTTTGAATTGGTTCATATTAGACGCGCTGTGGCCATTTACCTTCGCCAGCATGTATGACCATACGAAATAATCCAAGGGACTCAGATCAGGTGAACTGGGACGCCATTCATTCCTGTCCAAGAAGTCGGTCAAATTTTCTCGGCACCAGCCCTGAGCGAGATTTGCCGTATGCGATGGCGCTCTGTCCTGCTGAAACACATATTGATCATCTCCAAACACCTCTTGTGCATATGGCTTGACAACTTTCTCCAAAACCTCCGTTTTATAATATACGGCATTCAGTTTAACGCCTTTTTCGATGAAAACCAGTGGTAATTTGCCTCGCTTGCAAATTCCTCCCCAAACCATCACTGACGCAACACTTTGGAACCGTGAAATATTCCTATCACTCTCTGGAACGGTTCTCGAAGAGAAAGCCCACAATCCTTCGTTCTGGACATTGTGGGATTGTTGCAAGACGAATAACTTTTCGTCGGAAAAAAAAATTCTTCCTCACCGTGCCGCGACAAAAGTAGACTTGCTCTTTCGAGTCGTTTCTGCTTGGAAGGTTGTGAAACTCCGTGACCTTACGTTTTTTGAAAGCTTGGAATCCGAAATCATTTTGCACTATATTGTGCATTGAGGATCTCGAAACATTCAGATCTGCGGCCATTTTACGTACAAAGCGCTGTGATTTTCGTCTAATCCGTTCCCTGACCACTTTAACAACTCGTGCAGTCCGCACCGTACGAGTACGACCGGATCTCTTCCGGTCATCCAACGAGCAGGTGTCACGGTACCTTCGGATGGTTCGGTACACAAAATTCCGCTTCACTCCGAGATTTTTCAAATTTCTGAAAATAGCGGCTGGGCGGTCACCTTTCAAAAACTTTTTTATCACAACACCACGAAACTCCTTCATCGCTGGTAAAAGATAGTCGCCGAATGAAAACAATCGGACATAACGGAGGTGTATGGGAATATATTGGACACGGTGTAAAGAAGTTCATGGAACTATAGAGAAGTTCGCAGAACTTCAGAGAAGTTTATGAAATTTCAGGGAAATCCTCGGAACTTCAGAAACATACACGGAACTTCAGAGAGATTCACGGATCTTTTATAAAGTCAGTTGAACTTCAGAAAAGTTTACAAACCTTCAAAGAAGTCCTCAGATCTTCTGAATTGATATACTGAATTCCAGAGAAGTACTCGAAACTTAACTAATGCTGAAGATCTTTGAAATAATTTATGATCAAACTGGTAACATAGAAATATATCAAAGATACGTGATCTGAATGGGTACCACACACAAGATCTTCAATATAATTCCTGATCGTTGGGAAGTCTAAAGAAAATACTCAAAGAGCTTTCCCAAGATCTTTGATGTCCTTAAGCTCTATGAAGTAATTGTTGAGCAATCTGGAATCATAAAACAATGTCTTACAAGCGTGATTTGAATTGATGGTTTATCATATGCAGCTATTTGGGAACAATTTCAATGTATTTCGATGTGTCCGAAGCTAAATGAACAGCAGTAAATGTCGTTTCAAAGGGGTTCTAATTGCTGTGCATCATCGGTTTATCAGTAGCAGTGTCAAAGTGTCGAGCAGAGAAACGTTAGAACAGGTATGCGTATAGATGAAGATTGGTTCCAAAAGACTATTGCTTTGTGACATTTGTGTTCCCCCAAACAAAAGAAAGGATGTCAGTATATTGAACGGGCATATTGAGTCGATGCATGAGCTTGTTAGCAGAGGCTCTGACAACGATTATCTACTGGTGTGTGGTGACTATACAACCTGGAGTGACCTCGAATTATTCTTATAGCCAGATCAACCTGTGAACTCTATTTCTTCATCAATAGCTAGCTCGTTATTGATTGATGGTATGGATTTCCTCAATATGCACCAAAGAAAGATTCTCCTTCATATAAAATTAAAGATCGCAGTTTAGTTGGTGACGGAAGTTTGCATGAACCAGAACATTTTATTCATTTGGATAAAAGTTCTACAAACAAACGTTTGGTCTCAGCTTGTCAGTAAGCTATAACCACTTTTGGAAGATGCTTATATGAGCGACTTTGAGGTAGACTTGTAGAAAGAAAATATCTTCCCTGGAATCTGAAGACGCTATGTAGACGATATTTTCGCAGCTGTAAAAGAGCGTTATCTACCACATTTATCTGAATTGTTAAACTAAAAACATAGACCAGTAAAGTTTACATCACAGAAAAAACTGATGGAAACCTTCCCTTGCTTGATCTGATGACCAGCAGAAACATCTAAAACAATTTAAAATTCGGGATATATCGGAAACCAACTTTTAATCATCCATCACATCCGATTCAAACCATTTCGGTGCCTAAAAACAAGCAGCCTTCCATTCAATGGGCACCGTGTTTCCAATATCCCCATGCAGATTTTGCAACTGAACTAATTAAACTTCAAGCTGCGGAAGTGAACGGGCATGATACAGAATTCATAAATAAAAATCCTTCGCAAACACGGCAGAAAGAAGCACAGACAGAATGCCACAACCCAGAAACCGTATAAATAAGAACTTCAAAAGATTACCCTTCCGTTTTATCCCATACTTACCAACGCCGTTCAATCAACATCAAGAAAACATGAATTTCAAACGGTTTACAAGAGTAACAATACTTTGAAAGATATTCTGTCAAAGATAAATCCGCATCTTCTAAAAAGTCGGGTATTCATCAAATTCCCTGCAAACATTGCAACGCTGTTTATAGCGGCCAAACTCGTCACAAATTATAAGTTCGCCTAAGACCAACCGCACCTAAATGCCCTAAAGCTGTTTTTGTGGCATGGACTGCCGAGGATTGTACTCGTCTTCAATCATTATTCATTATTGAATCGATCCACTGATTGGTGCCGTCGGAATAAACTTATGATCAGCATTCCAATATGTATGGTAACGTCGTATTACCGCATCAAGCAGCCGATTGTTTTCGACTATACCATCAATTGCGTCCGATTCATCCGACTAGTTCAGCGATTTAGGTGTTCTACTGGATCATAAATTATCGTTTAACCTCCACCGCTCTGCTGTGGTTTCTAAGGCTAATCGCCAGCTAGGAGTTGTGTCAAAAATCTCAAGAGACTTCACTGACCCGTACTGCCTGAAAGCTCTCTATTGTTCACTGGTTCGACCGATCCTAGAAAATGCCGCCTTGGTCTGGCTTCCTTATCAATTGACTTGGAGCTTGAGCATAGAAACAATACAGCGCAGGTTTATCCGGATGGCATTGCGTAATCTACCATGGCGTGATCAGCAAAACCTCCCGCTGCATTCAGATCGCTGCAATCTGCTGCAATTGCATACTTTGGAACGCCGACGGATAAATCAACAAGCGGTTTTTTTTGCTAAACTTCTGACTGGAGAGGCCGACTGCTCGAGGCTTCTCTCTCAACTGAACATCCGAGTTCCTCCGAGAGCATTACGGAGTGGTACTCTTCTCCAACCCCGATTCCATCGAACAGCGTTTGGAAAAAACGAACCTCTAACAGCTACGATGCGAGCGTTTACGACTGTCGAAGAATTGTTTGAATTTGGCGAATCTTCAGCTCACTTTTTGGCTAGGTTAGTTTTAAGTTTGTGTCATGTAGACAATAAGTCCGATGAACTAAATTGATTAAATAAATAAATAAATAAATCAAAATAAGACCGCTGTCAGTCAGCAAAATATTACATAGATACGAATCCACCGGTGGGGATGGTCTAAGATGACATAAAAATGCGGTGGAGAATCGACGAGTCCATGATTCGAGTGTGGCAGCACATGGTGTTAACCTTACCTACTGTGTGGATTAGGAAGACTCTAAATGAGTAAAGAATGCAAGGAAAACGTCACAACTGAACGCATGAGAATCTATGTAAATCGCCACTTCCGACCCCCCTCTGATGAATGAAGACGATGCTCCAATAATATCCTCTCATTTTCATCTGTCGAACTGTCGCTCGACGTGTATTGTAAATAATTGAATACTTATTGTAGTATTGTACATCATAATCAGTCGGATATCGTCCGGCAGATGGGCGACATTTAGCCCGAAAAAAATAGTGCGTAGATTAGAATCTGAAAGGTATTTGTTTATCCTATTGTAATGTATGTTCTTGTGTTGCAATAAAGGTTTGCGTAAGATCTTCTGAAAACCAGACTACAAGTAATTTCAATTCAATTTACTCACAAACTTGTCATCTACTGTTTACGTAGACTTAAGCACCATTCAAATTTTCTTCACTCTTGATTGTTGATCCCATAAAAAAATACAATACCTACGTGGGAGTACAGACACATGTTTTTTTTCCTGCTATGTTTTTCGTCTTTACGAAAATGGCTCCGATTCAACCTTGAAAAATCCATCAAATGCTAAGTGGACCGCTAGGGCAATTTATTTACATTGTTTTTTTTTCAATTAATTTTTTACCTGATCTCGTCATTTAGGATTATATGTGGTCCAAATATGGTTGTTTCCAAATTTCGCTTGAATCAGTTTTGTCCGTTCTCATACAAATGGAAGGAGACGTCTGAAGCCATGTATTCGTTAATGCGATATTTAACATTGTATTGTATCTTATGCCTTATGCGAGATTATTACATATTTTAATATTTATCGACAAGAGAAATGCCACCACGATAGAACTATAGCACGTTTTTTTGTAATAATTTTCGACAGGATAAATGCCTATAACATGAATAACTGCCCAGTCTGGCAAGCATTTAATAATACAGTCTCTAGTTCACTCTTGAAATTTGCTTAGTTACAAGCCACCAGATCACTGTCATCCAAATCACAATGCAAAACGCTTGAAGTTGGCCAACACCTCCGTTATGTATTCCGGAATACGACAGCGTAAATCCGAGGTTATTCATCACTCACGCAATGCTTCGAATTTCTTTCGCTGGCGTAAAATAGATGATTGACTTTATGCAAAGTCGATTTAAAATTTCGACTCGTGAAGGATGCCTATCATGTAAGGCACAGAGATTACTTGCTTTCATATTAAGGTTAGTGTGTTAATTAAGCTTTTTCATAAATTGTTACGTGTTTTGTTTTAACTGTCACTATCACAAATGGTATAATTCCTCTTTAACTTCTCAGCTTGTTTTAAACTACGCCGCACTAAGCTGCAAACAAAATTATACAACCTTGGTGTTGTAAAATTGCAACTACGAATTCTTCTGTTACTCCAATTCCGTACTTGTCGTTTTCGCACATTCGATATTATTATATTCGCGTCTCTTAGCTCACTGAATGGAATAAACACATTGACGATTAATTTATATAAAAACTCGCGTTCGGCAAAGTTTAATCTTTTGTTTCTTTTAGATTCCGTATATATTCAAAACCTCCGTCATGTTCGCGATTCTCTGACGAAATATTCAAAGAAGCGGACTATTTGAGACAAAATAGTGCAACACAAAGCCATGCGCTAACCTACACACGTGTAAACCGCCCTCGCGCTTCATTTTGGCGCGCGCTATAATTCCGTTTATTCATAATATCACTATAGACAAACGAAAAAAAATAGCCTCATGAATCGAAGTACCGATCAGCATGGTAGGTGTTGTTAACCTGAACTTGACAATAATTGTTGTGTGAAAAGAACATATACCCGCCAGCTTCACTATGTAGAGTAATTAAATGCTGATTGTCTGAATGTGTTTGCTGCTTTATTTGCTTAGTGTTAACTATGAAATCGGCAAAAGAAACGTAAACAAGCGTGGGAAGCTAAACCTAACAAAACGGCATATATTAAGCATATTCGTAATACATAACATGGATACAATTTCATTGAACTTGGAAATCGATGCGGTCGAACTAAACAACTGTTGTTTTGATTGACCGTTTTGAATATAACAATGGAACTTTATGTAGACTTACATTTTTATAGCCTATATAGGTTTTCGGGACGTAATGTTAACCTACCCCTTAATTCGACTTAGGTTAAAAATACGTTTTTAAATTCAGTGATAATCGAGAAAAATCATCGCGACATTCATCATTTCATAGTCATACAATTGAGCGAGGTTTTAACTTTCTTTCTATCACTCAGCTGCTATGATTTTACTGCTAAAGCTGAACAGATGTCTTCTAACATGCTCTTAAGTTTGAAATTAACTCAAATAGAAAAGTAAACCATCATTCCACAAAAAAACACTATGATAAGCGCTGCGTGCTGTCTGCCTCTGCATTGTCAATTAGCCCAACCCAAGATGCTGCTTCCACCCATGGTATCAGGCGGAACGTCCGTGACATTGCAATCCATATGATCTGTGTGTATTGGAACATTAAATTCTAGCTCCCAACAGAAATCCTGTTTTTAATGTATATAATAATTTTCACAAAATAGATTATTGTTGGTAAATTTTCTCTAGCGCATAAAATTTATTTAAAAATTAAGAATTGAGAGTCACAAAAATACAGTGTTTCATGAAAACATAGATTTTCTTTTTTGCAAATCAGGAGTTCGGACCAGCCCTGTAAATGATGGGCTATTGATAAATGAAATATACCTGCATGAATTCATTTTTGATCATAGAGTTTTTCTAGCACGTTTAATTGTTGGAACATGGGGGAGATTGCTCATTAAATTTTCCGGTCCGCTTCCTAGCATCTTGCTATGAAGTACCTGGTGGTCACTCATCCGCCGATTACCTGTCGATCTGACAAATTTAGAATGATCTCAAATTGTAATATTCCGACCACTGTATAATAAAATATTGCTAGTAGTTTGAACGGATTCAAGACGAGAAAAGCATTTGGTATAGGACCAAGTCTTTCCCGGTTGGTACCAAATCAATGAGCGTAGGAATCAATTGAATCAATATCAGTTACTAATGCTATTATGGGCCACCAATTGGAGGCGTGGCCCAACTTGTCTTATCTCTGTTTGCAGGATATCCAAAGAAAAGAGGGCATGCCGCCGCTCGCAAAAAGCGTACTCTATAGTCGTTATAACGACATTTTCTCGTTTTTTTTTTAATTTTATTTATTAGTGTACGGTGATGAGATCATGCCGGACTATTCGGGGTGCGGTGCAACTGGCGTTCGATGTTCTGTTGCTAGTTGGATCGATCTCATGCTTTTGGCGGATAGTGCTAGTCACATACTTTCAACGTATCGTTAACCAAAACGAACCCTGGTGATAACCTTTTCCCAACTATCCAACAACCCACTGATTTCTCGTGGAAGTGCAGAGGATTTCTCAGCTTCCTTCAAAGCGATTATTGGTTCTTTGTGTAAATACAGCTGATCTGGCAATGGCTGAATAGCATCCGTGAGTGGTGAATCTTGGTTATGCTCACGTTAAATTGTTGATAAAACAAGGTTATATTCACAAAACAACGAATTTTCATGGAAATTATGCATTCCGGTTTTTGAAAATAGCATTCTGGTTTCGCCCAGAAGGAATTGTTTGATTTTGACATTCTAAGAATTAAAATGAAAACCACATAAATGGAGATTTCTTAGAAGAATTAGTTTTCAGTCTCCAATATAAAACACAGAAAAAATAATGAATTTTAACAGACGTGGAAAATTTACCCTCATTAAATTACGAGCCAAAGCAAGCGTTAAAAAGATAATTGTTTACAATCTTCCATACACACCAAATTTCCAAAATTATATTCGGTACTTTTTTTGCTGAACTCGGTCTGTAAAACCGAAATTTCACAGAACGTATTGTAAAAACTTACATTTTTTTAAATTCCAGCAATCAAAAATACTGGATTTCTGTAATTTATAGAAAACTTCCTTTAAACTGTAGAAAAACTACCGATCGAAACTGTAAATTGCTTCAGTACCGCAACACTGTAACCATAATTACGAATGTACTGTAAATTTATTCTTTTGCAAAATAAACTGTAAAAAAAGTACCGAACAGATTGTAAATTTATTCGTTGCTGTCAAACGCGGCCTTTTCCCGTCATTTAAAGTTGAATGTTGGTCAGCTCGGCTTAGTTTCACGGTGCAGCCAAAAGTTAGTGCCCAAACTGGAGAAATGGACAGCAACTTTCCGGGACCGTAGCCATATTCGGCAGGCAGGGAATTGTTGGCTTATCCTAAGAATCATCCGATTGCAGCAGCGTTTGGTGGGGAATTTGAAAAATATTTTACGCATCGTTGAAAAATGTGTGTTGATACTTTGTCTTTCTACTAATTTTTTCAAATGTTGCATATTTCAGTGAACATTTCGAAATGCTTCAGGACAAAATTGTCACCGGGTATCATGAACTCTTCCATTAAAATCAAAATGGTAACCAAGTTTTGTTTAGCTGATGATTCTATTTTTCTTATCAACATACACATAAATGATCTAACTAAACACCAATGAACAGGAAATGCAATCAAGAAAGAAAATCAATAAAACCCTGTTTACAAACGAATTTGTAAATTTAACTGAGCAACTGTAAAATGTTTACAGAATTTTCGGTAAAAATGTGACAGCTCGCGTTACCAATCGTTCAGCAAAATTTACAGAATATTTCGGTAAATTTTGACAGCTTAGTAGCGAAGTCAAATTTACTGAACGTATTGTAAAACTTAAAAACTACCGAATCGATTACCGAATGTTCAGCTGTTTCATATTCTGTAAAAAATTACAGTATACTGTAAAAAAATCAACAGACCTGATTCCAGCGAGATCTGGCTTATACCTTGTTCAGACTACAGAGTTGTAACATGTTATAACGGTTGTCAATTAATTTCAAGAAATTTGTCATAGGCTTATAACATTTGTTTTAATTCTGTAGTCTGAACAGGGCATTAAATTTACATGAATGATCCCATGAATTTGTGCCATCTCTAGCATTCATTTTATATGCATTAGATAACGCAGAAAGTTAAGTGTTTCCTTCAAACAGTGAAGTTCACTTTCTAGCCAAAAAAAAGAAAGAAAACTACACGCGAAGCCTGGCCAATTTAAAAAATACACCAACGTGGTCTCACAAATTAATTGAATTTTTAATTGAAAATGATGCACATAAACCGAGCATTGACAAACATTTGAAAACGAATTGTTTTTCAATCAAATATGTGCCAACATTTCTGTTTCAATATATATTAATGATCTTAAAAATTAAATTAAACGGAGAAGAACCGATTACTCCGTGGCTGTCTCGAGGTTAGAGGGAATAAAAATTTTATAGATAAGAATTTCCGTGGGAGTTTAAATTATCATTTACAAAACCCATGTATTTTTTATTCTTATTGTCTCCTTTTATTTTTTTTCGTTTATTTCTTAGGCTCATACGTGTGTAACACTTTGCGGAGCCGATATTGTAATTACGTTAATATTGTAATTAAGATTGTTTTATTTTTCGATTTTGGTAAAGTGGGGTGCCAATTATTCGTGGCTAACTCGAGGTCACCGTTTGGAAGGGGCTAGACAGGTAACTAATTTCAGGTATTAGTTGCTGCTCATGGTTGACCGACATCTACCAAATCCTCGGTCCCTGTAGTTCTTTTCAGGAACTAAGCCGCAGATGAGTGACCACAGTTTGCTGGGCAGGTACAAGTAGCACGGAAACAAAAAGATAATGTAACCGGGACACAATGGCAGGAAATTCACTAGAGTGTAAGGAAGGGAGGGTGATGACGTTACATCGCAGAGAACAGACATCCAGGCTCAAACATGTTTTCCCCAATTTACTGTGTAAATTTTCAAAAGCAAACCGTTGGAAAATGAGCGCCGCCTAGTCTAGGTTTCACCAAACTAAAATTGACAGCCTATCAAATCTGAAGGCGTGCAGGTGGCGCCATCAACATACGAATCACCAAAACTAACAGAAACAAGCTGCAATTTTAAAATGGCAGTTACAGAAATTTACACACGGTAGGGACTCTTGCTTGGATGTCTGTTCCCTGTGGTTACACTCTTAGATCAGACAAATATAGGAATTCGGAAATCGCTTGCATGTAGGGAAGATCACACATTCCCAAACATCTCTAGCCTCGCGAAAGGGTTGTCTACCTCGGGCCATTAAGGTATCCAATAGTCGTGCTCTGGAAGCATTACTATCCGGGCACTGCCAAACTACGTGAACGATTTCATCATAATCGATTCCGCACCTACATAAATTTCTATCAACGAGGTTAATTCTGTAGAGATATGCGTCTAGCGAGTAGTCCCAACAAACATCAGTGTCGAAGAACCGCTTGTTCAAACAAATTTGGAGAAGTTATTCAGTTTGTCGGAAGAAAACGCTGAACCACTTCTCCAAATTTGTTTGAACAAACACAACTAATGTTTGTTGGGGTGGTTGGACATACTTTAAAAAAATCTAAATGCTCATATATGCAGATGACATGAAGCTCTTCATGGCAATAAATAAATCTAGTAACGCAGAAGAATTCCAGAACGAAATTAACTTATTCAACACATGGTGTAGCAAAAGCTTACTTCAACTTTACGTGAAAAAATGTAAATCAATAGTCTTTAGCAGAAAAATCGAAACACCTCCCTCATACGGAAATATTCTTAGGAAACCAAAAAGTAGAAACATGCAAAATAGTAAGGGACTTAGGCATTATTCTGGAATGCGGCAAACTCACGGATCACGGAAATTATTCTTAGAAAAGTCATACAGAACAAATTATGCAAAAAATTGCCCCATTAATCGAATGATGCGCCAGTATAACTTACATTGCGAAATCATCGGCATCACTATGTCTAAAAAACAAGTAAAATCTCGTCTAAAAGACAACAGAAATAATGTATAGTATGTAAGGAGAACATTGTAACCATTGTATGTAGTCTATATTGCTTGGCGAAATAAACACCATGCGAATGAAACCGTGACTTACATCCAGACCTTTGAACCACTATCTCGTCGAAACATTTGGGATAATGGAATGCAACCACCGCCCAAGAGAATTACTTGTCCAATCGTTTTGCCAACTTTGAAGAGAACTCTGACGTAGTAATTATTCATCATGTGAAAGTCTTTCAAAAATCTTGCCTTGTTGTGCGCCCACCTTTACTAGAGAGTCCGCCTTCTTATTGCCTGGAATTGAGCAATGTGAGGGGACTCAACAAAGGTAATCTTAAATGATCTTTCGCACACATCTGCTCCCTTATTTTTGAAAGGAAGTAAGATGTGTCTCACTAATTTCATCGACTGGAGGGCCTAAATAGAACTGAGACTATCCGAGAAGATGAAATAATGGCCTATGGCATGTCGGAAATTATCCCCAATGCGAATCTTATTGTTGCCAGCTCAGCAACGTATACAGAACAAGATTCCTGAAGTTTCCGGAAGGCAGATGAGTATTCATAGTAAACACTGAAACCATGGGATCCATCAATGCGCGACCCATCAGTGAAAATTATTCTGTTGCAATTCAAACTTTTTAATAAAAATATGGTGAATTATATAGTTATAATAGTTCGAAGTTGATCTGGAACTCCTTGAATAGCCTTGAATGTTTCATGGAGAGATCATAGTCAATGGAGGAACAGTGATAAGTGAAGCGTACACTAGGAGAATTATAGCAAAGAAGACTTATATTGGATGACATATAGATTCACCAGAACCTAAAGTGGGTACTCAATTCGAGCATTTCTTCGAAGTTTTCAATCACAAGGTTGTTACTGATTCCGCACTTGACCAGTATTCTAGATAAGAGCTCCCAGAAGCGGTACTGTAGGGGTTTCACTCATGCCAGAACCTCCAGGCTCATATTATGCATTGAATGCATACATCCAAAGGCAAAGTTTCCCTTTATATTTGTTATTATTATTATTATTATTATTATTATTGTTTTCAAATGCTGAACTGAACTGCTAGTTTTGGTTTATTTTGTCAAGACTGCAATAAACATCAAATATATGTATTTATGAGTAAATTTAATTGTTCTTCGGGGCTAAAACATAGAATACATGGCTTAGCATCTTTTGCACTAACGAAGTTAGAAGTATCTATGTTATTTCAGGATGAGTTACATGTATTCTGTGGCGTCACAGAACATGTAAAATCTTCGAGTCAATGGCGTGAGGTCAACGAAGCCGATAATATCGTCTGCATTTGAGTTATCTTAAATTATAATCGACCGTCCACTATATTACAAAACATTGCGATTGGTTGAGCGGATTGGAGATAATAAAATCATTGGTTATAGGACCAAGTTTCCCCCGATTGGTGCTAAACCGATGAGCTTGGACATCAATAGTTGCAAGAAGGCACAGAACGCATCTACGGACTATTATTTTTACCAAATCCCTCAATCATAATTTTAAATGGATTAGCCTAGACTGTTTTCAGATGCTTTTACTTGTTTGATGCAGATATTAGTTACAGTAGTGAAATAGTTTGTAGGATGCAGTTGTAAAAATTTAGAAGTTTACGAAGTTTGCTTCGAGCATCGGCTATAAACGGTTGTGTCGATGGTTTATTGTGCACTATTTTATTATCGGACTTGGCAAAGTTAGCAAAGAAAACAAAACAAGAAAGCAGCTTCCCGGTGGGATGAGGTGTGATTGACCGGTATTGGTGATCACAATTAATTGTGATCCATAATATTGGTTCGCCATACTCGCCGCGCCACCATATCCAAGAGCATGTAAACCATACTATCCTATTTTGTGAGTGCCTCCAACAGCATCTCACTGTTGGTATAAATCGATCCAAATTGGCTCTCTTGCGTTAATACAATTAACCCTGTTTTCCTAACGAAAACCCACCATCACACTTGTTGAGTGACTCCCACAGCATTCTTGCTAAGAAATCACATTGTTTTCTAATTAAAAACAAATAACACCATCACACTTAGTGACTGGCCTCGATAGCATCCTTGCTGTTGGTATGAATCAGTGCAAATCAGAAATCGGTACTAATCAATACATATAAAAATGAAATGCTATCCGTTCGTGACAGCATAACTCACGAACGACAAGATGAATTTACTTGATTTCTTTTTTATTCGGTTTCTCTTAATTCCCAACTAGTTTATACAAAAAAAATAGCAAAATTTACTGGAAAAAATCATAAACACCAAATTGTCCTTTAGTATGGGAATATCATAATATGCTAGACAGCAAGACCATCTTTCGATTTGTGAGGAACCGTTGGTAACTTTTAAGTTGGCGTTCGTAAAAAATAACAAGAGAGGAGACAATCATTTATTGTTATTTAGGATCTTTCTAAAAGTTAGGGAGCGGGGTTTGGGAAAACGTGACGATCCATACAAAAAACCAGCATTAATCCACCGATGGTGAGACTGAACCCTTCTTACACTTCACCAGAATTACGAACTCAAATGTGGCCAATACATATTTTCATCAGAAATTCCAAGAAGATTCAGGAATCCATGAATATATTCAGTTTATAAAATGAACTATTTGTCAATCCTGAACATATTGTTTATCGAAGTGATATATAAAAGATATTAGAATATTAGAAATTTCGTATATTTAGTTCACAGAATGAATTATTAGAAAATCCTAAGCGTCAATGTTGATTATCAATATGGATTCAAGATGCTTAATAAGTACATGTTCGTTGAAAATAGTAAATGGAGACTTTGTGTAATTTTCGAATACACTCGTTGCAGTTCAAAACCAGACCACTCGAGCCAATCGATGCTGCTCTAATTCTATCGCACCAGATGCGACACAATAGAATGCAAGCGGCATCGATTGGTGTGATTGGTCTTGTTTGGTTTTGTACTGCAACGAGTATATTTTCATCTCACAATTATGTGCTCTCAGGTATTGTTTTGTTCATATCTCCATGAAGGATTATCCAATCATAAAATCATAATGAAATTTTGACCAGTTATTTGGAGATTACATAGCTTTGATTTGGCACCAACAAAACTAAAATCGGTACACAAATAGCTCAGTATGTAATCGGAGACTAAACTGTTTGATTACTATTATAATAAGCCGTCAAGTACTGTTTCGTTCATATCTTAACGTAACGAAATGTTCGAATGAAAAAAATCAATAGCGTTCTATGGGAATGTTTTAGCTTTCATTTGTCGTCAACAGACCTGAAATCGGTTCACAAATGGCTGAGAAACCGATGTGACATTATTTGTAACGCACACACACATACACACACAGACATGTGCTCAGTTCGTCTAGCTGAGTCGAATGGTATATGACACTCGGCCCTGTGGGCCTCGGATAAAAAGTCGAGTTTTCAAGCAACCTAAAGACTCTTCTATTGATGTAAGAAGGGTAAAAATGTGAAGGTCCATACAAAAAACATCACAAGAGGGGTGGGGAGAGAAAGTTATAAAAAGTCACTTTTTGCGTGACATAATTAATGGACGTTCCCTTATGTATAAAATGATAATACGCTGGAGTTGCTTATTGCGCAATTTTTTACAGGCTTTTCGGAATTTGACGCGGTTTTCGGTATTCACGCGAGTAGATACCATTCGCCTAGATTTGATCAGAACCGCGTTTAGTTTTATAATAGACTAACTCTAAGACCAGTAGGTCTTAGCATAGATTAACTCTAAGACCAGTAGGTCCCGAACCAATAAGATTTTTTTCTTGGCTCAGTCAGTACTAGCACATCGGTCCAAAGCTTAATAATGCGCCACTAATAACGAACTCACACGAACACACCAACAATCAATATGCAACTAGCGATTTTAAATTGGTTCACTGTTGTAGAACCCCTTGGTCCGAAGTACACCTTGAAGCCAGCACCTTGCTGTACATCTTTGCACCTTTGTTTTGATTTGCTGTGTTATTTTGACAGAACATTTGAGAGTGTGTTCGTGTGAGTTCATTATTAGGGGCGCATTATTAAGCTTGGGACCGAGCATGGGCCGATGTTCTAGTACTGACTGAGCCAAGAAAAAAATCGTATTGGTTCGGGACCTACTGGTCTTAGAGTTAGTCTATGAACACACTCTCAAATATTTTGTCAAAATAACACAACAAATCAAAACAAAGGCGCAAATGTGTATAACAAGGTGCTAGCTTCAAGGTGTATTTCGGACCAAGGGGTTCTACAACAAACGGGCAAATATGTATAACACGGCGTGGCTTCTAGGTGTACTTCGGACCAAGGGGTTTTACCAGGGGGTGCGACTCTATCTCAGATGCAGGATTTTTTTTGTTTTGCTTTTGTGCGATGTGCGCACTCTTAGTAGATAGAAAGAAGATTTTGAAGATTTTGATGAAGATTCAAAAGATTTACTGCAAAAAGATGCAGCATGATGCAAGTTGATGGGTAAAGATTCACAAGCTGAAACAAGATTTTTTAAAGATTGACTCGCTAGCGTGGGATTTTTCGATCATCTTGAATCTGGATTTCGATGTGTCGCACCCCCAGGGTTTTACAACAGTGAACCAATTTGAAATCGCTAGTTGCATATTGATTGTTGGTTTTATCGCTATTTAAAAGGTTTTCGTAGATTACGGGTTTTTACGCGGGTTCAGCGATTTACTCGGTTTTTAAAGAAGTTTTTTCTACATCGCACTCACTCCTGTGTAAAAAGCAGCCTCAGTGTTAACCGATTTAAAATGTGTAGATGCACGTATAAGCTGGATGTTTGTATTGGTGACACCTCGCAGCGAGATGTAAATTCTCGATCAACAATAGTATAGGACCTATCAACATTTGTTAGCAAACACTTCTGAGCCCTTTTTCTCGCAAACCGTAGGCCACCCACACAAACCCATACCATAATCATGTAGGGGAAAGTTTTTCCCTACACAGAAAAAATTCTTGTAGTAAAAACTGTTGGTGTATCAACAATCGTACCACCTTTAAATATGTATATACCTTGCACGCACAAGCGATGTGTGTAGAGTTTAGTGGAGAGTTTGTTTTCAGCAGCAATGCTGCGCCATTTTGCTTTTTTTACATTCTCAAAGTGAATTCGTCGTGTTAAGACATGTTTTTGATTTGAAGTCGTTTTATAATAAATATAAGTTTGTTTCGTTTATTAAACTAAGCCTTTTATTTACTGCAACCTAGTTCCAATAGGTTATGGGCCCAGTTGACGTTGAAAGTGCGCGAGTTTAATTGTATACGACGGGAAAGTGAACTTTGAAGTTAATTGTTCGTCGGTTCCGTGGAGTGTGCTCGAAGAAAGCAAGATGGCCGACGTGAAAATTTCCATAGAGAAACTGAACGACAACAATTACGCAGTATGGAAATTTAAGATGCGTTTGCTGCTGACACGGGAAAAACTGCTGAAGGTTGCAACAGAACCAAAGCCTGCGAAACCGGTAGATGGTTGGGACTCGGAAGACGAGAAGGCCCAGGCTATCATCGGGTTGGCGTTGGAGGACAACCAGCTGATCCACGTCATGCAGAAGAAAACTGCAAAGGAGATGTGGGACGCACTTAAGGATTTTCATAAGCGTGCGTCTTTGTCTAGTATTATTCACGTAGTGCGTCGGTTGATTTCGTTGCGGATGCCCGAGGGTGGATCCATGGCGGAGCATCTGAAGGAGATGACGGCTTTGCAATTGCGGTTGACGGCGCTGGGTGAAGAAGTCAAGGACCATTGGTTTGTGGCATTGATGCTGTCCAGTCTTCCCAGGTCGTACGACGGGTTGATCGTGGCTTGAGAGCCGTCCGGATGCGGACCTGACTGTTGACTTCGTCACGGGTAAGTTGCTTGATGAAGGTCGTCGTCGGTGTGAAAATCACAGTGTTGGTGAAAAGGCGCTCGTGTCAAACGCTACTAGGTCCTATGGTGGCAACAAGCAGAGCGATAAAAAGAGCAAAATTTGCCACTACTGCAAGAAGGAAGGGCATTTTCGGCGGGACTGCCGGAAGTTTCAGCAAGACAAGCAGGAAAAGGAGAAGCCACAAACTGTGCAGAAAGCCAGTATTGCTGTGAAATCGGAAGCCGGTTTCGAGCTGTGTTTGGCGGCCGGTGTTGCGGAGAAGTCCCAGTTGTGGTATCTTGACTCTGGTGCGACGTCTCATATGACGAACGACGCTTCGTTGCTGGAAGGGCTCGATAGCTCGAAGGTAATGAAAATTTGTTTGGCGGATGGGAAAACCATTGATGCAGTAGGTGGTGGTATTGGCCGAGTAAATTCTGTGAACGGGAACGGCGTCCGAGTGAAAGTTAAACTTGATAATGTATTGCACGTTCCGGCATTGGCGGGCAATCTGCTGTCGGTGAGTAAGATAGCTGACTTGGGTTATCGAGTGCAATTCGATGAGCATGAATGTAGAGTGCTGAAAGAAGAAGAAGTAGTGTTAGTTGCGCAACGCAAAGGTGGACTGTATCATTTAAAGCAGTACTCTGAGAAAGCGTTTCTGGCGGATCCGAAACATAGTGAGTTGTGTCATCATTTGTGGCACCGCCGAATGGGGCATCGTGATACAGTAGCTGTATCGAAGATAGTGCGAGAAAATCTGGGATACGGATTGGAGATGAACTCGTGTGAAGTGCAGTCGGTGTGTGGTCCGTGCTGTGAGGGGAAAATGAGCAGAGACTCGTTCCCGAAGTGTTCCGAACGAAAATCTAGTGCTGTGGGAGATTTGGTTCACACCGATTTGGGTGAGCCGATGGAAGAACAAACACCGAGTGGGAATCGGTTCTATATTGTGCTAGTGGATGACTACAGTCGGTATACGATGGTGTACTTGCTGCAGAGAAAAAGTGATGCTGAAGGCAAAATTCGTGCGTACTGTAATCTGCTGAAAAATCAGTTTGGTGGATATCCGAGGAAAATTCGATCTGATGGTGGTGGCGAATACAATGCCGCATCGTTGAAGGAGTTTTTTGCTGATAGTGGAATTGTGCACGAGCAGACGGCTCCGTATTCCCCACAACAGAACGGCGTGGCGGAACGGAAGAATCGTTCTCTCGTCGAAATGATGCGGTGTATGCTTGCGGAGTGCAGGATGACGAAGATATACTGGGGCGAAGCGATTTGCACTGCAAATTACTTGCAGAATCGTTTGCCATCGACCAGTGTATGTAGTACGCCGTATGAGTTGTGGTACAAAAAGAAACCATCTTATGGACATCTGCGAGTTTTTGGAGCTGAGGCATACGTCCATGTTCCCAAGGAAAAACGTCGAAAGCTTGATGTAAAGGCCGAAAAGCTGGTATTCGTCGGATACGCTGATGGTAGAAAGGCGTATCGTTTTTTGAACCTGGAAACAAATCATATCACAATTAGTCGGGATGCCAAGTTTCTGGAAGTGTGTAGCAGAAAGGATGCTATACGTAGTGAGCCTGTCGGGACAGGAGGAGAAATTGAAGTTCCTCTTGCGTCTCCGATTGATCGTTTATCGGGAAGTGGCAGTGTAACGGAGAATGATGCTGATGCGGATGCGGATCTGGAGTCGCAGCAGGATAATGATGTGTCCTACTACGACACTGTTTCTGAAGGAGACCAGTCGTTCCAGGGGTTTCCTTTGGATGAGATTGCTAGGCGGTCGTCGCGTTCTACGAAGGGTATTCCACCATTGAGGTTGATTGAGGAATCATTTGCTGCCGGTGCACTTCCGGATGAAGACGTGGAGCCGAGAAACTATAACGAAGCGGTAAGAAGTGATCGAAGTGATGAGTGGAAGCTTGCGATGCTTGATGAGCTGAAATCGCATGCTCAGAACGGCACTTGGGAGTTGGTTAACTTACCTGTCGGCAGGAAACCGGTGGGTTGCCGCTGGGTATACAAACTGAAGAAGAACGCCGCAGGGGAAATCATTAAGCACAAGGCACGTCTTGTTGCACAGGGATATTCTCAAAAGTTCGGAGAGGATTTTGATGAAACTTTTGCACCTGTAACCAGGCACACAACTCTTCGCGTGTTGCTGGCAGTGGCGAGTAGGAAGAGAATGACATTGAAGCAGTTCGATGTGAAAACGGCCTACTTATACGGTGATTTGAAAGAGGCGATTTTTATGAAGCAGCCAGTTGGTTTCGAAGTGAAAGGGAAAGAGCACATGGTGTGTCGCTTGAGGCGAAGTATTTATGTACTTAAACAGTCAGCGCGTTGCTGGAACCAGAAATTGCATAACGTTCTCTTGGGCATGGGTTTTCAGCAAGGTTCGGCCGATGCTTGTCTGTATACCAAAGTAGTGAACGGGAAGTACATGTATCTGTTGGTATACGTGGACGATATATTGGTCTGTTGCGAGGATGAAAGTGAAATTGATGCTGTATTCGAGATGCTGAGGAAGCAGTTTGAAATGACGGATCTCGGTGAGCCAAGTTTATTTTTGGGCTTAGAGATTCAACGAGTAAACGGAAGCTATAGCATTTCGGTGGAAGGCTATATTAATCGTCTTGCAGAGAGGTTCGGCCTTCGTGATGCGAAACGTGCAAAGACCCCGATGGAGGAAGGATACATTAAACTGGAAGATAAAAGCCCTCTTCTGGCTGATGTGACAATGTACCGAAGTTTAGTAGGTGCACTTCTGTATATTTCCGTGTGTGCAAGACCGGATGTTGCGACCAGTGCTACAATATTGGGACGGAAGGTGAGTTTGCCAACGGAAGCGGATTGGGTGGCGGCAAAACGAGTTGTCCGCTACTTGCTGGGAACGAAAAATTGGAAGCTAAGCTATGCTGATTCTAGTGAAAAGCTGCTGGGGTATTCAGATGCTGATTGGGCCGGTGATATTGTGACCCGAAGATCGACTTCCGGATTTGTTTTCAAGTATTCTGGAGGAGCTATTTCATGGGCCAGCAGAAAGCAGAGTTCTGTGACACTGTCGTCGATGGAATCTGAATATATGGCTCTTAGTGAAGCGAGTCAGGAATTAGTGTGGCTTCTAAGTCTGTTCAAAGACATGGGTGAGGAACAAAAGAATGCAGTGAAAGTTTTTGAAGACAACCAGAGTTGTATTCAGTTTGTTGTTTCGGAGAGAGTGAACCGTCGATCCAAACATATTGAGACTCGGGCACGTTATGTGAAGGAATTGTGTGACGATAAAGTTATTGATCTGACATATTGCCCGACTGAAGAAATGGTGGCTGATATGCTTACAAAGCCTGTGGGCACAGTGAAACAAATGAAGTTTGCGAAGCTGATGGGACTATCAACGAACGATGGCAGCGGTTGTTGAGGAGGAGTGTTGGTGTATCAACAATCGTACCACCTTTAAATATGTATATACCTTGCACGCACAAGCGATGTGTGTAGAGTTTAGTGGAGAGTTTGTTTTCAGCAGCAATGCTGCGCCATTTTGCTTTTTTTTACATTCTCAAAGTGAATTCGTCGTGTTAAGACATGCTTTTGATTTGAAGTCGTTTTATAATAAATATAAGTTTGTTTCGTTTATTAAACTAAGCCTTTTATTTACTGCAACCTAGTTCCAATAAAAACCTCGGTAAAAACTACCATTTTACCCGACTAGGCGAGATAGGCGTCTTTAAAACTACCATGAAATTTCAGTCAAATTTACTATGTTTATGGTAAAAAACCTTCAACGTTTGTGGTATATTTGACAGACCTCATATTAATATCAACTGTACCATGGTTGATCTAATCGCAGGCATGGTAAAATCAAACGCATTTATAGTCAGGTGAAAATTGTTGGTGCTTTCGCTCAATTTAACCCTCGAAGTGGTAGTTTCTACTGCGGTTTTTCTTTGCGTGTACACAAACATCAAATGCAAGCGATGATTCATGAGCCGACGGATTGATTCAAAGTTCAAGACTGCTCTAGATCGAATGCCATCTAACCATCATAAGGGAAGGTCCATTAATTACGTCACGCAGTAAGGATGGAGGGGGGGTTTGGGAAAACGTGACGATCCATACAAAAAAATTTCCATACAAAGGTGACAAGGGGGGGGGGGGGGTTTATAAAAAGTCATTTTTTGCGTGACGTAATTAATGGACGTTCCCTAAGATTGTGATTCGAGCTAATTCCTTCTCAAATTTCCCGATAAATAGTTTAACTATAACCAGAACAACGTCTGCCGGGTAAGCTAGTATTTAAATATTTTACTACACGACGCCTGAATTCAGCTTACCGTTTACCAAAACCAAACTCTGCTGACATCCAATCCTGTTATCCAGCATACCAGTGATATTTCGTGGAAGTGCAGAGGTGTTCTTGGCTTCCAATAAAGCGAGTATCACGTCAACACATTCCTATCCTTTCTTTATTTGACCCGCATTCGGGCGAGGCCGGCGACGGTATTGCCTTAGTTTTGGATCACCAGTTTTAAACATTGAAGATGTATGCTAATCCCCATGGGCTGCAGCATCATCTGTTCTTTCTTTGTGTAAGACCAGCTGATCTGGCAATAATGGATTAGCAACCTCGAGCGATCAATCATGCTCATGCTCATTCTTATTTAACGGTAAATTAAACAAGGTTTATAAGTAGATTTCTCAAGCGATTTGTTTATTCTTACCTGTAAGAAGGTTTAAAACTAGAGTGTTTCAATGTGTGAATTTTGTTTATAATTTACTTCAAAGTAGATTTTGAAAGTTAACAGTTACCACGAACATTGTCATTAACATAACGCGACACAAGAATAATTTGGAGAATATTTCGAAGATCTCATTTAAAATTTGAGCCAAGGATATCTACCTCTCTGGTTAAAAATTGTGTGAATGTGTCAAAATTCATATTTTACAATGTGCCAACGAAAATCTCATACAATATATTGAAATTACGTGTGAAAAACGTTGCTCATAAAACAGTTTGTACCTTAGTAGAACTGGCGAACTCAATTTTTGTTTTATTCCTTTCAAGCATAGAACTTTTTTAGGCTCGTAAGGCTTCCGTATGAAAAAGTATATTTACCTGTTGAAAATCTGTTACTTTATTTGAGACGTGTTAACCGTTTTGCTCCTCTTTATTCTATGCTTTTTTATAAGATCGTAAATTACTTACAGAAGTATTGTGTCCGACAGATTGCAAACGTGCTTATTTGTTACATACCCATTCGTTAGAAGAGAACTTCAATCGTACCATGCTTTTTTAATTTAGCGAATATCTAAATAAATTCCCTTCTCTTCTGACAAGTATGTAACAATGTACAAGTTTTGTAATCAGGCTGACATATGGTCTCAGCGTCGCGCCTAGACGTCTAGGTCCACCAAAAAGTTATTTTCCATACTTTCACAGCGTTTCTAACTGAAAATTTGAAATTTTTTGTCCCGTCCCGTGTCGCGTTCCGTAACTGTCGTTACAGTTCTAGCTTTAGCATAACAATCACAATCAAAGCGAATGTAATAATAATAATAATAAGAATATTAGTAATAATAATTATTATTATTCACATAATCATTATTATATCAGAAGTAAACTATAATGAACTTTAGCAAGCCTGTTGTTAATAGTGTACAAAAGAATACATACTACCTGTTATATACTAAATATACTTTAATAAAAAAAAAAAAAACTCTTAATTCTACTTTTCTTCTCCTTCTTCTTCCTCTGACGATCCCTCGGTGTCGTCAAATTCTTCTGTATTATTATCGTAGTTAGTGATGGTGAAAACAAATGTTAAGCATCCAAACTTCAAAACAGCCCCTTGGTAGAGAATGGCTGTACCTTCCCAACCAGAAATTTTGGGATTCGGATTAGTACAATCGCACTCAGCCTGCGAAACATCCGCCATTCTGCAAAAAAAAAAAACATACATTATCAATTAATGGCCACTTTAATGCCGCCATTGCGCAATGGTTTACCTTGTCGATGCCAGAAAATCGTAATTCACTCGTTTACACTTCCGCCACATATCAATCAAACTCATCATGTCCTGGCGTATTTTCTGTTTATCCATCCTTTTATCCTTGTTATTTTCGTCATGATCATCTTTCTTGGATTTTTTCGTAGAATGATGACCACTTTCTCCGGCTGGTTCAGGATTCATTTTTATCGTGTGGTCAGTAAAGTCACATGTGAACATTTGACCATTGACTACGGTTCCAAATTCTGAATAGTTTAATAACTCAAACATTTTTGTTACCTTTGGAAAATGAGAAAGAAAAATCGAAATGAGTCATTTCTGTATGTTACCTCCACATGTAATTGATATTAACCTCGTCATAGAATATTATAGCATGTTTATCTGAAACATATCGACATGTGCCAAACTTCGACAGTTGTAAATCGTTGCCATGTTCATTTCCAATTGAAAGGGAGCGATACCGCATGAATGTAGACCGCGATAGATCTGGCGTTTCAAACCAACTGTAGCCTGGTAAATTGACATCAACTGGAGTCACCACAGCGCGAACACGAATATCAGTGTTAGATACATGTTTTTCCAGATTTTTAGCCATTAGGAATATTTTCTGCTCGTTTGTTTTCGTTTCCTTTTGCGGTTGCTCCTCCTCTTTTTGCTCGGCCTTGATCGGTGAAACAACTGCGGCGTTGTGGTCTCTCCGTGGACTTGTAAATTCCCTAGCTATTCGCTCAATATCATCCTTTGTCAACAACTGACTAGGAAGGGGTGTTGACTTGGTCGGTTTCTCCGATTTCATAAGATCGCGTATAGTGCTTGCCGAAAAATCTGACGATGGTTTCTCTGACACTTCGCTGCTTTGAGTCAGTATTTGTTGCAACCGTTGATAAGCAAGGATTTTGATTAATGAATCATCCAAACAAAGTAGCTCATCATTAACTAGAAATATGAAAATAAAATTAAGTCCGTTACTTTTGTGTCTAATTTAATTATGCTATTATTAGATTAGATTCTTATTACATCGGAATTTTTTTCCCAATTTAAAAAGATTAATAAATAAAACTAGAGCATTTTTCACTATCCCCTACCAGACTCACTAACTTAGGAAGCTCTTAGTTAGGCAGTGTACAAGATTTTTACTAACAGATATTTGATGCATATTCCATCAAACCTCTTCTTTTTCTTCATTTGCCTCTAAACTTCTTTAGCTGGAGCAGTAATCGTTTTGTAGGCGCCTACTTCTTCTTCTTTTATTTTTGCGAGGGACTTTAACCATTCGGTATTCAATGCTTTTCATAAAGCTATTCATTTTGCAACAGCGATGCATGAGTTTTGTGTTTGCGCAAGCATAGTCGCGATTAAAGTCTCTAAACCGAAGGATCTCCTCGCCTTGATCTAATCTCATAAAATCTAATGATTCTACTTACTCTTTTGAAGCTGCAGCTTTTCCTCACTTTCCTCATCAATTACTTCCACTTTTTTCTTCTTGCAAGGTGATTCTTCTTCTATTTTATCCACCTCCACCTTTTCCACAGTAGACTCGCCAGCTTCTTCCGCTTTGTCAAGCTTTGAAGGTACGTCTTTCTTCGCAGAGGACTTGAGTTTTTTCCCTCTCGTATTGGATTTGGTTCTTGTGGTCGCGCCATCAGGTGCGTGTTTCTCTGAGTCGGTGGCTACTGGCACATTTATCATTTTTTCTATTTGTTCATCTGCAGTGCTAATTGCTTTCAGTTCTGAATCGATCATTGATAGTAGTTGCGAGTCATCGTAAATCGGTTTGGCTATATCCACCAAACGATGATATTTTTTGGCGCGCAACCATTCTCGTAAGGAAGGTAACAAATAAGGAGGATTTTGGTAGTGGTATTCAACTACCGGTGGAACCTCAACTCGATCTCGAATTTTCGGCTTCTGCCTTACTCGAAAGGGTGGATTACGACGATGAACTTTGCGGAAGAACTCGTTTTTAACAGTATCCTGATCCATATTTGCGTTAAATTGGTTCCACAACTTAATACGCTCCGTAGCCGATACAGAATTCACCAGTTTCCAATCCTAAAAGTAAAAACATTAAACTTCACCCTGCCCAAGAACTCACTGATCGAGAAATACTTACTATAAACTGCTCAACATGATTCGGGCACATCCACATCGATGTTGGAAGAGCCGTCAAGGGAGGATCGAGACAATCCTGATGAAAAAATAAATCACAATAATCGCAAGCAATCAACGGTGCCTTGCGACATGATTTGCCACAAGCGTGGCACGTCTTTGCCGGAAGAGGAACTAAGCCTTGTCCATCTAGTTCGTAAATTTTCCGTCCTCGGGGTCCTCTTCTTCCGTTTCCATTTTTATGCGTTGAATCCTGCTTTTCGGTACCAGGAAATGGAAAATGAACATTCATCTCTCGGGGCAACTCAAACTGACGAGGATTCAGAATGCGAGCAGCACGAATTAGTTGATCAAATGGAGTAAGGTGGTCACATTCATCTGCCTCTTTTAAAGGAGTGACGCCTTCTAACGGTTCATCTCGCTGTATTGACAACTTTTCAGCATTAATACTAGATGCTGAATTCTTCCGAGAATTACTTCTATTGCGCATTTTTTTTATTTTCACTATTTGTGAACCTTCGAACGCCACCGTTTCCTCACGAGCATCTGATTGATTCTCACACTTCGTCAATGGACTTGCCTCTGTCATTTTACATGTATGGCAAATCCACAATCCGTTTGGAATGTCGGTTTCTTGCAATGGAGGATCGCTGGAATACAAAGATCTTGAGTTCAATTACCGTCTCTAGGTACACAATACTTACTAGCAGCCCAGGTGAAAACTCGACGGACACCTATCGCAACAAATCAGATCACCTCCTTCTCCGCAAGCGTCACAAGTATCATTATTGTGTCCTCGGCCCGGCTTCTTATAGTACGGATGATTCGGCTTTTTATATATTGGCTTGGGTTCCAAGGAATCCGGCGGCTTGATAAGCGCTTGAATGAGCTATGGAGATCCGTATGGAAGTTTAAATTAAGAAAATACAAAAAGAAATTCAACCTACCGGCATTAAACCAACAGGAGCGTCTGGATCATATTGAGCTCTATTTTTCGACATGGTTTAATAAAAATTCCAATTAAACTATTACTTACTAATCAATGTGTATCTCGAATTTCAATTTTCAGCAAACATCTTTTTACAAACAAAGCCTCGCTTAGGATACGTGAATTGACAATAATAAACCATAGCATCAAATGACAGCACAAAACGGGGAGTTTGCGATGAAAATGAAAATTGATGCGATCACATTAGCTGTGTTGTTAAATTCACCAATTGCCTTTGGTGACTGAATTTGATGAGTTGCGCTGTCAGTTTTTGTATCATATCTTGCAACCGTGACACATGATTCATGAGTTTGATACACAGTTTTTGTTGCACATATATATGAGGGTGTGCGTGTACTGAACTAAATTTATTTTTTTCATACACACTCACACATGATATTGGGAACTAAAGACAAAATCAACATAAACTAAATTTGAAATCAACTTGGAGTAAATATCTCGTTAGGCTTTGCTCCAATCATATTTGAGTTTATCTTAGTTTTTTTTCTGAATTCTATACAGTACATTTAGATTTTGAAACATATTGAAATGTATTTTCATGAGCTGATATAGTTTCGTTTGGATTAAAAATTATTTTGCAAACTGTAGAACGAAGGAAAATTTTTGGAATAAATGGAATGTGTCCCACTATACATAACCTCTTTATTAAATTGGGTTAATACTTATAAAAATCTTAAGCCCTTGCTACATGTATAAAATATATACGGTTACCTATGATAAATAATTTTATGATACATGATCATTTATATAAAATAATTCATACTAATAATTTTGTTTAAATTTGTTCAATTAATTTGTTAAATTTTGTTTTTTTATTCTGTATATATTAAATTATATTTTATATATTATATAAAATCACAAGTTTATTAGTTTCTCGGCCAATTGTAAATCCGAGCAAATTTTGAATTAGTGGTAGTATTGTATGAAGTCTAGAATCACGGTTCTCAGTGGCAATGAAATGAAGTGAAATTTTAACGCTGAAAAACCGCGAAAATTGGGTTAAAGGATTAAACGTATAAAGTTACGGTCGTTCGGAGTCGATTGGTGATATTTTTCAGTCCGGTCGCAACGTAGTAGCAGTGGAAAAAGTGACTGCTAACCTTTCCCCAACTATCCAACATCCCCGTGATTTCTCGTGGAAGTGCAGAGGATTTCTCGGCTTCCTCCAAAGCGAGTATTATGTCAACACATTCCTTTCCATTCCCTACTTGACCAGCATTCGAGCACGGCCAGCGCCGGTATTGCTTTATAATGGGTCACCAGTTTTTACACATGTTAGTCCCAAACATCATCTGTTGGTTCTTTGTGTAAATACAGCTGATCTGGCAATAACGGAGTTGCATGCGTGGGCGGTCAATCATACTCATGCTCATGCAAATAGTAAATGCGAGCAAATGTTTTTTTTTTTGGGAAACGATACCTATGGAGTTAATCCAAGAGATACATTTTTGTTTAATGTAAACCAAGCAAACAGAATTGGCAATTGTTTTACCTAGATTTATTTGATTGGCTACAAATTTTGAGCCTAAGAAATGCCCACAGGCAAAGTAAAAAGAAATATAGTTTTTTTTTGTTCATTTATAGATGTATAGATGATCAACATTACAGGCCGATCCGAAAGTTCGTTGAAAATTTATATAAAATTTGCGGAAAGAATATGAGCTGTGAGTTCGCTTTGGAATGTTTAATGCCATTCCAGTAGAAATATTAATAAAAAGGTGGCGAATTTGTGCCTGCAGGTCAAGGCACCCCGCATGGAGATGTGTGACATAAGTGTATACGTTTGCTTCGGAAACACTGTCTAACAAAAAGCCTACGCTCAATTTCAAAACGATTTCTATTCAATTTTTAAAACCTGCCTAGCTCTATCGGACCTATCCACACTTTCTCTTCTCATCTTTGGTTCTAGCAGTAATTGCTGGCCACTCTTAGGGTTGCATGTTTATAAGAAGGATATTTCCAATTTTCAAACATTATAATTAGTTCACGTGCTTCATGCAACAACACAAAACATGATTAGTTAAAAGAAATATTAAGGTTTCTCAGTTTATTTCCATAGTTACTACTACTTTTTGCATAATTTGTCATGAAGACATTACACATTGATTTGACTTCGATTGCGTCCTTTCAAGTAACATACCAAATCAGTGCCGCAACTGAAATTCCATCACCTTGAAGAAGAATAGTTTAATTCAGCGGTTGGTCACTGGTTCGTAGTCCGGATCACGTCACCGTCATGCTGTCCGTATTCTAATCTTTCTTATGGTCTATATTTTCACAATTCAAAATAACCATGACAGGTTTCATCGTAGTGATTTTGTGTTCATTCCTCCATTTCTAGTACACATCTTGTAACTCTTCGTTCGTATAAACACTGATATGAACCTGTAAATATGATAGTTATGATTCTCACAACTGATTGAATAATGAATCAACAAAAACAACTAACCTTGATAGTTTTAAGTATAGTCATTGGATCTACCAGCAAGAATAACAACGATAACAACAACGCATAGCATAAAACATCATTTTTACTGTGGGCAGCACAATTCACTCACTCCACTTCACGTGTATTTTGCTAACCACCACCCAATGGTAGATTTGTCGAAGAAAATCCATCTGGCCGCAAACACTATCCGTCTCTCTTAACTTACTCTTAGATTTTCTACAAAAATGGCTAACATCAACCATTTTGAGTAATATAATAAATAAAAACGTAACGTAATATAATAATCAAATTACTAACAACTGCAAAAGCTCAGTTTCAAGCATCACTTTTTTCTCCATCAGCTTGTTTTGGTCTTATTAGAACTGTCAAAATACACATTTGCCATCTTCCTTTTGCTCCACTTCACAACTCAACAGCTCACCGTGATCCACCTTACGGTGGATTGATGAGCTGCATGGTGGTTGCATGTGAGCTTTTATCTTGTTGCGTGACATCGCTGTGACATTTCCAGGCAAACTCATCAAAAAGCTACTGGTGAGAAAAACAACAGCACTATTGCTTACATCGGTTTTCCGAAAGGTGTCGCCCCAGCAGTGCACACTATAGTCACTAGATTCATAGTCTGGCGGATACAACAACGGGAGCCAATTTGAACTGTCAGTTGGCGGAGCCATTCGAGGCATATCTCTGAGTAATTCATGTTAAGAGGCCTAAAGCCATTTGGTAAACAATGACTTTAAATATCGATTTCTCTTGAATCTTAAATCACTCTCGTGAAATGAAAGCGCATTTGGTAGAAGAATATTAGTTTACCATATGGAGTAAGCAGGATATAGTGGAATTCTCGTAATTTGTGAGAAATCAACGTTGTTTGCAATGGCTTTTAGGCGCGCTTAACATGAATTACTCGAGATATGCTCGAATGGCTCCGCCAACTGACAGTTCAAATTGGCTCCCGTTGTTGTATCCGCCAGACTATGAATCTAGTGACTATAGTGCACACTGGGCCAGAATCGAGATTTCGTAGAATAAATGTTTACGACGCATATGAAACTTAATTTTTTTTCCCTTTAGGATGTTGCTTGTGATAAAGTGATTCCAAAAGTGATTTTTAAATCGATTCCAGCTATTTCTGCAGCATATTATTATTAAAAAAAATTCAGCAAGATCCAGGAGTATTCGATATTTCATTTATTCAGTTTATAAAACGAACTATTTGTCACTCCTTAACGTATTGTTTATCGATGTGAATAAAATATTGGCATTAATATCGTTTAACGATCTGTTTATGTCTGTAATATGAAAGGGGAAATTACCTAAACATAAGAAATTTCATGTATTCAGTCCATAGAATGAATTATTAGATAATCTAAACCGTCAATTTTGATTATCGAAATTAATTCAAGATGCTTAATAAGTACATTTTCGTTGAAAATTGTGTAGTTATAGTAAAGGGAGACTTTGTTTAATTTTCGAATATACTTGTTGCAGTTCAAACCGGATCACTCGAGTCAATCGATCCTACTCTAATTCTATAGAGTCGCATAGTGTGGCTAGTCTGCTGTATGTGCTATAAAACGCACCAGATGCGACACAATATAATACAATTGGCATCGATTAGTGCGAGTTGTATTTTCCGGTTTTGGACTGCAACGAGTATATTTTCATTTCACAATTATGTGCTCTCAGGGTCTCAGGTATTGCTTTGGTCATATCTTCATGAAGGATTATCTAATCATAATGAAATTTTGACCAATATATTTGAGGACTTTATAGGACTTTCTAAAATTGCTACACAAATAGCTCAGTGTGTAATCGGAGACTAAACTGTTTGATTACTATCATAATAGGCCGTAAAGTACTCTTTCGTTCATATCTTCGACCTTCATAACGAAATGTCAAAATTAAAAAAATCAATAGCGTTCTATGGGAATGTTATACACACATAGGAAATTTTACAGTATTCGTTAATTTTTTACCGAAATTCAACAGCTGAACGTTCGATAATCTGTTCGATATTCAAATCAATTACCGAACATTCAGTACTCGATATTTTGATGAACTGTCAAAAAAATACCGTACAGTTCGGTAATTTATGTAGTCTGCTACCGGACCGTTTCGGCATTTTTTTTTGTTTTTTTTTAGCGTTAAACACCAAAATTTACGAATGTTGTCGTTTTATTAAACAATGCTGTATTTGTTGTTGATTGTTTATTTTCCTATTAATATATATCTATCTTACTTTAAACTAAAATTCAAATAATGTTCTAAAAACTGGTATCAAAAAGTATTTACAAAAAAAAATCAAGACAGTGAATGCAAAAAATTCGTTCCCGATGTACCGGGCGTCTTGATACCCAGAATGGCACCAAACATCAATAAAAATGATTTCTCCGGTGGAACAGATTTTGCATTGAAAACATAAAACGCTTAAATTTATTCTTCAAATGCTGCCGGCAGGTGCCAAATGTGTAATCGAAAAATGTGTTCGACACAGAAAAGCGTCAAACATATCTGGCAATACCACAATTGAAAATTTATGCTTATTGGCAACCATGGATCTTTTTGGCAATTAATTCACACACACTTATGCATCATTTAAACACATGAGTACAAGCGAGAGGGGAACAAAACAGTGAGAAAACAAACAATCGATTCGTGAAAGTGGTGCTAGATATGAGTTTATCTTTCATGTAGTGGCGAGTGTGTTTAAAGTGTGGCGGATTGTGTTTTTTAGGGTGGTAAAACAAGGTGGCCGAGTGACTTACCCCCTGCTGCGATTAGATCAACCATGTTGCGGTTGATATCAATATGAGGTCTGTCAAATGTACTAAGAACGTTGAAGGTTTTACCATAAACATAGTAAATTTGACTGAAATTTCATGGTAGTTTTAAAGATAGGCATAGTCGGATTTTTGTTTTGTCAACTTCTTGTATGATGTATGTATGATATGTACTACCACTCATTGTAGCACGGAAAAACTAAGTCCGACAGCAGTGAGCTCTCCTCGCTGTTAGACTTGATCAAGCTTTAATAACCACTGATTATCCTAATCATGCCATTGTATGAAGGGCCAAACAGGGGTTGGATGGATCGATAGGCAACATCACTTATACGTATCCACAGGGATATAAAGAATCTCCTTCCAACAACAAGATTGAACAATTGGTCAAAAGAGCAAGCTATCTGACATGAGGATGCCCCAATGGGCGGGGAGAAGAGCCCGCCCTCTATTCACAAACTGTTAGCAATGGGGAGTTGGCATTCCATCCAGAGTGCTTCAATCAGGTGCCCTTCCATTCCCATGAAATATTTATATAATAGTGTATATATTTATGTAAAGGAAAAATACTGCAATCACTCGTATCTATTATTTATGATCTCCATTCGGTGGATCCTGAAATATAAGAAATGTTGTAAAGTGTTAAAGTGTAGAGTTCTGTGGTTTCGCGCTTACGCACGTTTTCGTTCGTTTTCAGCGATGGCAGCATTTCCCAAAATCTTGATTTGAGGTATCCTAAAAAAGTTTGTTAAATTTTATAAATCTAACATTTATTCATTTTAATTTACTTTTTGTTTTGTCAACTTCTTAACTTCAAACTAATGACACCAAAATTTCTTAAATCTGTCGATGTAAATAAAAGGCGATTGAGTGGATTGATTGAATTTAATAAGGTTTCGGGTTGCAATTGTGGAATTTGACATATAGTAACGTTGAGTTCCCATATATATACATAGAGTATCATTAATGTTTCTGATTTAAAAAACCGATTTAATCTAATTGGATTTATGTACTCCCAATTAAAAAGAGGGATCCGATTCACTGCCTTCGAGTAATTTGAACATCGAATGCTGTTTGGTGGAGCACTGATTTGAAACCGGGAAAATTTAGAGTAAAACTCGCTACAGATACGCCACTGAACAGAACTATCAATTTATTTTCGAGAATCGATGAAATTTTTACATCAAGAAATACAGTATTGTCAACAATGAATATGGAACTATCAATTCGAAATTGGTTCACTCTTCTTCTTCCTTGTTTCGAAGTTCACCTTGCAGTCTGCATCTTATCCTTGCGCTTTTCGTTGCTAAAAGCGTTGTTTCAGTTTTACTCACTGTTATTTTGACAGAATACGTGAGAGTAACGTTGGAAGGGGCGAACTATTAAGCTTGGGACCGATGTGTTGGGCCAAAAACTATCTGCATTTCCTTCATGACTATCCAGCCGCTGGTAATGCGAAATTATTCTCTCACACAACTTGAACTCAATTTAAACTTTGTGCAACGTTAGTATAGTTTTATACTATGGGGCATGTAAACCGCGTGGTTAAAATGATTTCTTTTTAATACATCGACGATAAGGAAAATCTCAGAGTGTACATCACGAAATAGAATACTTAGATTATTATTTGTTTATTTGAAGTTAGGCATTAACCGACCAAGATCAATATTTTAGTCAAGTTATGATAAAAATAGTAAAACCACAGGTAAAACTTTTCACTTATCTTAACTACGTGCATCAATTGCTCCAAAACGGTGGAAAATATCCGATGAAGCGCATTCCGCGTCAGTTGGAAGTCGTAAACTGATGCCACCCTATTGAAGATTCGCTGTAACCTGTGGATAGCGCTCCACATTTTCAAAAACATTGCTTGAAACAGTCCGAGAATCCAGCCATGTCTCAGTCAAGACAATACTGTCATAGCAATGAGCCATAACCGCTAACCAATATTTATCCATGAGGCCGTTAATTCCACCAACATTCTGGCAGCAGATGACAATGTCTCAATTCCGCAGTTAAAGGACTGCGTTGAGCGAAATATGGGCTTACTCCACTGGTATTCCGCTTGCAAACATTGATCGAAGCTGGCTAGGAGATGAACTGAAAATGACGAACAAATCAGGCAACTAAATGCTCGACACCACGGCGTACTTGTCTGTAGTTGAAATTCGGAAGATCCCGTCTCCCAACTCAAACGCAGGGCCGGGACGGCTCGACTGCGATGAGGCTCTACGGGCTCGACTGCGATGAGAGGGGTAGGAACTTCCTCTGAATTTGTGACAAGTGTGCATCCCACTGTAGAGCAGGGTTGGTGGAAGTTGGGACTGAGTGGATAACGTTCACAAAGGTCTTGTACAGCTTCATACTTGCGCACCTTAAATGAACCATCCGGTCGCCCAAGGCCATATAAGAGACGTACTCGCCGGCGTCTTTCACAAGTTTAGCGCATTTGGCACAAGCTGACTTCACTATAGATTCAATAGCAACTGCCTTCACTGATTTCACAACGAAAAAAATACACAACAATGAGAATTTTCACGGTGAACTTCACTGCTCACAGATGATCGACGTATTTATGTAAACGAACACAACCGAAAAATAAAAGTTTTCTCTACGTGTAGGCTTGCCAGTAGTGGTAGAAGTGAACTCTTTCAAAATGTTGATTTAAGGTGAATCGCTGCTCCATGTATTTTTTCCTATCTTTTATCTCGCTCTCGCAAACTCACCTTGCTATTTCAAATTGATAAATCTCGATTGTTTGTGAATGAACATCGAATCGAACTCTATCAGATTGCTCATAGCAAGTAAGCATACAAACTGATGTGATTAAATTTTCAATAAATAGGACCGACTCTGAATTATATCAATTCTAAATTTTGAGGTAATGACTGTCATCAATAATGATTCAGCATAAGCCCTTAATGATTAAAAATGAATATTTCTGAAACGATCAATGTCAAGGTTCCTGAAATGATTGAGCATCCTAGACAACCACAAGTCGTATAACAGGGTTCAAATAGTATCGTATATTCCTATATTTTAAGTCAGCATCGCAATTAATTGTGGCCTTTATAGTACGTTCACACTACAGTTTATATTACGTGATATAGAGTATCTTGATATCAAATGATATGTACATAATTTCCTGTCAAAGCTAGATGTATAGTAGCTGATATCAAGATACTCTATATCACGTAATATAAGCAGTAGTGCGAACGTACTATTATCGTGTTATGTTTAGGTTAAATCGTAAATAGTGCAAATTTTCGACTGGTATACGATGTGTCATTTATTCATCGTACTGCGTTACAAACAAAATCGGATAAACATCGCAAAACTTTTTAAATCGAATTTGTTATTACAAATTCAATCGCATACGATATCAAATCAACTGGTTTAAGAAATCAATGGAATATGCACGTATATGGCCTCCACTTTTGCACGTATAAGCCATATTTTTTGCATTCTATACGATTTGTTTACTTACATATATGTTTGTATATCATAAAGACAACTTTCAATATATGTGCATTTTGGTTGTCTGGGATGAGCTCGTTGAGTTGTTGGTGAGCCTGATTGATTATGGGGAAATTAAATTTATTTAAATTGCATAACTGTACGGCTTTGACGACAGCCGGATTGATGCACATTTCAATCGAACGTTACAGATTTTTGAATTTAATTTTCATGTCGGTTCGTCGGTGGTATATACACTTGTTTGTCTAAAATATATCGATGTTGTTTCAATATTTTCATGTAATAAAGGATATACGATGCTCTAATTTGTATTCTATTTAAATTCTTCTTTAGATTTTTAAAATTTCGATATCTAATTTGTTCACTTATTTACAACTTTGCTTTGATAAGCAAAATCAACATCATTACAAATTTACAGCATGTTTTAGTGAGCTATGCTTTAACCAAGAGTTTGGATTTGCTCCTCTGATGTCACCATTAAGGTTGTTGGAGTAAATATCGGTGGTCAGTTCAGGCAAGCCTATTTCGGAATCAGCCTTAGCTGCTTTTGTAGCTTCATCTACATCCTTCTTGATCGCAATGTCGATTTTCTACAATTAAAATGTTCATATAAATATCTAGTTTTTCAAGTCAAGTAGTAGTACATTCAAACCTTGAGGTCATCTGCGGTGACTAATCCAGCATCAATAATTTTATCCCTAAAGGAAGATATTGGATCACGCGTTTGACGAACTTCCTGTACTTCATCACGTGTTCGGTAACTTGTTCCTGGATCTGACATTGAATGGCCCGAATATCTACAGCATAGGAATAACAATTATACATTTTGTACTTTTTACCTCACTTACTACAGCACCTGTATGTAAACACTTCCATAACCAAAGGCCCTTGATTCAACACGTAGTCAATCGCAAATTCGGTTGCTAATTTTACTGCAACAACATCCATTCCATCAACCCAAATTCCTGGTAATACGTCTCCTCTTTGGAAATAGTTAACATTGCTTGAGGAACGTTTAGCGCTGGTTCCCATTCCTACAAAAAGTCAGACGTTTCCAGTTAGAAAATAAAATTCATAAACCGAAGATTTCATGACTTAACCATATCCGTTATTCTCACAAACAAAAATGCAAGGAAGATGCCACAGGTGTGCCATATTATACGCCTCGAAGACCTGTCCTTGATTTGAAGCTCCATCTCCGTACAAGGCAAGGCAAACACCGTTGTTGCCTTTATACTTGCAGGCTAAGGCAACCCCGGCGCCCAGTGGAACTTGAGCACCGACAATACCGTTGCCACCGTAAAAATTAGGAGCATACATGTGCATGGAACCACCCTTTCCACGTGCGCACCCGCCCTGTTTTCCGGTAAGCTCCGATAGAACACCTTTGACGCTTACTCCCATCAAGTTCGTCCAACCATGCACACGGTAGGCCGATATGATATTATCTTGGGGGCGCATTGCTGCTTTCATTCCAACAGCACATGCCTCTTGTCCGGAATACAGGTGACAAAATCCTCTAACTATTTTTTCTTTGTACAAATTACCAGCAGAGGTTTCCAATCGACGAATGGTTTGCATTGATGTGTAGTAAGCGATAGCTTCATCTTTCGTTACCTTTGCAGACGTCGCTGGTCCAGTGGTTAGGTTGTGCAACTTGAAAGGCTGTAAAAAAATAACAAATTAAAAAAGAATACGAACTCACCCCACTTCCTCATATTATATTTATGTATGCATGAATGTATGTGTATGTAGGTATGTATGTAACGTAGCCACCATCCTTTGTAAGACCTTGGCTTGTATGCACCATGCTTAACTGAAAGATCGATTTGAGTCGACGGAGGAGCAGACCCTTAGGCAGATACACTTAAGCTGGTAGTACACTGTTTGTCCAATAGCCAAATATTTGTCATAGGCATCTGACAAACATCTATGATATCTGTTAGCTGTCTAGCTGCCTATGCCAAATATTTGGCTATTGGACAAACAGTGTACTACAAGCTTTACACGAAACCCACGGGAACATAAGAATCTTGCTCCAACGATACGATTGAATAACTCGAACTAAGCTTGCATGGTGCGATAAGAACTGCGCGTCAATCTCACTGAAATCGTTGGAGAAGAATACACAACACCACAATCGATACCACAGGGTATCAGATCTACCACCGAACCCTAGTCCGAATTAATTCCAACTAGAGAACCTATCTTTTTTTTGTAGTAAAAAGATCAAATCTTAATCCTTATTACATTTTATGTCTTGTAAAATGAGACAATACTTGGATAGAACTACCGAGGATGAACTTGGAATAAGGAAAACATGGTTAGTCTTCATTTATATGAATTGTCATATTCTATTTGGTGTTTTATAGTGTTTTACGGCTTTTACTGATTGCTTGGCTCCAAGTAAGTTATTTGGATTTACGGTACTTGATAAGGTTTGAGAAAACTTTTTAAGTTTTCCAAAAAAATAACCGGATTAGCTATCCTGTTTGTTAAGATTAATTTAAAGTGAAGTAAGCCCGTTGCGAGGTCTGTTATGAATTAGTTCCTTATTTATTAAGATTGGCCTTATTCAATAAGTTCTGTATACATTTGTTTAAACTCAATATCAACGGAAGGTTTCCGACTTCTAATCTGGTTATAACGAGAATATAATTTCCTGTGTTAAAAACATTTTTTTGTTGAATTTATTTTCGTTTAGATAAAACTGTACATGACATATGCATTGATTACGTTATGTTCTCAACCATCTTCTTATCCTATAACTATAAGTATATATTATAATTTTGTAACTTACGATTAGTATCCTTTAGTAGCGAGAGATCGTTGCAGAGAATAGTTCATCTTTAAAATTTCTGAAGGTAAAAATCTAAGATACTACTGTAGTGGTACAGGGTGCGGCAGAAAATAATGCGAAAATGTTCAAACTTGAGTATTGGGTTAATTTGTGTAGCTAGTGGATAATTTCTGTCGAAAGTGTATTTGTTTATGTTTACTTTCAAGTGCTGCATCCAAACATTCTATCTGTTTTATTGAAAATTCATCAAAATGTTCGCGAAAGAAGTGATCATCAGTTTGTTGCTCACCCAGAAAAAGCCGAAAGAGATTGCCAAGGTGGTAGGGTGCCATTTGGCAACAGTTTACCGCATAGAAAAGTTCCTGCAGGATGGTACTAAGTAGCGGAAGCCAGGAAGCGGACGTCCGCGCTTTGCACGCACGCCGAACGTGATCAAATCGGTCCTTGCAAAAAATGCTCGCAACCCGGTTGTTCCATAAGAAAACTTGCAAAGGAAGCCAATATTTCGGAGAAATCCATGCGGCGAATTATCAAAGAAAACCTGCATGCATCTTCCAGAGCCAGAGCGAAACGCCAAGAAACTACGAGTGACTCGTTCCAAGAGATTGCTTTCCTTGTTGAAGAAGGAAAAAATGATAATCCTGTTCTCCGACGAAAAACTTTTCAGCATCGATGCTGTGGCCAACAGCTGCCCGGACCGGTTCATTTCACCGCAGAAAATGGAGAACTTTCCGGAATAAGTGAAATTCAAATTTAAAACCAAACATTCGGCTGGTGTCATGATGTTTGGCTTGGTGGCGTCCAACGGTTTGAAAATGCCGCCTGTTTTCATCGATGCTGGAGTTAAAATCAATACTGAAGTGTATATCGGTATTTTAAAGGAACAAGTGCTTCCCTGGGTGAAGGCCAACTTCTCCGAGGACCAAAACTTTGTCCTACAACACGATGGAGCGCCGTGTCACACGTCCAATTGAACCCAACAATGGTTGAACGATAACATGAAGTTTCAGCCGAAGGAGTTGTGGCCCCCTAGCAGTCCAGATCTTAATCCGTTGGACTATTCGATTTGGGCATATTTTGAAGCACGAGCCTGCAAAACATCACACCCTAGTGTGAAAACCCTGAAGTCAACCATAACACGCACATGGCAGTCAATGTCGGAAGACTACGTCCGAAAGGCATGCTCTGGCTTCCGGCGTCGGCTCGAGGATGTTATAATTAAAATGGAGGACACATTGAATAAATTTGTTGAAAAGGACTTTATAAAGATAACTGCACTCGAAAATGTTGATATTATTGCTTGAATTAGTTGAAAATGGGATTTGAAAGAAATAGAACTAATTTTCGCATTATTTCCTGCTGCAAGCTGTGAACCGAGCAAAGGTTTATACGAAAGTGATAACAACTTCTAATATCTGATTATCACTGTTTGATAACTAAATATGTTATCATTCAGGCTGAATAAACAAATAACAAATTAATATTCGTTGGATATCAAAACTTTAACTTATTTTAATTATCATTGAGTTATTTTGTTATAGCATAGCAAAGCATAGCATTTTCCGGCCACACATAATCCTGGCTTGGCTGTTGTAGAGACGGTGGAAGCTTCAAAAGAGCTGCCTTGGGTGTGATAGGCTCTTCATCCATCGATCTCTTTGCACAACAACCGGCAGGGAAGGTATGGAAGTGTTGATTAGATGTCTACTTAAGAAGATGCCGAGAACTCATGCTACCTTCATAGGCATTTGGAGTTTTAAATTGGATCGGATTGTGCGGGAGGCTTTCCTTGGCGAGCAAGCATATGTATATTTATATGTGTATAGGTCGTTAGGAGCAACGAAGCTAAGAAAGTAAATGCACTCCTTTGTCGTCCGCTTGTCTGGGCTGGAACATACGCGTTTCCTACTAGTAACCAGGCTCAGCCAATCCAAGGGTGTAGTTCCTTTTCTTGCGCCTTGTCTGTCGGTTGAAACATGAGCACTAACTCTTGTCCTAGCCTGTTGAGGATTATGTTTATAGCGCCATTACTCTGAAAAGAGAAGAAGGACGCGCCGACACTGCAAGATACCACTTCAATGCATCCAGCCGTAAGTTTCACTTCTAAGCTTCCCACTGCAGATTTGATAACAAACAACGATGGAGTGCCGCCTTGAACTTCTTTTTCGAGATTTCGTTGGGGTTCTTCCTTTGAAGTCTTATTGAGTGTCGAACAGTATCAACTCACTCTTACGTCATCTCGACCCAAAAAGGATAGCTGCATTAGTAGTCATCACGAGGATCGTGAAGTTCTGTGCACAGAATATGCCTTTGTCAATATGTAACCTTATCCGAAACTCATTTTGTTATGAGTTGTTATTACGCTTCTAGCGCTATTTGCTTTTCATTTGAAGTTCACTCCAAGATTGATAATTTTCCCATTTTTTGTACAAAATTGATTTTTTCTAAAACATACGCAAATCTCTATAATTCTCCAAACACGGAATTCAACTTATTTTCGAAGCAACTCTGTGCTCTGAAGTTTTAGTGTTTTCAGTTGTTATTTTTCACTTTGCACTAGTTATCTCAGAAACTATTGATTCAAAAACTGTTATTCAGTAGTGAAAATAGTTATAAGCAGTGATCCGCACAATTCCGAAAGTGGTTCTTCGTCACTGAAATTGTATACGTGTCTCGTCTCTTCATGACAAACATAGCAGCTAGATTCACTTTTTATTGTTTTTATAGGAAACTGAACTTTTCCGAGCACTTTTCACTAAATCTTCCATAAAAACCATGACCATGAGTCCATAAATCCCCATAAGCAGTGGCAAAAAAAGTAAAAAAAATTATAACAAATTTAGATATGTGAACAAGTTCCTTGTGATCGTTTCAATTTATGTTATCAACATGATATCAAATTCATACACCAATAACTGAAGTAGGGCTTCTGGTGAAAAACTCAATTTAATATCCATGACATGCTGGTAATATGCAGCATTCGTCAGTATGCTGGTAGTATTCAGAAACGTTCGTCAAAAATCGTCTTTGAAAATTGATAACAAATGATAATAAAATTAGTCAATGGGGATAACTAAATTTGCTATGCGATAAGAGTGGAGTTCAAAATGATATCTGAGATAACAAAACTTGTTACTTATCTGATATCATTTTGTTATTACTTTGCTAGGGAAGCGTGACTTGATACCCTAGCTAAAACCTAGCCGAGGATGGTAAGATGGTTGGTACGTCTTACCTTTTTAGACATCATGATTTAACTGGTTGAGCTGGACAGATGATCTTGCTGATCTTCGAATGATCTAAATTTGCTTAAATTGAATAGATAAAACGAATGTTAGAAACGAACAGTTCACATAGATAAAATAAAAATGTTTTACCAAAAATAGGTGAACTCAACGTTAGGGATATATTTTTTTTATTCCCAACTATGGTATATTGTCTGGATAACATAGTAAACATGTTGTTATTGGTAAAACTTTCAATTGAAATGTATGAGTTTAGTTGTATATTCTCCAAACGGCTCATTGAAACACAAACCAAAGGAACAAAATCTGTGCAGAGTGAATTATTATGTTTTTATTATCGAAGTTCCAATAAATCATACCTAAAAATCTCTTAAGTATTTCAAAGTAGTTCTAGTTGAGTTTGTTTTGCGAAATTTTATATTAGGTATACCGAACAAAACTGGCAATGCCTAGAATAAAAAATCACCAAGAAAACCGTACGAAGACTGCATTTAATAAAAAATCGATCGAATGGGACGAAATTGCATCCATGAAAAGACCCAGTTTGAGGCTTATAGACCGACATTAAATCCATATCCTTCAAAAGTTTCTGACATTATTAAACGAGTTGTATAGCTGTTCATTATACATACTACTAAATATCTTATTCAACATATCTTAACAAGTGTATAACTAGCTAAATATAGCTTACAGCTGAAATACTTTATGAGTAATAATGAAAAATGTAATCGTTCGTTGCATATTAGGCTGAGTTAAGGAACACATACCCTAAAAGAAGTTGGAAGATTGACCTTTTTTGGCTATTGTTTGAATTGAGTTTCCAGAGATCAGCGTTCAAACTGATTACTGAATCCGAGAGATCGGAGAGCAATTTTCAAACTACAGGTGAGCTTATTAAGTTCGAAAGGGAAATTCGAAAGGGAATTTCCACTAATAATTCTTCTCGTATTTGACTTCCACGCAGATAACTAGAACTTGATGGAAGAATGAGATTTAGTTTTGATTCCGATCGACGGCGGATAGTTGCACTCAAATAATGGACTAAGACACATAAGAAGACACAAATTGTAAATAAATTAATCACTTTGACAGTGCACTCGAATACGCTGGGGCGAGAAACAGTCGCGCTTACCACCGTACCACCATGTGCAGCCAATAATAAGGATAGAGATTGACAAATTATACCGAATCTTAATTAAAGTCTAGGTTGCCTGTCTAAGTAGTCTAGTAAATTATTTGAATGAATGTAAAGGGCAGACATTTTGATACATTTTTTAACTTTCTACAACACTTTTGCTATCGGTGGTTCCGTGATAATGTGTAGTTAAATAGCTCCTCACATCATGCTCCAATGTTGATTTTTTATAATTCTTTTACGCAGCGCTAAAAAAATTATATCAAACATATATGCAGTATTTTTCTAAGCGATTCAGAATACATCATAAATCCGGATGATCATGGTCCCTCTCAGGAGCTCCCTATAAGAAAAAATGATCACCTACCTTCGTTTCGAATTTCGCTTCAGTTGCATAATTTTTCGCACTTCTCAATGGTGTCTGAAATAGATGCAATCGATGTAATTTCGTCTAACCGATCAACACGACATTCAAACCTTTTTCAAAAGACCCAATTCCACCACAAATGTTCGAAACATTTTGAATTATGTTCTAGTGATAAGGACGTTATAAAATTTCTCCTCTTAAGTATTAAAAAGATTCAGAAAAATGATGCACCAGCTTGAATTTGACGTCCCACTGCAAGCAAGTGAATAACCAGTACTACGATGTGCATGTACTACATGATGTTAGATCTGCACACATATCTTTATAATGATTCTCCTAAAAGTGCACATGTGGCAGTTTAAGTACACCGTTGTAGATTTGCTGCAGATGGCGAGTACCATATGTTGCGTTAATTCTATTGATATAAATTATTCATATTTGTCGATGCAATCAAATTTGATTAACACTATGATTAGCGTGTTTGGTGTGTTCAAATTTTGGTATGCCTACTGAAATGTAAATTTTACTCAAAGTACCAATTAAACATACTCATCAAAGAAATGAAATTAAACAACCTTATCCAGGAGAAGAAATAAGTTTATTTTCAGCAGTATCTTCCCAGAAAATATATTTGCTCTCAAACAGCGAGTTTTGGTTCAATTTTAATAACTGTTGGAGATAGTTTAGTTTTAAGAAACAATCTGTTTTACTAACACGCATACATACAACCTGTTTGATATGGAAAACTGAACAGGCAATGACAATGTAAACTTACATGATATCGAATATTTTCAGGACTTTCATTCATATAACAATGCATGTTTTAGTGGAACATCGCTTTATGTTATACTTAATACCTTCGGATGTATGGTAATTTATCTTTTAAATTTTACATATTAATGTTTACAAGTATATTTTTAGGTAGCTATTGAAAGATAAAGCAAATTTTGAGTAGATATTGGATGAAAAGCAAACTGCATTTTAAAATGCATAAAATTCTTCAAAACCATGTTTTAATTGCTTACAGTTATCAATATCTTGACAAGTTATGGTTTCTTTTAAGAAGTGTTAAAATTTACGATTAACTAATAAATTACAAATTTCCGAAAATAAAAGAAACAATATAAAACATATACCAAGAAAGCTTATATTTCTTAATTGCTTAGTCATGGATTGCGATCGTTTAATTGTCCTGGCTAAATACTTATTTTCAAATAAATTGTATTTATCCCTTCAAAGTGTTTGAAAAGATGAAGTTGGCAGAATCACTGAATTGTTGGCATTATGGTTGTTATATTTTAACACTTCAAATTTGAACAAAAAACACACCTTCCAACTGAAATAATCTCATGCAGTTCAATGATTCAATGCTTCAATGGTTCACTGGTACACATGGTGCACTGCGGAATGCATGTTAATATTATTGAATTAAATAAATTTTCGTAATTTATGTGATTTTTTCCAGCAAGAACTGAAAATTGCAAGGCAGCCGATTGGACAGGATGTTAACACTCAATTCTGATTTAACGTTATTTAAACGGATTTTTCTATTATTCCGCCTTCCAGTTTATAACTTGATCTGTGTGATTTTGAGAAGTGGAAAGGACTCGTAAGCATAATGTGTAGTGATATGTAAACTCAGGAGCAAAAATAAAGCCAGAAAAATTCTGTTCCCAAGATATGTCATGTTCAAGCTTTTTTAACTTTGCCAATTATCAATATTTTTCGCTACAAATTGATTGTAGATAACTAGTCAATATTGTTAATACTGGGCGTAAAACGGAAGTTCCCAACATTATGCGATAACTTTAGCTGAAGCTGAAGCCTAAAGTACTTAATGAAAAACATCATTTTCTACATAAAATGGTGAGAATTGAAAAAAAAGTTAGGGCAAAAAATAATTTTTTTATGGTACACCCTAAGTTGATGAGGGAAAATTGTTCTATATCGGTCAATTTTTAAGCTAGTATATCTGAAAATTCCATGAAATTTTCTGCGCTACAACTGCCATAGAATGTAAACGTCTATTGCTGCAAATAAAAAAGTTAGTTTCCGTGAAAATGGGGACAATCCTAATTTTAATCATCATCAAAAAATGGGCCTTAGTGATACGAACCATGTTGTAGAACATCACTTTGCTGTAAAGTTTCAAGTTTAGGCACTGGGAGCATGTTTCCTCGTAAATTCGTGATCTAGAGCATAGTGCAGACTTCTTCAGTGTCTCGTTCTAATAACTCGACTGACGAGACGAGACGAGATACCGAAGATGTCTGCACATTGTATACGCGTATATGTCAAGCTAAGCAAAGTTAGTTGGAATTAAATGGAAAATACTAATTTTTTTCTGATTTCTAGTTACATGTATTCTACTAAACAGCTCAAACTCTCAAGGATTGAAGTTCGTGAAATTTTGAATTGCCCAAAGAATGTGTTTGTGTTTGACAGCCATTGTTGAAAACACAACATGACAGATGCCAAACAGCACTCAAAAAGGTGGGTTTCTTAAGAGGAATCGGCTTAATAGAAGGTCAAGGTGGGTTTGTCAGTCAATAAAGCCATGTCAACTGCTCTCTTCTTGATGCGGTGAAGTCCTCTAAATTTAATCTGAATTGATTCCGCATGCCTGCGATTGTCAGGCATTTACTCTAGAGATACCTATACAGCAATTCCATTAAAAAGGGATCTCTCAGAAATTGATAATAATTGGTAGTTTGGTTCCTTATTGAAAAAAGTTAGACTCATATTTTAAAAAAATGTTATTGATCATTTCTGCGATGTTCCCAATAAATTTTCTTTTATTATAGAATGCTTTTAAAACATTTTAAATCATAGCTATTGAATCACTGAGTCGATTTTATCAATTAAATACGCAAACGAAAAAAATATAAAATATAATATCTTTGAAAAAGTATAAAAATATACCTTAGTTTTGAAAACCTGGACTATATTGGTTTTACATGGCTTTAATGGTCTTGGTAGCAAAGAGCCCTAGTTTTTTTTTTCTTGAAGGTTTACACCTTGCTACACACTCAGATTTTTTTACAGAAATCTGTAAAGTTTCACTGAAATCCTCAAAATCTTAGAATCACTTAGAAAATTTTACAGTATTCGGTAATTTGTTACCGAACTTTCAACAGTTGAACGTCCAGTAATCCGATTTAACGGATTTCGGTGAAATTTTATAGTTATCTGTAAAAAAAATTTCCGAAATTTGTAAATTTGTAAATTCGGATTACCGAACGTTCAGCTGTTGAAAGTTTGGTAAAATTCCATTAGCGAATAGGGAAGGTCAATTAATTATGTCACGCAGTAAAGGGGGAGGGGGGGGGGGGTTGAGAAAACGTGACGATCCGTACAAAAAACGTGCCAAGGGGGGGGGGGTATAAAAAGTCATTTTTTGCGTGACGTAATTAATGGACGTTCCCATACTGGAAGATTCTCTAAGTGTGTATGACTTGGTAAGATTACAAGCATTTGTTTTTGACTTATTGAAATCGTGTATCAAATCTTGATTTCAACAAAAGTTACATGCAGTAGCCAACTCTCTCAGTTGACGCATTCTATGCGCTCGGTGTGTCATTAAAATTGTACTCGAAAAAAAAAAATGCAATAGACAGAAATTATCACCAAACAACACTTTAAGTCAGATTTTTCTTAAACTCGGAGTATCAGTAAACACATATTAGCTATGTTTTTGCAAAGTTGGTTTGTTCAACCGCCTGTCCTAGGAAATATGGCTGCAATATACCCGGACAACTTAACGCTAACCATCAAATCCTGTGCAGCACTTGCGCCATCTTTCTTACACACTCAGATTATTTTACAGAAATCTGTAAAATTTTACCGAATTCTCAACAGATGAACGTTTGGCAATCCGATTTTACGGATTTTGGTAGAATTTTACCGAAATCCGGTAAATTTTTTAAAAGATATCCGTGAAAATTCACCGAAATCCATTAAATCGGATTACCGAACGATGAGATTTCGGTAAAACCTTATAGATTTCCGTAAAAAAAATGTAAGTGTGTACACACTTTCATCCGCTCTTTCTTCATATTCCTTGTCGTTTTTGAAGACGACCGTTTTTTTAGACCCAGATTTTTTCTATTAGGGGAAGTTCGAGCGAGTTTGGCGATTTGCCTCCTTTGGCATTAAAAAAACATCGTTCACACTTAGATTTTTTTTTTTACAAAAATCAGCAAAACTGTACTGAATTCTCAACAACTGAACGTTCGGCAATGAGTTCGGTGATTTTTGCGATTACCGAATATTCAGGTAATTATTTTATAAATAAATCTTCAAATTTTCCAAGGATCTGGTTTGTAGTTTTGCCGAAATTTTCTGTAATTTTTTACAAATATTCTGTAAATAAAAGGTCGAATTTTATTTTTCTAATTAAATAAACACATTTAGATTTTTTTTACAGAAATCTGTAAATTCAAATTCTCAACAGCTGAACGTTCGGTAATCTGATTTAACAGATTTCGGTGAAATTTTACAGTTATCTAATATGTATAAAACATTTACCGGCCTTCTGTGTTTTTACAAATTTTCGGTATTTTTTCCCATTTATAGTTTTTTGATAATTTTACGATGTGTTAACAACTCGGAACGTACCCGGGTTAACCTGTAGTAGACCTAATACATTTTAACACAAACATGCCGTGCGACAGCTCTATCTTCATGGTTTTTTTTATAAAAAAGGTTTTGGTATATTAGAAAAGCCACATTGAAAAGAATTGGACACATTGGCCAATTCTGGGAGCACCGTAATATCCCCGGGGGAACCTGTAGCAGGGGACAATCACATGTTTACGCCAAAACAAGCCGTGCGCTTTCTTGTTGGTCTTTCATCACAAAGCATTTAAAGATCTGACAGGAGGAGATTTCATTGGGACCGGACATTTGAGATTTTCGTGGTATCAACGGTACATTTGACATGTCTCGTCATGTGCGGTTCATCATTGTTCCTTCTGCAATGCTCTTAGCATATTGTTAATTGAAATTGGTACCATGAAAATTAGGTATTGAAAAATGTCCGGCTTTTTGCGATAGGTGTCCGGTACTGGGAGATCTCTCCTTATTGGATTTATACATTATTATATTTGCCCTTTTTGAGACGTTTCAGATCAGCTTATTTTTCGACTTATGAATGAATGTTGACAGTATTTAGATAAACAACAGCTGTGAGAGGCAACATCAATATGGGGACGTACACTAATTACGTAAGAGAGACCATTTAGGGGGGACGGCCTAGCTGCTATCACAAAACCATTGATCTCCAAGATCAACGTGTCTAAACGATTGCACTGGTGCAATGAGTAAAAATCGTAGACAGTTGATCAATGGAAGCAAGTTGTATGCTTGGATGAATCATCGTACACGCAATTCCCTACTACAGGGCGGGTTCATGTGTGGAGGACACTGGAAGAGGCATACAGAACTGATTGTCTGCTTCCAACTGTGAAGCACGGAGGAGGGTTTGTTATGGTATGGGGTGCCATTTTATGGTACTCAGTTGGGTCAATCTTCGTCATGAAAGGAAAGATCACTGCTAATGATTATGAAGAAGTTTTGGGCGATCAGGTGTGTTCATGCTATAATGTTGTAATTTTTGTGAGCATAACATTGAACATGAATATTATTAGGTTTTGCTCATGATGAGAACTGTGTTTCCGAACGGTGAAGGAATTTTGCGCCCATGCATGCTGCCGGAATTATCAAGTCTTGGTATGAGAAACACAATGAGGACTTTAAGCATCTGCCATGGCCAGCATAATATCCGGATTTGAACATAATTGAGCCACCTGGTCCACATTGGAAGCTAGAATTTACAATGTGTTTCCTCCTCCATCGTCGTTGAAAGCGCTCGAGGATCTTCTAATCCAAGAATGGTACAGAATTCCAATAGAAACCATTTGTAAGCTGTATGAGCCAATTTAAAGACGAACCTAAGTGGTCATCCAAGCAAATGGATTCTTATTGAACAATGGAGAAATATAGAAAACTTTCATATGTTAAAGGTCATATTTTTCTAACAACTATTCGTGAATACGAAAAATAAAAAACAGGCCCCAGGAGTGGCCAATGTTCCCATAGCCTTTTTACGTATATTTAAACATTAGATATGAAAAGTCATGAAGATTGAGCTGTCGCACGGCATGTTTTAGCGTCAAAATGTAATTGACCGCTGCTACAGGTTCCCCAAGAACATTCCGGTGGCCCCGGGAGTGGCCATTATGTCCAAATGACCACTTTAAGCTTAAGAAAAGCTTTATTATAGGGACGACCCCGGCGTAGAGGTAAACATCCATACCTCTCACGCCAAAGTCACGAGTTCGAATCTCACACCCGGACAAGTTACGCAAATACCCTAAAGGTATTTGAGTGACTACGACGAGAGATGAACAAGCCTAAAGCTGAAGCACGTAATCAATTATGATGTTTGAAAATTGGAAGTACCTATCCTTATTAAAATTATAATTATAATTACGTGCCTCATGCACGTATCTTAGTATCAAAGTATCTTACAGTCATCTTAGATTTAATTTACAAGAATAAGGAGAAATGAAATTTCGTTCTATTTACGTAACTTGGAGAGTTAGCTCTGACATTAAATGGCCACGAAGTCAAAGGTATAGACTAAGGCAATAACTTTAATGAAAATCGCATCTCAATATATTAAGTCATATTCAGGATATTTATAGTACAAGTTATATGAGCTAACCTAGGCCCATTGTTTGATTATTTATTTTTAGAGAAACTCAGTGCTTGGTATAAAGCCTCGGAGAGCTGCACACTTAGAAATTATGAATTTTACACGAGACCTAATCCATGTTTGTAAATAGTCGGGGAACGTAAAGTCGTGGAACGTAATAGTCGGGGGACGTAAAGAAAGATTTCGTGTGAAATTATGTCTCTTGAAACTGACACATATGCAATTCGACAAAAAATGTGTTCGGTTGAATTTATTTTCTCATCTCTTTCAACACATTCTTATGCGCTTAAGGACGCTTGCATGTGTCGGTCTCAGGGACAGAAATTTACACGAGATTTTGGTAGTGTGTGCATATGTTGTAAACCCTACTAAAGTGCGTTGTCAATTACCGGCTTACCAACTTGCTTCAATAGAAAATAATGTGTAGTAATTTTCCGCCTCCCTCGGTTATGGGTGTAAGCGAAAATAATTAAATCCTTTTGATTATATGTAAATAACCGCATTAAATTGTAGCACTTTTGGATAACATGCTTTGAAATGTGTGGTATTGTTATTTCTACCAAATCACCTGAACTGAAGTTACTCCATGGCTCGTGAGCACATCCAAACAGGGTAAACAAACAAAACCTCATTGAGCTTCAACCATTTCGCACCTCCATAGCTTTGATCCTAGAAGCAGAGTGTTTGGCTTCCTTCCTAAATAACATTTTTTGTCCTTCTTTGTTTTGCCTCCCGGGGAATTAATCTTTACACTTTCAACGACTATATTGTATGGGTGATTCTCAACTGCAAACACGAAATGATGCAGAGCGGAAAGACTTATTTTGCTCATAGACAAAAAGCATACGAGCTAAAGAACCTGGTTTTGTGTACCTTAGATTGGTTGAACGTTTTAGGGGGCGTTTAATTAACAAAAACAATCTATATTTACCGAGTTTAAATTTAGGTACAATTTATTTTGTTGGTTTCCCGATTTGGTTTTGTTGATATGCTCCGTTGCCCACAATTCAAAACAGCTTGAGCCGTTGTGGTTTTTGTGATACCTTGCAGCAAAAGAGCTAAATACACATAACACGTATAACTCATATAGGAGCCCAGAATGTAATTTTTGACCTATAGAATTTTATTAGACATAATATTAAATATATCTGGCATTGATGTGGCATCTATGTGTCATTGATGACTGATAGTGAGGCACTGATGACTGATAGTTGTAAATTATCAATTTCATGAAATTTAGTTATGAAATCTAAAATTAAAAGACCACAGAAAATGTGGCTGCACACTACCAAAATGTCATGTAAATTTCTGTCTCCTGAGACTGATGAATTCAAGCGTCCTTTAGCACATAAGAATGAGTTCAAAGAGATGCGAAAATAAATTCAATCAAACACATCTTTCGTCGAATTGCGTATGTGTCAGTTTCAAAAGACACAGTCTCAAATCTTTCTTTACGTTCCCCGACTTTTTACAAACATGAATTACGTCTCGTGTAAAATTCATTATTTCTAAGTGTGTGGGTTCGATTTCTGGTCTTGAATTGTTTAGATAGACGGTCTCTAAACAAAGGTCACACCGATACGGCACCATTATTAATTCCTCAAATATGGATTCAATGGAACATTGGTTGTCATGGCAGCCAATAGGTTTTATCATCATAACATCTTTCGATAGAACATTTTCAAAATTGTTATGGTCTTATAAAGGTTTTATCAACTTGTTTTTACAACCGCCTATTTTGTACAAATTTCAGCTTTAAAGAAGCATAGATGAGGTTTTGGTAGAGAAAAAAGTTTTGAATTTAGTTTTATCAACAAAGCCGAGAGGTCTGGAATAACAATAAATTGTTACTTGGGTATAACACCACTATATCAGTTTATTAGTTCAGTTTTTTTGCTTTTGCCTTACGTTGGCATCATTCAAAAAACTGTGTGATAAAGCAAAGCAAAACGGTGTGACACAGGCATGGGAATCCTATTACTCATGTCATTTTCTAGAACTTTTCAAGGGCAATACCGAAAGGGACTGTTTTAACGGTAAAATCGTAGAATAGGAAGAGATTCTTTAACACACTATATCCACACTATATTTTGGGTGCTCAATACGCTACAAAAAAGCTACTTAACAGCCAGAAATAAACGACAAATCAAGTGCCTCCCTGTTGAATCCAAGCTTTCATCAGCAAAAATAAAAGCAGGAATTTCACCTTCCGTCGTCGTCGTATCTGACATGTTCTAAGTTCCGATCAGAACCTTTCGTACAGGAAAACTAGACCGCGGCTACTTCCATGGCATAAGAAAGCACGGCGGAATTTCGTAGATACATGTCAATTCTGGGATGAAGAGTATAAGTGGTTTTTAGCGACGAAAAAACAAACAATCTGAACGGTTCTGATGGTTCTAGCGACTGTTGAAAAGATACAGTTATATCCATTAAAATCCGGAGTTATAAAATCATCTGTATATTGGTATTGACGTACAGATAAGCTAAATAAATCAAAACAAAGTTTATTCACTGTACTTTAAGGAAAAAATATCAATACAAAACATTTCTTTTCGTTTCTAATGAAAATCCGCACTTTCTTCTTTATTCCTTTTTTGGCAAATTTGTCCACAAAAGCAAACTTAGACTTTGCAGGAACATCAAGCCGTCGCCATGTAAAATTTTAGGCCAGGAAGCTATCCGAAATCCATTTTGTCGTAGGTTTCATCGTAGATGAGCAGGCATCCTTGGTACATCGTCAAAACCTGCTGGTACAATTTCGAGCTCGATTTCTGGTGACGAAACTTTGCTTCAACGTTCTGTTTGGTTCCTTGCTAGCTCGATAAGAACGATATCTTGCTCGCAAACGATATCTTCGAACGGTACTGCGAGCAACAGCGTATTTTGTGCGATTTCATATGATATGGTAGTCCAGGGTTTGCTCTGACGGTTCTCAACACCTACTGGTTCAGCTTGCGGTCATATGTTCCACTACGACGTTTACCTTGAGGCATGAGGTACTCATCCATGCTCTTTCGCTCCTTCAGCACATCATGATTTGGCGATTTTCAACGTTTTTGCGACCACGTTGGAATATCAACGTGGGTGTGCACAATTTTTTTCTCTCCTCTCGGCTTCCATCTGGAATATCTTTTGACTTACTGCACGAAGCACCGTGAGATTTAAACCACAGAAAGTGGCCTATGCAAACAGACTGCTGTAAAATAATTCTTGCAGCGGTCTCTTTCCGTTCCGCTGCAACACAATAAGTGATTCCGGATTCTAACTGGACAGAGCTTAAAGAGGAAGAAAAAGCCTTCAAGAGAATCTCGCTAGTTCGGAGGAGGGATCGTAATGATTTGGGCAAGCATAAGTCATGCTGGAAAAACTCCAATACGCTTCATATCGACACGAACGAATTCCGAAAAGTACTGCGAATTGTTGGAGGGGGTTCGGATTCTTTTCACGGAAGACCTTAGGGAACGTCCATTAATTACGTCACGCAAAAATTGACTTTTTATAACCCCCCTTCCCTGTCACGGTTTTTGTATGAATCGTCACGTTTTCTCAAACCCTCCCTTCCCCCCTACTGCGTAACGTAATTAATGGACCTTCCCTTATGTACAAAAATGTCGTTATTTTTTAGAAAAATATCGCTTCATGTCATGCAGCCAGTAACACCAAAAACTTTTTGATGATCCATTACATTCCCGTTATGAATTAGCCAGCATGCAGTCCGGACTTAAATCCCATTGAGAATGCTTGCACAAGGCAGGACATTTGAAACCGCTGGGCTGCTGAAAAAAGCTATCATCGACAAGTGGACTAAAATTCTTTCTTAGCGTGTCAAGCTTATTGTTTTCGCAATTAGCTTATTGCTTGCTCTTAACTTAGTGTTAAAAATGCACTTCCACAGTTATTGATTAAGATACCAGGTACTAGTTTGCATAAGTATGATTGTGTGGCAAGTTCAGACGGTTGGGCGTTGGTGAGCTGTCACTTCAGAATCTTAATAATAACCCTCGCGTGTGATAGTGGATGCTGTGTTTATGGCCACATCATACCTACACATCATTTGTGTGTCGAATAGAACAAAAATCCGGTGTAAATGGATTTCGAAACGAGCCGATTGGTACACGTTTGCTGATTGTTGCTGATTATCCGGGTGAGCGCTTTCCATTTTACTGATTTATTTGCCGATTTTTCTAAGAGGAACGATTAGAATTAGCTAATTAGCTGTCGAAAAATGCAATTGACAATATTGACAACCTTGATCTCAAGAAGTGTGTAAACGATCTCGTGGATGGAAAGAAGAAGGTTGTTTATTCACTCATGAAGCAATTATACGCTTGGACGTCACCTTATTCCGATACATCTTTTAATTCGAACTTTTTCGGTTATTCAGATTACCATAATAGGTTAGGATAGCAGGTTTGACGTGCATTTTCTTCCGTTGTGTTTTCCGATCTTATAACACAATTATTATCGGAGTAATTCATGTTTGACCCTTAACTGTATCGCTACCGTAGCCATTTTTGGCTCAACCGGCTTGTACCTGTCTACCAAACTCAACTTCAGGACTCGGGAAAATCTCTCCGGACACCCGGTATTCTACAAACACCGATGTTCGGCAAACTTCTCTTGGTTAACCAGTTCTATTACCGACATGGCATTGCTGTAGATACAGTTCTACAGTTGGAGGAGTTAAGTTCGAGATACGATGCTACTTTCGTTCACCTGCAATGCCATATGGGGCAAGCTTGGCCGTTTTGGATAGGCATCATTTAAGTATCGCGGAAAAAGCAGAACGCTAACCACTCAGGCAACCAAAATGCACGTATACTGAAAGTTGTCTTTATGATATATAAACATATATGTAAGTAAACAAATCGTATAGAATGCAAAAAATGTGGCTTATACGTGTAAAAGTGGAGTATATACGTGCAAATTCCATTGTTTTCTTAAACGAGTTGGTTTGATATTGTATGCGATTGAATTTGTAATAACACATTCGATTAAAAAGCTTAGCAATGTTTATCCGATTTTGTTTGTAACGCAGTACGATGAATTAATGATACATCGTATATAAATCGAAAATTTGCCCTCTTTGCGATTTAACGTAAACATAACACGATAAAAGCCACAATTAATTGCGATGTTGACTTAAATTATAGGAATATACGATACTATTTGAACACTGTTATACGACTTGTGGTTGTTTGGGCAGTTGGACCACGAAAGGGATTTTCAGACAATTGAGAGTTGGTTAGTGCTCTCAAAAACGCGGAAGGAAACAGGTAATTATTATCCTTTTTTTTCCCTGAATTGCACTATATTATATGATCACATCACTTATCAAGGTGAATCCTGATCCATCGAGCCCTACCTTACTAACATAGAAAAACCTCCTTCCTGTGACCTTTGTGGGGATGCAGAGGTAAACATGGTCCCTAATCAGCAAAGGTCACACTAACTTTCCTTCCCTATTCCCAACTGATTGCAAGGACGTGGCCGGTGCCGTTATTGATTATTAAAGAAATTGAGTCACTGAAATGTGTACAGTGAGAATGGTCCGTTACTCCCAGCCCCATTCAGTTGATTCATTGTGCAATTTCACTGATTCTGATCAACCACGGAGTAGCAATCATTGATACGTGCAGCCAGTCAAGCTAAGCTATGATTGTGTGACAAGTTCAATCATACCCTATGCCCAGAGAAACGAAAAATTCCTAGACCAAACCGGGAATCGAACCCAACCACATCCAGCATGGTATTGCTTTGTAGCCGCGCCTTTACCGACTAAGCTAAGGAAGGGCCCAGTGGGCTAAAATTACTCCAAATAATTTAATCAACTTCACCGTATTCGTTTCTGAATGATTAAAAAACGACTGAGCTTAGGAAGTGTCTATGAACATTTATGTATTAAATTACCTTTTTATTACAATAATTAGCCTACTCATCCAATAAGTTATAGTTTTGAGGGTTTTTGAAAAAAATAGGGTATATGTCCCTTGACTCAGCCTATTATGCAACCAACGATTACATTTTTGATTATAACTCTTAAAGTTTTCAAGCTGAAGGCGAGATTCAACTAGTTCTACACTTGCTACGATAAGTTTAATAAGACATTTGGTAGTATGTATCACGAAAAGTTACACAACTCTTTTTATAAAGTCAGAAATTGAATGACTTCAAAACTTAAGGTCTACAATTGTAACAGTAGCTTTATGTGCTATACAAAGTATTGATTAGGTGGTAAAAATTGGTGATGGTCCAAACCATTTAACTTTATCATCGGTCTTTGTAGTAAGGACCTTCTATTGTAATGGCAACCGAACGTCAATTTGAGATTCTTTTTATCACGTACTCGAACTTTCTAAAGCGGATGCTACTACGATACAGAGTGCCATTGTTACTGAGTTTAATGAAGATTTGATTTCGTATAAAAAGAAGCTAATATGATTCGGTGTAGAGAATTATGTACTGTACTTTTTAACAACTACTGTCCGAATATATTCGTACAGAAATGCATTAGCTATTCATTTGCATTGTGGGTATCATATTCACGTAAAAATATTCCGTCTGGTGTGAAATGTATGTGTTGGGAAATACATAGCTTCCTCAGCAATAATCTTTTAAAAACAGCAAGTTCAACGAGCTGCAGCACCTAATAGAACTGAAACCTGTAAACATTTTACATCCTTCTACAACCCGATGGCTTTGTTTAGAACAAGTGGTTAAGTGTGTTTTTGAAGCTGGAAATCTTAGAAGAATATTTCAGTTTTCGTGATACAATAGTGGACGCCAAGCAGGATGGAAAAATAAAGAAAGTTTACGAGCGACTCAGCAATCTATCAAACCATCTGTACAAGGCCGCAATCAACCACATTTTACCAAAAGCCAACCGATTAAATAAACTTTTTCAATCTGGAAGTACTTGCTGAAGACAGAAACTAGTAAATTGATATTTGCGATAAAGGGTTGTCTTGGAACCAGGATTTTTAAAAGAATTGACAAACCCTGGCTTTGTGGACCTGATCCCCAATAACTTCTGTGAATTGGAAAAACTGTACCAAGGTGTCGCAGTGCGGTACTTGATCATCAAATACACTAGAAGTGACAAGTTAAGCATCGAGCATTTGCACTAATTTTGACTAAGGAGTGTATCGAATATAAGCTATCCACATACATTTGCGTTGTACGCATGTATTTGTGATGGTTTTTTATGCTCTGAACACTGCATGCTGTGCGTTTGACTGTCAGC